>JAJEKV010000063.1:0-538084 GCA_021234155.1 Isoetes taiwanensis
GATAACGATGTTGTAGAACACACAAGAAATGTAAATATCCCTAGTCGAAAGCCTGCTAATGTATAGGTTGCCTTCAAGTGTTGGCATTATTCTATGTGTGCTTGGTATACGTATTACCTAAAAAAATGTGAATGTGACTCGCTTCTTGGATCATGATGATAAATATGGTTAAACTCTAAATATGTGGGCATGTGCTAAGTTATTGGTTAATGTATGAGTGCATATCCTTCTCGGGAATCGAGTCCACTTGTGTTACAACAAGAAACCCTTGCCCGCTGCTACGCCTTGGCCGTAACCTTCACACCGGACCCTCGATCCCCTTACCCGCCCTTGGCTTGCCGTTATGTGAAGTTTTCACAAAGAACCCGATTCCTTCTCGAGAATCCTTCCGAGCTACACCCACCGGATGCTCAACCCAAATCGATCCTTGGCGAGTAATCATGGATCACCAATACGTACTTTGGCCGCAGAACTGATCCGCGCGGGTCAAGCCCAATCAATCGTAGAGCTATTGTGCCAGACCCACTTCTAATTCCTTCTACCCGGTTTCAGTATTTTTCTCGAATCCTCCTCGAGGGCTTTATAATCCGCCCACTTGAGTTCGGCCGGGCAGTCCTAATCGCCCAAAGCCGCCCACCTAGGCTTTTATTCCATCCCGGACCGCCTCTGCCTTAATCTTAGAGATCCGCAATGGATCTCGACATACTTCGCTCCTTCGCTATAAATCAGATTCTAAGAACCCATCCAATCGCTTGTCGCGACGCGGTACCTTTAATGGTTTATTTAAAACCATAACTTTTGCATTCTTATATTAACACAAAGTTCTAATTACGTAATCCATTCTATTAGGGAGCACGCTTACTAAGATCTTGGGCAATACTCTTAGAATGTGGTTGAGTGCATGGGCCGAAAGGTAATGAAAGAAGATCTCCTTGCCAAGCCGGTTTCCAGTTGAACATAACACTTTAGATCATGTTTTGACATTGAGAGCATTGATTGAACGAGCAAAAAGTCCAAATAAAGCCTTGTATGTTGTCTTTCATTGATTTTACTAAGGCGTTTGACACACCCGAGGAATGAATTGGGAGACCGTGATGGTGCTTAGGGGTTCCGTATGAACTTAAAGGAGCAGATTGCCAATTATATTCGAAGTTCTAATATCGATAAGACGGACCTGAACTCCGTGAGTGAGAAACAATATTGAGTAAGACGTGGATGCCCACTGCCTCCTACTCTATTTGGTCCGGTTTTATAGATGAAACCGACTTAATGGATGCGTTTCATTCATTGGCAGGACCGTGGCCGGGTGAATATGTGATTCAATTATTATCAGATGCCGACGATGTGGCACTCTTGGCAACTAAGGGGGCATTACGTGCTCATTTGATGCACTGAAGAATTTTGTAAAGAGGCATATGAAAGTGAATATAGCTAAGATTTTAAGATTATGATCTTCTTGCATAAGGGATAGACCAAAGTTTACATATCGTGGGGTTACTGTGGATAATGGAGAGTTTTAAGTACCTTTTGGGATTGATTTTTTCCAAATTATAGCTGGAAGGAATGTATAAAAAGACGAACCTTGGGGGGAAATTCCAGGCACTATATGGGATGTTATCACGTGTGCTCTAGTATATCCTTGTATGATTGGGGGCTGAAAGTTTTATATGTGTCCTTAGTGGTGCCAAAGAGTTCTTTATGGTTCTCCAATTTGGGGCGCAGGCTGTCCTCAAGACTCTGGTTGCGTGTAGAGTCGGCAAAACAATATCGTGAAGAGTCGGGTGTCAAAAAGTACGATCCCATATGCTTTTGCTTGCGTAAAACAGTTTGTATCCCTTGGAAATAGAGGCTTTATATCGTGACCGTAAACTTTGTGAATAGACTTAAGAGCTTGTCCACGCATTGATTATCATATCAGGCTATGCAAAGGCCATCCGAACAAAATGATGGAAAACGGATGAAATGGGCGGGCAATGGGGCCGCTGTGTTAATTGGCCGTGACAACAAAAAAGATGCGAGAGAATTGCTTGAACATCTTTGCTGTCCGCGATGTGGTCCAACAAGGGAGCGTAATGATACATTATAGAGAGTATGTGAACCCTTTAGATTTAGATTTATATGGTGATCAAGCATATTTGAGAGCTGAGATACCTAGATTTTTCAAGCAAGTTATGGCACTAAGATAGATTAAGTTCCATAGATTGGCAATAGAGACAAAAGCTCTGGTCTAAAACCCCTGATCTAGAGGCTCCTTTGTTTGTGCAATACAGTGACATTGAAAAACGAAGATCATGTATTTGCCGAATGCCCAAAGATATGAAGAACTTAGAGAGAAATTCAACATACATGTAGCTGATTTTAGATCTTTTGTTTCAGCTTGGTAATTGTTCAAAGTAGGATCATATTTAAGATCTGTAGATGAACATCGCTCTCACTGCTTAAAATCTGATTCATTGTACTTGGGCTCCATGGCCTTCTTGGCCCGAGCGAGCAAAGATAAAAATAAAAAAAAAAAAAAAAATAAATAATAAATATTTGGCCCCTAGGGCCTATATACAAGTTATATTAACAATAAGATAACTTCGCCAACCATGCACCCATATGAATCTCTTGCCTCCCAACCCCGCTTAGCTCTTTTCCGACACTAATACTTAGTAATATTAGTGTTCCACCTAGCAACCCATTACCCGTTGCTTAGCCATTATCACCATTTACCCCGTGATCCCACATCAGATCGACATACCAACACGCCCATTGAATCACAAATCGCCCTAAGCAATCGCGACAACAAGATTCCCCGGCTCATGGACGCCCATCAAGGGGTCTGATCCGGCTATGCCCTTTGGGAGCACCCTAATGTTCCTCCCCTCCTTGACCTTGTCCTCATCCTTTAGATGAGGGAACCGCTGCGACAAATTCTCCTCCTCCCGTGGGCATCCTCGAGATCGGTCCTCGCAAGCAACCGAACCGTGATGTTCTACCACATCCCTATTGGTAATGTACCGCCAACTCTTCTATCCAAAAGACGTCTCGTAACATATGGGGAGTTTAAGACGACGGTATACTTTGGCGGACTAACCACGCTAGCGCGATCCAAAGATAGCCCTCTTTAGCCGACCTACATGAAACACGGATGGATCCCTACTTCCTCGCGGGTAAGTTCAACTCAGACAAGTTTCCATCCTTTTAGTAATCCTAAAAGGTCCAAAGATACCGCTGAGTAAGTTTAGGCACCCGACCTTTGGTTAAAGGCCGTAATGTGTTCATTCTTAATGCCGAAGGATAAACGACCAGAAGAAAACATAATCACCTTACGATAAGAGATATCCCGCCTATGCCGATTTGCGTATCGCTCGCGTCTCTATCTTGAGCTTTAAACGCTTGCTTGCATTGCCGCAGGATTGCATCCATATCATGAAGCATGTGTACTGCAACTTCGGGTTCTAAGGTACTTATGCATACCGTAATAAGCTCTTGGGTTTCAGCCCATCATAGCCACAAAGGGAGTGATCCAATTCCCGTAGGATGGCTATTATTATGTTTAACCCTAGATAGGTAAATAATCTTCCCACCTAGATCTTTCTCGTGGACAAAACTTCACAACATGTCCTCTAAGATCATGTTTATGCGCCAGCTTGCCTCCGTCCGCTTGTGGATGATTTCCACTACTCATGTATAATCGATCCTCAATCCTTTCATGAGATCTCTCCAAAATGACCCATGAACTTAGTGTCTCGATCACTTACAATGGACAAGGGAAGTCCAAAAGTTGGAAATATGTTTTGCATATAGGCAATTGCTACGCCATGTCCCCGTAGCCTCCCTTTAATGCTATAAACTTAGCATACTTGGTTAGCCGATCCACTATTACCAAAATTTGAGTATGTTGCCCAGCGCTTCTAGGTAATGTGACTATAAAGTCCATACTCACGCTTTCCCCGTGTTCATTCGGTATAGGGAGAGGTTGTAACAATCCCGAGTTTTCCCATGATCCGCCTTTCACCGCTTGACACACCAAACAAAGACTTACCAAATCCTTGACTTGATCTTGCAACTCGCCGAATAGAACCTCTTTATCAATTCATACGCCTTCCATTCACCTCCATGCCCAAATTGTGGAGTGTCATGGTGCTCACGAGAATTGACTCCCCTAAGGTCCCCACTTGAAGGAACATAAATCCTTCCCTTATAGAAATGCAAACCCTCTTGCTCACCCATGCCTCCCCAGCCTCACCATCGCGGATCGCGGCCGATCTCCGTGATATGCATCCTTGATCCTTTGTATAAGACCACTTGCCAAAGTCGCCAAGGTATTTATATTCTTAACCCGTGATAATGCATCCAAGAATCGGATTATTTTTGCCCTACATGCTCAATGGAAAAAGGAACTCATGGAGGAAGTCTAGCCACCTAGCCTTTGCCTTGGGCTAATTTCGGGCTTGACTTTGCAAGAACCTCAATGGTTTATGGTCGGATAGATGATAAACTTGCGCATGCTCTTGGCTCGTCCCCACTACGCAAGTAGTGCCTCCACGCCTTTAACGCATGCACAATGGCTAGCAACTCTTGCTCATAAGTTGCGTAATTTCTTTCCACATGAATTAGTTTCTGACTTTCATAAGCCACTAGGTGACCCTGCTGCATTAGCATCGCTCCCTAACGCTAGCCACAAGCGCCGTCAGATAGATTTCAAATGCTCGATTCAAATCCGGCGATTTTTAGCACCAACCGCCATTAGCAAGTCCTTAACGCGCCGAATGCCTCTTTGTCGCTTTCCCCCACACAAAATCGTGATCTTTCTTCAAAAGATCGTGAGAGGAGCAACAACTTTAGAAAATTTAGGACAAATTTACGGTAGTACGTGGCTAACCCTTAAAATCATAAATCCCAAACGTTTTCCGGTGGGGAGCCATTGCAGCACTACTTGGACTTTGGCGAGATCCGGGGAGACATCGTCACCAAACAGGATATGTCCCAAATAAGCCACTTGCTTTTTAACCTTTTCAAGTTCTAGAGGACTTAATCGGTAGGGAGCACGTGCCATGGGCTTAACCCTAGGTTCAAGCTCAATTTCGTGCTTGACACCCCACGAGGATGGTGGTCCCTCAGTCAACTCTTTTGGAAAAACATCCTTAAAGGTATGCAAAAGATCTTTTAATCTTTGGTCTACCTCAGAGTTTACTCCAGTGTTAACCACCAATGAGTTACACGATTTGACAATCAAATCATCTTTTCTCAAGTACATCAAAGAAAAAATATTTATATTAACTTTGAAAACTTTCTTAGCCTGAGTGGCTGACATGAGCTTACTAGGCTCTACATGCGGTAAACCTTGAATCCTAACTACTCCATTTGAAGGTAAATTGAAAACTAAGGTGTGTGTTGGCCAGAGAATCTGTGGCTCAACTTGCTGTAACCATTTCATGCCTAGAATGACATCAATGTATCGCTTTAACTGAGCGATCTCTAGATCTATGGACATAGATGTTACAACCCGGGACTCTTTATCCAACAACTCCAAACAAACATCCCATGCTTGCTCATGGTGACACTGGGTTTGTGGCCCGGCCTCAAACTCGATCACGTACGGAGCCACCTCGTTCAATTCCAGCCTTAGATCTTGTGCTAGATCATCTCTTCTCGAGCGATAACTGATAACTCCTTTACCCCCGGCTTATCATTTACCTTTGCAGTGCTGAAAACTTTCTTGCGAGGCTTTGTACATTCTCGGGCAAAGTGTCCGACCACCCCACAACGATAACACCATGCTTCTTAGAGGGAGCAGATCCCTGGGAGTTTTCCCCGGCCCTCTTTGCCTTCCAATTAGCAAAGTTCTGAGCCTTCTTAGATTCTTCCCTACCCACCAGTTTCCTGGCCATCTCCACAGCCAATTCAAAGTCAGCAGGTTCTGCCCGCAGTAAATGCGTGCGAATGCTAGCATCCCGTAGACCATTTATAAAATGATCCACGCCAAGATCCCCGCAGAATCTCCGTAAACGCCAAAAAGCGGCCTGAGTCCGCCACATAATCCCACAGACCCTCGCCTGCGGTGAGCTCTTTCGGGCCAGTATGAGCGCATGACGCCGGTCATAATGAGGTGCATACTCCCTGCCGAATAAAATGACAAAATTCTCCAGACGCAGCGCTTTTGACCATTCCCGGTGTGAATGTCCCACCATGCGGCCCGGTCCCTTCAAATTGTGGTGGCATACATAAGTCCGCATTCTCACCCTTCTTCGTGGCTGCAAAATACAACTTCATTTGATTGAACCATCGATAGCCTAGCCCGTGTTACATCCTGCCATAGAACCGCATTTTACGCTCCAGAGATTTAATCTCTTTTCGTAAAGTTCCCCAGGGACTCTTTTCCGGGAAAGCAATACCTTCTACGACATTACGGCGGGTTCCTCGGCCAACCCGTGTTTTACTCCCCGATGGTGCACTAGGGTCCCTCGTTGTGCAACCTCGTGAGGAACACTCACGATTTGCCCCCCGAGCGGTGGGAGCTGCCCCAACCACTGTAGAGGAACTTCTCTACTACACTACTCAAGTGAAGTTCTCGGGCCTTCCCTTCAAGCACCCTTCCCTAGGTTTTGTATCAACCCGAAGGGGTGTTCAAACCTCGGCTTGTTCAAATCCTTATTTCGTTCGGTTCCCCGCCCAGACGGTTGATATTACCTACATTTACGCCGGGGTAAGTTCATGCCTACTGATCCCACTCGCAAGCACTTGCTCCCGAGGCGTTCCCGCATTCACATTATCAACATTAGTGCGACTTGCAAAGATTAACATGATCGCACCTTCGGGAATAGCTGCTTCAGTGCAGCCGGGGATGCTCCCCATCCAAATTTCGAACTTGGGCAATTCATCGCCTAAATGAATGTCCTCGAGGGCTGGTATTATGCCCCTCTTCCAAAGCGGATGCACTTCGGGCAATCATCGTCAATAGGTCCGGTGGCATATCGTGCACAGGTTCACCATTGAGCTCGATACCATTGTTATACGGCGAAAAATTTTCCCCAAAGGAAAACCCTTGCTCGCGTTGCTATGCCGGTGAGAACCTCCCCACACCGTGGATCCCCTCGATCCCCACACCGACCTTTGGCTTTGGCCGTTATGTGAAGTTTTCACAAGAGTCCGGATTCCTTCTCGAGAATCCTTTCCGAAGCTAAGCACCTACCGGATGCTCAATCCAAATCGATCCTTGGCAAGAGTAATCTGCCTTGGGAACACCAACACTTTTGTCAGCAAATCCGACCCATATGGGTCAAGCCTTGAATCAATCGAGCTTTCACAGCAGAATTGATCTCTAATTCCTTCTACCCGGTTTCTGTGTTTTTCCTTGAATCCTCCCTGTAGGCTTTATAATCCGCCCACTTGAGTTCGCTGGCAGTCCTAAGCCCAAAACCGGCCCACCTAGGCTTTTATTCCATCCCGACCGCCTTTACAGCCAACTTAGAGATCCTGCAAATGGATCCATACACTTCGCCCCTTCATTTATAAATCGTGTTCTAAGAACCCATCCAATCGCTTGTCGCCACAAAAAGTACCTTTAATAGTTTATTTAAAACCATAGCTAACTTTGCATTATCGAAGTCCACATCGAATGCCGCCAAATAGGAACTGTATGCGATGGTGTCTTGAACCGCCGGGCTTCCCCCGCGTAAAGGCGAGAGTCTCAACTCTATTGCACGCAGGATATGGATCTCATTTTCCTCATGGAAACATGGGAGCATGCAGGCCTGGTATCGCCAGACCTCCCAGGCTATCCGCATTTCTGGAACAATGAGTGCAATGGCAAGGAGGGCATGGCGGGTTGCCCGCTACTACCGTAACAACCTTGAGGCACTCACGATCTCGTTGCACAAAACGTATTGTGCAATAACGCTACTTGTGGGTGCGCGTCGCAGCATGACAAATGGCGACACTCTCCTCATAGCGGCATGCTACTTTCCACATGCCGAGCAACTTTTATAACACTCATTCGGATGTGGATCGATTGGAGCCTTATGTCGATCTATATGATGACATACGGCCAGAAGACAAACAGTTAGGCAGTGGTTATGTTGCTTGGCTTAATTTTAATGCACGCCACGTGAGCCGAAAGAGGTTCCAAAATTTGAGCCCCCCCGGGAAGGGGCGTCTTGCAGCCGAGCCCAGGTGGGTGGCTTGGTCAAGGATATCGATGACGACCATATTTCGCCAGCTTATAGCGGCGCTGATTTAACATTCTTTGGGTAGTATCTTTGACCTGGTTATCCGTAATGGGTTGGTGCAATGGCCGCCTTCCATTTCTTGCACTTGTGTAGACGGAAGAGAACCAAGGGGGCGGCTCCATGTAGTGGATTATCCGGCCGGTTGAGGAAGTCCGCACCACCTGGTTACTCATTTTTCCATCGGATGCACACTGACGGGGAAGTAGACTCACCACCGGCCCCGCTCATGCATCTCCAAGGGGAAGCTCCCCGCACCTACTTGCCTCAACACACCGGATGCCCCAAGCGCTGGACTCTGACTACGTCTGCGGGGACCTATGCCCAAACCGCTTGAGCATGATCCGGGATGGCGCAACTCCCCACACTTCAAGAACAATGCTGCTCCGGTGACTCACCAATTCCGGCGGGCCGCAGAAAAGATGCTTTGGGAGAGGCCGCCACGGCAAGCCTCGTGCACCACCACCTTCCCCGCAGAACCGATGGTTTGATGATGAGTGCTCGGAGCTCAAACGCACACTCCCAAGTCAATGATCCCATCTCTCGCCTACAGCCGGGTCAATACCGTTCCTTTCTCAAGAACAAGAAGGCGGATACCTTCGCCCGAGCATCCAGCCTTGATGTTTTGGTCTCCCTGACCGCACCCCGGACATTCGGAGAAGGGTCTTGAGCAAGCTCCGCATTGTTCGCGGGGAACATCACCTCGGGCAATGGATACAAGATTTGCAAATACCGGTGTATGACCGGCCGGGGGCGGGCACAGTCCCTCCACGATAGGCATGGCTCACGGTTATCACGAGGAGGATGTCATCATGGGCCTACAAATAGCTAATGGGAAGGCAGCAGATTTAGATGGCATGCGGCGAGCTTCCTCGAAATGGGTCAATTCCCTCGGGTGCCTTCTCCACGGCATTGTTCAATAAAGCATTGCGAAGGCTTCCCACGAATGGACCACTAGTAGAGTAGTGCCCCATATACAAAGCAGGGGACCCTCAATGTCCGCCAACTACCGCACTATTATGGTCAGCTCTCTCTTTGCAAAACTGCGGCTGGCATCCTTGAGCAAATGGTGACAATATGGGCAGAGGGAAACGAGGTACAGCTCTTACACGTGCAGGTTTTCGCCCGGATATTCCAATTATTGATCATATCTTCACTCGCGCACATTGATTGAAGATAGCAGAATCGCCGCGTGTAACCTATCATGTTGTTTCGTGGATTTTGCAAAGGCATTCGACCGCGCATCCCGCATAAGCTATGGGGGACATTGGCGGCAACCGGGACCCCCGACTTGCGTAATGCAAATTATATAGGCTGTCAGACGAGGCATGCTCAGCCAGATTACATCATCAGCCTGACCCGGCGACCCGGTAGCATTGGAGGCGTCGTATTGCCCCCTCCCCCACACTCTTTGGCCTCAGACATTGATCGGGTTGGAGGATTGGCTATCCGAGCATGGAGGTGCGGGCGCATATCATGCATCACAATAACCGGCAACTCATATATGCCGACGATGTCAACCTCATGGCCTATACTCCAGAGGACATGCAACGCCACTGATGCTCTTGACACTTTTGCCAATTCATCGCATGCAAGTTAACTTTGGCCAAAACTAGGGTGCCGCTAGTTGCATCATCCCGCCGCCCAAGGCTTCCCACATTCACTTACTGTGGGCAAGAGGTAGAGGTGGCTCCGACCTACAAGTACTTGGGGATCGAAGTTCTCAACTACCACCCATTGGGATGCGGCTATCGTGGTGCGGGTCACTTTATCGGGTTGGAAAGCACTATATGCCATGCGTAAACAACCACAAGGCAGTTGTATGCCCGGGTCACCAAATCACATTTGTTTCGCCTTGGTTGAGCCGGCCCTTTGTATGGGGCGAAGTTTGGGGTCCAAAGATCCCTCAACACTGAATGACCTCGAAAAGGTGTAGAAGGCCTTCTTGGCACGGGCCCGGGGTGAAGTCCACGCCCGCACCGCATCCTACTCCAGAGACGAGGATTTCTACCCCTTCAACGGGCTGCATTGGAACGCCATATCGTTTACTTCCAAAAGGTGGTCGCTATGGCTGATACACGCTTGCCCCGCCTTGCTTTGGCCACGGCAATGGGTCCCCAACGCCTGAAATCCTGCTGGAAAGACAAGCGCAGCCTCGCTGGTTCTCACGCTGGGGTGTGCAGGCAAACAGATGTGTCCAGGTCAGGACAAAGAAAGATCGCGAGGCACTTAAACTATACCTTGATGCTACTTTCCTTCGCAGGCTGTGGGATGCAGAGGCTCTGACACATGTTAAGCTGGCACACTATCGCAGAAGTCAATCCTAGACTCACAAGAGGCCCACACCAAGATTTGTACACCCAGCTACCCATGAAGAAACGCAGCTTATAGCTTTCATTCAAGACGGGGGCACATCGCCTCGCATTGAAACAGGCGTTGGGCTCGTGGAAGCACGGGGAGCAAAGGCTTTGCCACCTTGCCACCAGGGCGATTGAGGATGAATGTCATGCCCTCCAGACCGCCCAAGATTTGCCCATATCCGGAGAGCCGATATGTTCGACATTAGTGCCCGGCCAGCCGTTGCATCGCCATTATTACGGCGTCGCCAGGGTTTGTTGGGGTCATACCTCCGTGAGGTTATGGATGCACGGACTGCTTTGTGTCCTACGGACTAGATTGAACCGCCCCCATGCAATTAGAAAGAAGTGCAGCCAGGCTTATTACTGCTAAGGTTTTTCCTCAAAACCCTTTCGCGGGGGTTTTTAACTCCCGCCGAGAATATGCTTGTCGCTTCTTTTTTGTTTGGGTCCCATAGGCCAATTGGTCTCCGTGGACGCTAAAAACCTATTCTATTCTATTCTATTCTATTCTTATATTAACATATTTGGCCCCTAGGGCCTATACAAGTTATATTAACAATAATATAACTTCGCCAACCATGCATCCATATGAATCTCTTGCCCCCATCTTTCCGCACTAATACTTAGTAATATTAGTGCCCCACCTAGCAACCCATTACCCGTTGCTTAGCCATTATCACCATTTACCCCGCATCCCGTCACCGTAGACTGATTACAGTCAACACGGCCCATTGAATCACAATTGCCTGGCAATCGCGACCAACAGTACCTCCGTGCTCATGGACGTCCGTCAAGGGCCCGATTCCGGATATGCCCTTGGGAGCACCTGTAACAACTTGCGATGGCTTGGACTCGTGGTTGTTCTTCTTCTTGACATCGGGCAGTGTCAAATCGGCGAGGGTGCTTCATCGCGCTACATGGCTTGGAAGTGGTCCTCTAGCGCTGGACGCAGGCTAGAAGGGTGTGTACACATGAGGTTTATCTCGCCCATATTTCCTGCAGGGCCTGATCAGTCCGGATGGCCTGCATAGAATAGGGGTTGCATTGGATACTTATGGATACCTATGGATACTTATAGTTATAGCAAAGTTAGAGTATGTGAATTTACAACATATTTGGATGATTGGTTATCCTAAAGATGAGGATGGCGGTGGCGGAAGTAAGGCGGCGGCTTCCGGTGTCTGTGTGAGCGGATTTGGCGAATGGAGCTCTGGGGGCATGGCAGACGATCGGATTGGGAGGACCGGGCCTCTGGGGATGCAATTGGCTCCTCCTAAATGGATTCCGATGCTGGCGCAGGCGGCCCAGCAGAATCGTTTGGTCGGGGTTGGATCTGCAACCCAAAAGCTTAATCCGCCTTCAGCGGATCTTCTTATGGCAGAGAGGGAGGCTGTAGGGATCGATTCGGCAGCCTCGGGATTACAGGGCCGAACTGCGGGGCTGGTACTCTCACCAGATTCTCTTACAACTGAGAAGGTTGGCGGGGGGAGGAGCTCGGCAGCTTCAGGACCACAGGACCGGCTGGCTGGGATGGGGTTTGTGTTGCCCACAGATCCGGTTGCCCCAGTGCCGGACTTGGCCAGTTCTTCACTTGACGCAGTTGCGGAGGGTGGTGCGGGCCACTTCAATCTGGTGCCCATCGGACTGAGTTGTACAGGGTTCTGGGGAGCGAAGGGGTAGGGCGGACTGCCTTAAGCCCTCTTCTGGGTTGTGCGCAGCAGCCAGGGTCTGGGCAAGGCCCTATGGAGGTTGGAGACAAGGAGGGAGCGGGCAGCCCTCTTCTGGGTTTTGTGCAGCAGCCAGGGTCTGGGCGGAGCCCTATGGAGGTCGGTGAGAAGGAGGGAGCGACTCATCCCCTTGCAGGTCAGGGAGCACCCTCAGTACTCAGCCTGCAGGTCGGCGTTCAGGCAGGGAGTCCTCGTGTTGTGGATGTACAAGCTTCGGGGGAAGCAGAATTTGAGGTCTCGAGCAGCATGCCGCCACTTGAGACAGCAACTCTGCTTGGCAGTCCAAGCCTGCCTGTCTCTACGTTGCCAGAGGATCCCTTTGCAGTGGTAGAGCCGATGTGCAGTTTGCCTCCGGGCCATAAGCCATCAGGTAGAGACAGCCCAAGCCTGGGGAGGCGTGCGGGTGAGGGGCATGGAGTTAGTGCGGTGTGACCTGCATGGCGTACGAATGATACGGTGAGCCGGCTCTCACGTCCACGATTCTCAGAGTGGATCCCGCACACCGTGGCGCCGGCTGACACTTACCGAATGGAGGAGGCTTTGGCCTTTTTGAATCAGCACAATAGGAGGGAGTTGCAGGTGGACCCCATTGGCCCTCCGGCTGCCGCGGATATGTTGTTGCCAGAGTTCATGATGGCGATTGCTTATGGGCTCGGCGGCCATATTGCTCACTCCATAGTTCGAGAGCCCAAGATTTGTGTGGCTTTACCCGCGGATAGTCCATTGCCTCCCTCAGTGACTGTTAGGAGCGGAGACTGGTACTTTCGGTTTTCCCTCAGACTGTTAAATGGGGCAGAGATCCAGATCATGTTTCCCGCCCTCTAGGTCTTCGCAGGCTCGCTTCCAGAGTTCAGGCCCGCGTCAGTGCCGGGGGCTCCACGGAAAGCAAGGAAGGAGGTTCTGCAGGGCAGGGACCAGGTTCCATCCCAAACTCGGCCGGTGGAGGAGGCCCCTCCACCCAGGACCCAGCCGGTCCCAATGCCGGATAGACCACTTCGGTCTATCACGAATAATGGGCCGGCGGCCGTGCTAGTGGGGCAGGGATCGGTACCTCCACAGATGGTGGCCCAGAAGTTGCTTCACATCGAGCGGCTTCAGGAACGGGCAGAGCAGCGGCAATCCCTACAGATGGGCTCGGGACTGGTTGAGGAGCGGTTGATGCAGCCGTCGGACTCTGATGCAGTATCCACCCAAGCCTCCTCGGAGGGGATGGAACTTGATAAGGTGGCTCGGGTACGCTCGTGGGCGGACGAGGTGGATGTGGATGCTGAGGTTGCACTCACAGATAACCTGCTCGCTCTTGTTCCATATGACTCAGATCAGGGGCCTGCTTCACCGGCAAGAGGGGGGCAGAAAAAGAATCATCATAAAAATCCTTCTTCTCAGTAGTAGTTATGGACAAGAAGATCGTGAGTCGAACGCTCGCGGGGTGCGCCACACCCGCCGAAGAGAACGAGAGGAAGACCGGGCGCTGGCGCTCGCAAGTTGGATCCGATATCTTGTGCCTTCAGAACATAAGTGTCACAGGGGGATGCTCGGGCACCGCTGGACATGTTTGGGCCACAATATGTCACCAAGGGTTGCCACCTCCGGGGCCTCTAAGGGTGGACCTGCCGCTATGCGGGAAGATGCATGCAGGTGACTTTACCATGGCTCGACCGCTAAGGTGTGGGGTCATCATCAAGTGGCATGAGGGTCCGCATGAGTGGGGATTGTGAATGTTCACGCACCCATGCCGCTAGAGGGGACGCTAGGGGCGCCGTTAAGGCATAAGGTCGCATCCTTGGGAGCGATATGGCCCGGCATTGTTGGGCTTAATTTCAACATGGTCGAGTCCATTCATGATAGGTGTGGCGAGGGAGCCGAAGTCGCGCGGTGGTTTTGAGCGGCGTTAGTGGTGATGTTGCTAGACTCCTTGCACCTGGCAGAGGCGGGGGCGTCTCTACATTTACGTGGTGTAATCAGTGGACGGGGGCCGGTCGGGCATATGCTCGACACGACAGATGCTATGCTAATACCGTAGCAAACCCGACCAGCGCTTCACCAAAGGAAGAACATTTTGTCTACCGCGTCTCGACCATTTTCCCTCGCCAATCTCCCTGTGGAGCGACCGCAGCCAGGCCGAAGCCGCGACCGTGTTCAAGAAGTTAAATACCGCTTTACCCGGCTGATGCTGAAAGATAAGCAGCAGATTTGGTTTCGTACCTTTCGGGATAATTTCGGGATGGCGGGAATGGTGAAGGCTGAGGTCAAGGCATTCGCCAAGTCGTGGGGAAGTCGGAGAGCACGGCAAGAGAGGGAGATGTTAGAGGCGTTGTATCGTGAATTGGAAGCCCTTAGGTCTCAGCCGTCTGATGGGGTGCGGGAGAATGAGATTTTGCGCTACATATTGCAGCAGATGAATCCAAGAGGGCTGCTCAGGCAAGGGTGAAAGCAGGGATCACCTGGCTGCGGGAAGGGGACACTAATTCTCAAATGTTCTTCAGGGCTGCGCGGCAGAAGAAGTATGCGGCCTCAATGTCATCACTGGCATTGGCTGATGGTCGTATTCTGCACTCGCCGGTGGACATCAAACAGACTACTTTTAAGCACTTCTCTCAGTTTTTTCAGGAAAAGAGATACCCCTACACAGACGTGATGGAGGAGATTGTGCTCAGTAAAGTGTCATGCAAGGTGTCGGCAGATAGGAGGCAGGTGTTGCAGCGCCCACTTACAAAGCAGGAGCTTGAGGAGGCTTGCCTTGCCTTGGCCCCCCATAAGTGCCCTGGTCTGGACGGCATTCCGGTCGAGTTCTTCCAAGAATATTGGGATTGGGTGGGGGACTCGGTGTTGCAAACCTATCAAGATCTGCTTCAGGAAGAAGCGTTGGACTGTAGACTCAACACTGGCTACATCTCGTTGATACCGAAGGTGAAGGAGCCAGCTGTCATTTATGATTAGCACCCCATCACGCTTCTGTCGGCAATATACAAAATTATTGCGAACGCACTTTCGCTTAGATTGCAAGTTGTTCTGAAGGAGACTATTAGTCCCATGCAGTCTGGCTTCATTCCGGGCAGGCAAATTCTCAGCAATGTAGCAGCGGCATTCGAGGGCATTCACTGGGCGCGCAAAATAGGTCAGCAGATTGTGTATTTGAAGCTGGACTTCGCAAAGGCCTATGATAGTGTTCGGTGGACGTTCTTGAAAAGGATGATGTTAGCCTTTGGATGTGGGGAGAGCTTTACGGCAGTGGCTATGAAGCTCTTAGTGTCCGCCAGAGCCACCCTTCTGTGTCACGGCGAGTCATCTCCGATCTTTAGTGTGGGGCGTGGAGTTCGCCAGGGATGCCCTTTGGCGCCCTTCCTCTTTACCATCATAGCAGAGGCCCTCTCGCAGTTGTTGACTTCCGCAGTGGAGGCGGGCGTTATGGAGGGGCTGAGGATGGCAGACGGGTCGCAGCAGATTGGGAGTCAGTACGTTTCCTCTTCCTGCAGGCTGATGAGAGGAATTTGTTAAACACGAAGGAGCTGTTGGATACATTCTCCCTTGCTTCTGGCTGCCTCATGAATTGGATGAAGTGCTCGGCATTGTGGCCGGCAGCTGACCCCATGCCTGTGGTCGTGTCCCAGTTTCCTTGGCGAACGCAGCCGCAAGGCACATGCTCTAGGCTTTTGGGTATCCCGTTCGGCATCGACATCTCGGCATCAGCTGTGTGGGAGGACATTCTGGTGGGACTGCGTCGGCACCTTAATTGGTGGAAGGGGGGGAAGCTGTCCATGGCTGGCAGGGTCATAGTGGCGAAGTCTGTCCTATGTTCGACTCATATTTATATGGCCTCTATCATCCTGGCGCTGGAAAGCAAGGTGCGGAAAATCTCCCCTATGGTTCGTAACTTTGTATGGGGAGGCAATGAGGAAGGGGCAGTCGTCAAGGTGGCCTGGTGGAAATGCGCGGCGCCTCAAGGCCGGGGTGGACTCCTGCCTTCGACCTCCTCACGCATGGCAAGGTCCTCTTGTCTAAGTTTGTCTTTGCCATTCTTGAGAATGCGCTCGACTCCCCGGGCATGGTCTTGCTTCATCAGTCGCTGTCTCACTCGATAGTTTTCCAAAAGCCATCCGTGCCTGCGCGGCTCCCCTGGGAGTTGTTCGCGGATATCAGGCCGTATGCTCATGCCTCTCCGTTTTTGAAGGGGCTCCGCGAGCCCGGAGCGTGTCCGCCTCATTGCTTGCAATTGATGCCACCAGTATTCGGGAGGCATCGCCTTGGTGGATCCCGCTTGGACCACACACATCACCTTCGGTACTAACCGGCAAAATTCCGCCGATCCTCGAAGTTCAACAAGCAGTGGGCGCAGTGGGTATTGACGGTGGGCGGAGTGGTATATCGACGGGCATCCGCACCCTCGCAGCTTTTTTGCCTCGTGTTTCGCTTCAAGAACGGATTGTGCTATCTGGCGCTGGTGGCTAATGCTCGCCACTGAACCCCCGCAGCATCGACGTGTGGGAAGTGTCACCCGAAAGTAGATCCCCAAATTTCGTTTAATCCCGCGGCGGGCTTTTGGCAATTCGGAATGAGCCGCCTCCTTCAGACGGGTTGGAGTCTCCCCTGTGCCGGAGATGATTGGGCCTACATCTGGAGATGGGTGTGGAACCCAATCTCGCCCCCAAGATTCGGGGTATTGCCGCGGGGCGATTGTGCACCGCCTTGAGCGTGAACACGGGGGTTTACAGGATCAACCCGCTGGATCAGCACTGCGTCCTATGTGTGGTGCTCAGATAGAGACCCCGAACACCGCATGTTCCAGCCGGCATGGCAAAGGATCCAGCCCTCTTCCACACCTCGCCCTCCGAGTCAAGAGGTTCTTTTAGGGTGTACCCCAACAGTGGTCCCAAATGTTGAGTCTGGCCTTTCATTTGTGTAAAGCCTGGTTGTTGTGGCTCATTTGGAAGCGACGACGCATGAAGGTGTTCAGGAATGCGGAGATGCAGCCTGAGGCTTTGGTCCCACAGTTGAGATACAAACTATATCTTTCTTATCTGGCGTCCTCTCGGAAAGAGCAGTTCAAGGCAGCGGTCTGGGAAAGAACTCTCCACATTGTAGACAGTCTGGACAGATTTGTGTCATGAGTCGTAGATAGGTACACATGTTAGGTGGATACTCGCTCTAGTCTGGGCAGGAGTACCCTAATATCGCTCATCTTGTATTTATTATGGATTAATATTAGTTAATTTCATCTTTCAAAAAATATATATATATATATATATTTGGATGATTTGAGTATTTCTCAGAATAAGGATTCTAATTATCATTGTTCATTTTATATATTAACATTGCATTATTAGTTTCTAGCATAGAGGGATTCTCAGGTGGGGCATCTAAGTCTAAGATGATTCCCCTGATTGTTACATCATACAACATGGAAATAGGGTCGCAAATTCCGTGTGATCTTCAACCCTGTGCTGACATCTGTCATCTCCCTACAATCCGGAATGGAAAGAGGCAAGCAAATTCCGTGCATATCAAATTTGACAGGCTACTGCCAGTTGTCCAGACAGTAACAGAGCAACGAGAGCAAAAACTAAAATCATCAACTATGGGATTTGAACCCACAAATCCGAAAACAGTGTAGGAAAACTAAATAAGTGTAGAAGAACATTAGGAAAATGCTGTAAATCGTGAAAACTCTGCAACAGAGTTACTGTGACGGCTCTCAAATGGGGCTTAAAATAGCATGTAGATGCTAGATTTGTTGCCAAGATCAGTCTAAAGCAGGCCCAGAGGGCCGATTTGCTCTATAAAAGCATCATGGACCTGCATGCAAGAAATAACCAAATCAGTAGAAGAACATTAGGAAAATGCGGTAAATCAAGAAAGCTCTGCAACAAATACTGTGATGGCCCTCAAATGGGGCTTAAAACAGCATATACCTACCGGATTTGCTGCCAAGTTCAGCCTAAAGCAGGTCCAAGATCAGCCTAAAGCAGGTCCAGAGAGCCGATTTGCTCTATAAAAGCATCATGGAGCGAAAATATAGAACCGCTACCGGCATGCAAGAAATAATAGCACAAGACGAGCCGGGAACCATATCCTAAGCTTCTGACCGCTACCCTGGAAGAAATCGGCCTTAAAACATCCTTACCTTGGAAAAAACCGCTATTTGCCATGCAAACTCTGAATACCTGTAAGCAGAAACCAAAGAAAGGTTGAAAAATAAGGCAAGCGCCATAGAAACACTGAAAAACTGAAGAATAGGGCGCATCCGATCTTGGAAAATCTGAGGCAAATACCAAATTGTTGAGCGCCATAGCCACTGAGCTCCAAGGGCTACAGAGCGCCATCAAGAGCCACCGCCATCGCCAAACTGCCATCAAGTGCCACTGCCACCGCCAAAACTCCGCTGAAAAAAATGGGGGGGGCCAAATTTGCTCCCCATTTCCATGTTGTGGGGGCATAGCCATTGGTCCCCCATTCCGGTGTGGCCGGTGACCCGCTCCCGGCTCCGCCGGTCGCGGGGCCCCACCGGTCCACACCGGAATGGGGTCCCAATGGCCATGCTCCCATACATGTCTCTCATTGGTTATGCTAACGGTCCACACCGGAATGGGGTCCCAATGGTCATGCTCCCATACATGTCTCTCATTGGTTATGCTAATTTTTGAAATGCCTCAAACCCTCACTTAGTCTTTATGACTAACCCCACATGTTCATGGTGTAAGTACATAGAGATGGTGTAAGAAGATAGGCATGAGGATTGAAGGATTATTGTGCAGTTGAGAGCCCGAAGGGAGTTAAAGGGCTAAGATCTTTGTGAACCTTTAGTAAGGCCTTGTGGTTACTTAATAAACTTGATATTGTGGATTATTAGTGCATGATGCATTTTCATTGTAGAGTGTTTTTCATTGTCACAGTGTGATATTATACTCTTTAAGAGTAGTGTTCCTCGTATTTCTAGGGTATGGTTGAGATTAAAGATTCAATTCTTTGCCTTGGGTTTCATCTTACGAATGCTTTTGCATTGCACCAATCGATTCATGCATACCAACTTGACAGTGTTCATGCAAGTCTTAATGGGATCTCAAAGTTACCTGAAGGGTTAACCAGACAGGCCCGTTACACAAGGTCGAGAAATTGCATGGAAAAGCTCTAAGCCAAAGCGAGAAAAGCAAGGCAATGCGACTAACACAAATACTTTTGCGAGAGCTATTTATGGAAAACATGGTGGTATCACTTGATAAGTGGTAGAAACCAATGCATGTGATTCCATAAGTTGTTGACTTGTTGCACAAACTCTAACAAGCATCACACACATATATGAATAGAACACCATTTGTTGATGTATCGATGAAGCATAATGGTGCCTCACTTGTGATGCAATGGTCTTTAAGAGATCAATGATGTTTATTGAGAAGATCATTTAGAGCTAGGGCGACTTATGTCAAGCGCGGTAGTAGTTCTTCTTTGATGAGGAATCTATTGAGTACATTAAAACCGTGACCTTGAGGAATCAATATGGTATGAGCATCAAAATACCTCACAAATTGAGCATATAAGAGGCCTAGAAGTGGTCTACGTTGTTGTGTTGTTTGGGGTTGTAAATCAAGTGTAGAATGTGATGATGCATTACTTGATGTGTAGGCTATGTAAGCCAGCTATAGTCAATATTTAGGTTGTAGAACCTTTGGTTATAGGAGAATCCATATGGGAAGTGCGTGAGCATAGATTAAGGGTTCTAGTGAGGTGATGTTTGACTAGGAACCCAGACATATGGTGGCATTAAGGTTGATGATACTAGCCAAGTATGGCTAACATGTTTATGCAACATAGCTGAGGACTACTGGAATCTCATAACGTATCAAAGGGTCTAGTCATTGATGACGGAAATGGATCCTAGGACTCATGTTAAAGGCATGAGTGCCTTGAGGAGACTATGTAAAATGTTGCATGTTAGGGATGCAATATAGCGTCAACGTAAGCAAATAATAAAGACCCTGAGCATATGTTAATAAAGCATATGTGATTACCATGATAGTGTATCCCTTCATAATGAGGGTGAGTGTTTTATATGACCCTTAATAAAGATATGTGCCCAAAACTTACCTCGCAATATGGTAAAGCCTGAGCATATGTTAATAGAAGCATAGGCAAGAAGTTGCCTTCGGGGAAGGTGATTACCATGATAATGTATCCCTTCATAATAAGATTGAATGTTTTATATGACCCTTAATAAAGGGACATGTGCCCAAAACTTACCCTTATGCTAAACCTTTTTAAATAGTTAGGAGTTACAAACATCATATATATTGCGCTTACTGCAGGACTATGGGATCCATCTTGCATGACAAGTAAGCCAACTGAAGCGTGATGTGCTAAGGGATAACGAGAATGATCCTAAGAGTATACTGCTCGTCTTAAACTGCTTTGTGACACTAGAATGCCTTTTAGATAAAAGAGTTCGATAGCTGTGCAATAGAGATATTCCAGAACATTTGGTCTTGTGGCGAGATCAGACTTTCAACAAAGCCACATAGGAGTCGGATGAGTTCATGCAGTGGGTTCTCCACCAGACTAATTAAACAATCTCGAGGAAAAGGTCTGTGGGGAAGGAATTGTCATAGGTGCTTCCAAGGGTATAGTCTATACTAATGGCCCGTTGACGAATGTCCATGAGCATCTGAGTACTGCCAGTAGGCCATGAGATGGTTGGAGATGGATGGTGAACCATAAGTCCGTGATCGGTCTACTTCTGGGCATAGTTTGTATCATACATGTTATCCAAAAGATTTTCAATATTTGGTATAACTGTACTCTGGGTAATTTTAATATTAGGGGCATTCTTCATAAGTTTTTCCCCTCTCATAAGTTTCTTCCTCCTTAATCCCTTTCTTCAAGAGGTCTTGCCAATTTTTCAAGCACTTCAAAAATTCTCTAAAGAAAACGTGTTTGCTTATCATCCGATTGAAAAACAATGCTATTCTTTTCCTGCATTAATACAACCTTAAAAGATGTACCAATCTGTATGACACAGCAAAAGACCTTGATCTAGTTTACTCATTTTGCCTTTTCAGTTGATCAAAACATGCATGTAACATTTTCCTAATCTATGGGCCTGAAGGTCTAAAAGCGGGAATCTATGCAATACAATACACAATAAAAAATTTTGATTTTGTTAACAGTTTCCACTGGTTCCTCTTTCAATTAAGCATGCAATGTTTTCTCCAATTTGGAGAGAAACCAATTTAAGAGTGAGAGACGGTCATGTTAGGTAGAAATGGAAGATTAAATTCCCATCTCGAATGTTGTTTGAGCAATCTTGACTGCATAGATGCCATGTCATTAATCTCGTCCATTGTATCAGTGGAATTGAGGATGGTTGGAATCTTTTGTTCTCGATTAGCCCTCAAAGGGACTGTTGAAAGCATGCATCTAGACATATGCTTTTGCACTCCACTAGCATGTTTTCACCCATAGATGCATTGTTAATCCTCTTCAATGAGTATGTGTTTGTCATTGTCATCATTGTCAATTGTAGTGACACACATATTTATGGTTAGAAGTTTCTAAAAATTAAACTTTTGCATCTCTTACTATCCCCTCAAATGAGGAATTTAAACCATCATCATTCATCCCAAATGCTTTAAATTTTACTCCATTTTGACAAGGCCGCCATAATATGGCCATCTCAAAGAATATTTATACTCTCTTTGTTTATTCAAAGAAGTTTTGTCTTTTTCAAAAGCTTCTGCGGTTCTTAAACACTATGCGGACTTTATTTTTTCTTATATACCCCACTAGATCGTGACTTAGATGGTCCCTTTTACCATCTCCAAACACACATTAACACGTAGAAACAGGATTGTTGTTCAAACTTTGACGTATGATGATTGATACAAGATTATAATTTTATCACACTTTAAAACCCCTTCATTAACATTTTGTTAAACAAACTTTAAATGTGGATTTAAGAAGATAAAACATAATTAAAATATCTTAATTGACGTTTTAAAACTTTAGGTGTTGTAAAGAAAGCAGTATGTACTACTTTCTTTATATAGAACAGAGACCATATTCTGGTCATTGTGACATCAATGAATTTGATTCTTGTGACATCATTTTTGAATGGTGAACTAGAATATTCCGAGCACAAAGCATGATGTGGCAAGGCCAAGGTCACTATGCACATTCATGAAAATGTAGGACATTATTTTGTCCATCTACTTTTGTATTGAAGATGGTGTAAAACTAGGACGACATACGAGCAGAGAGTACAATCATATGGCAACACTAGTAGTTAACATAACAAAATGTAATGGATGTGTTTTTCCTGGAAATGACACCTAAACAACCCTGAAAAGATTTGTGGGGTGGAAATTGCAGATGCATAAGCACCAAAGCTATGATGTGATAGCAAATACCTTTTGGATTGTTTTTTTCGTTATGCATAGTGCCCATTTCGTTGTTGAGTCTTAGTTCTTGATAACGTAAAAAGGATATCGATTCCCATTATAAATTATGCAGAAATAATTATTAAGTTTTTTTTTTTCTCCTCCTTTTTGCTTTTTTAAAGTAAAGCAAACTGTCAATGACTTGCGCAAACTTTCATTTTCTTCAAACGTCCCATACATTTTGTATTTAAGTTCGCGACAAAACGATCAAGCTAAGAGTGTACTAGGAGGCCAACAAATTTCGATCAAGAATCTTTCAATTGATTGCTCTCGGCTAAAATGAATGCACAACATATGGAGGGCCCAGTGAACAATAAGAAGCTTTTGTTATTGCTTGTTATGAAGTCTTGGCAGACTCAGACTCAGACGTACAAACAAAATAGGTGACATGATGTCGTTTACCCAGATTCTAATGAACCAACCCCATATGAAATGATTGTGGCATATAAGTTTGGCTAGGCATTGGAACGTAGCTAGAACTGTGGGCCAACAGCCATCGATTGCATCACATAAATTGGTGACCAGTTGAACTACAATTATAATGACAAAACAATGACCAGTTGAGCTACAAGTTGAGCTACAATTATAATGACAAAACGCTTACATGTGGCGACCCGATTACAGTACGAAAGCATGGCATTTTCTAAAAGATGGAATGGCTTGGAGAGAGATTCACAAATATATCATTCGCTACAATTATAATGACATAACACTTATGTGTGGTGACCTAAATGCAATATGAAAACATGGCATTGTTTCAAGAGACCAAATGGTTTCGTGAGATATTCAAAACAAGGTATTATTTAGATTAGTTGTCTCTAGCATTAGCAATTAAGAGATCTTGTGTTCAAGTCTCTGGGGTCCGTCATATGTCGTGGCATGACGTAAAAATACTATCTACTATCTAGTAAACTAGTAAACGTTAAAAATATTTTCACGCCTCAGTATTTGAAAGATCAAAATTAAACTAGCAAATGAAGACCAATTGGAGAAAATCAGTGTATATATATTTCTTTTTTTCTTTTTAGGAAAAATGGATATATTTTCTTTAGTAAATGTAATGGATGTTTGTATGTTATCGAATTACAAGGCAAAGCCATGGTAAAATATATGGCTTCAACTCCATATATTAAATATAAACAAATATAAACCAGCGCTTCAAAAATTTTAGGTCGAGCCAGCCATAGCCGGGGGCTTCAACCTTAATTCTTAAGCTTCTCCTTCTTCAATGCTCTCTTTTATAAAAAAAAAAAAAAAGTAAACAGAAAGGATACACAAAACTTCTTCCTTTTGCATCTCATCTTCTTCCTCTATATTCATTCAAAGCTAAAAAAAATAATCCAGCATCAACTATAATGCTCTGATTTGCCGTGCTTTGATTTTGATTTTGCATTTTTCTGCGTAAATCATCATGCCGCTGCAGCAGTAGTACCAGAAGTTGCAGAAATGACACGGTCCCGATGCTCGCAATGCCTTGTCTGGCCTGTGGATCCCTTTTCTAGTGCTGCAGCAGAGCATTTTTCTCGCCTCTCAGCCCTCTCATCATTCAAAATTTGTTGATGCCTGCATTCCACACTACAAAACGCCTTGTCTCCCCTGCAAAATCATCCCCCGATCAATAAAATTCTAAACCATGCCTAGAAAAAACAATCCAGCCCAGAATCTTAAGTTAACCAGACAAAACTACTATTTCCGATCTCAATCACAGAGCTGAAAATATAAACTTTGATTCCCAACCCACTTGCTATTTCAATCAGAAAACATTTAATCTGCGCTAAGAAGACGTTGATTCCACGGAACCCACTTGCTATTTCAATCAGAAAGATCTAAAAACTTTGATTCCACACCACAGAGACAGAACCCACTTGCTATTTCAATCAGAAAGTATCTAAAATCTGGCTAAGAACGTGGCAGGGGAATCGAAATCTTCAAGCGAACCAAAAATGGGATGGATTCGGAGAGGAAAAAGTCTTATGATCTGCAACAAGAGAATCTACTTTCTGCAGACTGATGCTGGGGTACATGATAAAAGGGATATCATATCACCGGCGGGATATGGCAAGTATGATGATTCTAAGTGTAAAAAGGACGAGCAATAGAGAGCCACATCCTTTTTTTTTTTTTTTTTTTACCTGTACATGTAGATGTCCCGCCCCTGCCTGAGCCGGTGCTTGCAGAGAAAGCAAATTTCGAGAAAATCTACTTTTGCCAGACCCGATTCGTCCTGCATCACGTAATTTGGTGCCGAGGCCTGCCGTATGAGAGCATGTCCAAATCCTTGCTTGGGATCAGACCTCTGCGCCACTCTAGAATTAGATTGCTTGCCCAAATCCCTGTTCAGGTTTGAAGCAGCAGCCCCTTCGGTTTTGAAGCACAGCCTGTTCTTGCTCGAATCCGGCGCGGGATTTTTCTGGTTCTGCATAGACACTGTAAGCTTGGAATTAGGAGCCCGATTTTGGGTTTCTGCCATTCCGGGATCGTTGATTTTTGAAGCAGAACAGAGCTCTCCGTCCCGGCATCCTCCCATCAGACAGGCGTGAAACGCATCTGCGGCAGAGTGCAGCGCAGCAACAATTCCTAATCCGACGTCTTCTGAAACTATTTTCTTCTGCACTCCAGAAGCATCTACATCCTTCTTCATCAATCCGGCACCTTGGACGGATTTCTTGTCGAGATCAGGGCCCGGGCTGTGGAACAGGCTTTCCAATCCAGAGGCCGGCCGCGGTGATCGGGGAGAAGGCAATGCAGCACAGCCTTTTCTATGAGCCAGAAACGAAGGCACAATCTCTGCTGCTTCGGGGAAAATTCTTGGATTGAACCCGATCACTTTGCGGGGCACAAGAACAGAGCATGCCGATTTTTGATCCACAGACTCACATTTTGGAGAAATTTCGCCATCAGATGATCCGGCACTCAAGGAAGAGCTTATGCTCACAGTTCTGCGCATCTCCCTTGGCCTCTTGCCGGTCATGCCGGGGGGTATGGAAAGATCAATTTTGGATCAATCCGGGTCCAAGATGCAAAAGAATCTTGTAAAATCAAGGATTTTCCGCGAAAAAAGAAAGAATCAAGCATAAAGAAAGAAAAAGAACCTAGTGTTAGGAGTGCCAGGGCTCCATCGCCATAGCCAAAGCTTGCTCCGGCGGCATAAAAGAGCGGCCAAAGGAGGAAACAAACAAGCTAGACGGCCACCACAGTTTTGAACCAAAAAAACAAACGAAACAGGGCATAATAAGAATGATAAAAAATTAAAAATATAATAAACAAATGGTAAAATATTTTCCCAATGGTTAACCAATAAATGGGCAAATCAATTCTCTCTCCAATAATGGACGTATGTAGACCATGCTGACATGCCCCCATGGCCCCCCCCCTCCCACATTGTTTATTTATTTACTGGGCGTAGTTGATTCTGTCTTCTGTATTTGTAGACCCAGACCCCCTACCCTACACCCAGTGCCCTCTGTTGTCTCCCCTTCCCAGCCCCCACTTCCTCCCTCCTTGCATTCACCCTCTCATCTGTTGTCTTAATCCCTTGTCTTCTCCCCCCTACTGTTACTGTTACTGCTCCTCCTGCTGCTCCTGCTCCTGCTACTGCTCGCTCGCTCGTTCGTCGCCTCATCCTACGCTTCCTTCTTCCTCCCCTGCCACCCCCTTCACCCTGCTTTAACGCTCGCCTCAATTTTTCTTTCTTCTACCATCGCCCCCCTATGCCAATCACTTAATGCCCCCCCGCCCCCCGTTACACCTTCTATGCCAATCACTTAATGCCCCCCGGCCCCCCGTTACACCTCTCTCACCCTCCCTGTTCATTCCTATACCCAACTCAACTCAGCGGTGCATTATGCATCATCACCCTAATCTGCCCACCTAATCCTCTGCACCACCGATCTCGTATCTCCATAATATATCAATGACATTGCACCATCTCAGTAGTCATCATCTACCTACAATCTCGAATGCTTCATTACACCATCCTTGATACCACCCCCTCCTATTTCATCACTATGTTCAACTCAGTGTTGCATTATGTTAACATCAAATTGAAAACGAGGCTTAATCTTATGACTTTTGCATTGCACGGCCACATTTTCGCTTTTCTCAATGGTGATATTGCACAGTCCGTAATAATGTTGTCATCGTCTCCCTACAGTTTCCAATGCTATATCACACAATCCTTAATAACATTGTCATCTCTCTATCTCAATAATATATCAATAGCATTGCCCAATTTTCAATAACATTGCCATCGTCTCTTAACGCATCATTACACAATCCTTAATGATACATATCTCAATAATACATCAATGACATTTCACAGTTCTTAATAACGTCGTCATCGTCTCTCTAATGCCTCATTACAATATCCTTAATAACATCATCATTTGCCTACCATGTTTAGCAATCCAGTTACATTTCCAACACAATCACATACATCATCACTCCTACCTTCTAACACCTTTTGTGCTTCTCTCTGTTCTACGCATATTTGGCATTTCGACACGCATCGTCACGTGAGCCTACCACATTGGAGGATCCTTGACTTCTGATTGTAACATGATGTGATTCGATACCAAAATCCTTGTCAATTAGTGAGACTAAGCTAAGCCCATGACGTACAATACGCAACAGAAAACGAAATAAAGAGAGCCTGTCCAACTAGTGTTAGACCATGTTAGTAATGTCACTTAAGTTGTCTAGCTCATGAGGATGGTACAGTATGCATGAATCATATAATCTTTATATACGACAAGTGGAAGTAGGCAATGCCATTGTTGAACTTTGGTAGGTAATATTTGTGACATAAAGACTTGAAATGATTGCTATATTTTATAGAATACCTCATTTTACCTTTTCAAAGGTCAAATTATGCATCTTAATAGCCACACTATGTATAATTATGCAGGAGCTAGTAGTACTGGAATTGCTACACATTTGTAGAGGTGGTACATTCATGTGGGGTATAAGTTGTTCCTGTAATATTTTGTCTTATCCACATTTTTGTCTTTTCTTCAAATAGTTAACTCCAAGAAATGTTAGATTGTTGATTGTCATACTAGGTATGGAGTTTTAGTCTCATGGCAAGTTGATCTCATGGCAAGTTGACATATTGTGCAGAAGGGCCCAACTCGGATTTCTAGACGTGCTTGTGATAGGCCTAAATTTTTAAAAAAGTAGAAATTAAAGCCTCGAACAATATCAAAATATTACTATTCATTTATAATTTTTTTTTTAATACTGCTACTTAGAGACAAAAACATTTGGCTATCCTTCCTTAAAGGACAAAAAAAGAAGCATTTCTTATAAATTATCTTAAAATTTTGTATATAAGACAATATAGATTACGTATTGAACTCAAAAATTCTTACATCAAGTTGTCGAGGCCATATAGACTAAACAATGCTCTGGCTGTTGCTAGCACAATGCTGGTTACAAGGGTTTATCCGATGGTTAGTGTGGTGAATGTGGAGGAAGTGATTTTGTGGTAATAATTTTGTGAAGAAATTCATGTTTCCTTTTTTTGACCAATATGTAGCAACATAACTTGGGCTTCCTGGGAGAAATTGATTTGACTGTAGAAGGGCACTGAAATCATTTCGGTAAATTATAGTTGGACTTAAGATTAAAATAAAACAAAGGGTGGTCTAAGGTCTAATTTAAAAAGAAAGTTATATCTGTTTGTTAGTTCTATTGATCAAGGCATTCCTTGTAGGACATGTATCGGGGCATTCTTTCGTGTCACATTGAGTTCCAAAACTTCAAAGCTATAGGCATCTATTATATATTATATTTCAGCACCATAGGTGTCTCAAATTATAATTGGTCATATGAATATTCACAACAAAAGGCACCTATATATGGTCTTTGTCGTACGGTCGGCAGTGGGGTAGTTCAGGTGCACCTCATCACTTGCATGCGCTCTTTGTCATAGGATGGACAGATACGACGACCAGGGCAGTCCAGGTGCACCTCGTCATCTACAGATGCTCTTTGTTGCAGAAGAGGTGCAAGAGGGCCTTTACGTCCATCAAGCTTTCCATGAAACAAATGATTTGATGCTCACTGCAAAAAGCTTAAATACCACTCTCAAGTTCCCACTCTCAAGTTGCAGGCAGTCATACAATACAAAACTTTTTCCAAGGAAAAGAAGGCACAGTACATTGAAGAGCATCAGCGGCAAATATTCTACCTCCTTGAGCATCATCCGAGAACATTTAAGTGGAGAATACCATAGAAGCCAATGCAACGTATTAGCAATATCTCTTCAGAATAGTGGATATAGTACTTGATTCAACTTTATGATCCTAACAGGGCCCGTTAATAATTTACAACCACAGGCAAATCAGCATTGGCTATAACTGAGGCGGATGTCATTAAAGGCTTGTAAAGTCTTGCAAATGGTAAGGTCACAGATTTGAATGGCATGTAGGCTAAATTGCTAAAGTGGGTTGGACCTCAGATTTTTCCTATTTTGGCTAGTTTGTTCAATAGGGCCCTCCAGGAGGGCTTTCTCTCACATGGACCATCAACATAGTGATCTCAATCTACTAGTAAATGTGCCCAGCATGGCTAGGCATGGTTGCAAGGCAATAAATGCTTTCACCAAAATGAGAAAAGCATCTAATAATAATCTAGCTTTTGTAACTAAGCCCATTATTGTTGGGCTACCTTTGGACCCTGTCAATGAGCAACTTAGTGAGGACCTGTAAAGGATTTTCAACCACAGAGGGGTATGATAATGTTCACTCAAAATACTATTCACATAAAATTTGTGTTATGGGATTGCATCTATTGCAGAATTTTAAATGTCTCGGAGATACTACCTTCATGAAATGAACAATATCGTGGATCGTTAGTCAAGGATTGGGAGGAAGATCTACAAGGCTGAGGGGGGAGCTCGTGACGATGGCGCTTAGGGCTGCCGGCGTTTTTCCTTGTAACTTGAGCATCTGAACTCCGTTTTCGATGATCTTTAGTTCGTTGGAAAGCTTGTTCTGAGAGCTCTCCATCAACATCAATTTAGTTAGGGTTGCTATCAGGTTAGGAGCCGGATTTGGGTCTGTTTGATTTCGGCAACTTATAGTAGGGATGGGGAAGACAGATGTGGTTCCAGCATCCAAGGCAGCGACAAAACGGCGTGAGTCTATCACCAATTTGGTGATACATGATCCCCCAATTGCTGCGCAAAAAGAGGTAAATAATTCAGTTGAAAGTTCTTTGCCTTCGATGCTGGCTACTCCAGTGATTCTTGAAGAGAGGGATTTTCCTCCCTTGCAAGGCGCTGCGAGTAAGGGAGCGGAAGTTAATGAGAATTTGCATCCACCAGGTACAGATTCCAGTAGTTCCTCAGCATTAGGCAAATAATAGTGCTTGGAAATCATCTGATTCGGTTACAAAAGTTTCATATCAAAGATTTAGCGATCAAGGGTAGCAGCTGCTTTACAGGTATTGTCTGAAGGAAGTAAGGATGAGTTGTCGGCAATCTTGGACACATTAAAAGCCCGACAGATTCAACTTGAACAACAATTGCCTCCAAATGACATATTTTACCAGTCTGACTGTCAGAATGTGGTTCAAGCTTCTGGTATTCCTGTGGTTGAGGTGGACCATCAAGCTCATATTAAGTGTGCTGAGAACTTATCTTCCTGTGCAGTTCTTGGGTATTTTACTGGTGGCTATTTAGATTTTTCACGGTTCCGTGTTTGGTTATCTCGGCTTCTGAGACGCCTTCAACTTCCTCCTTTCCAGTCCATCAAGTTGTTGGCAAAAAACTTTGTTCTCATTATGTTTGAAAGTAGTGATGCAGTGGACTCTTTGGTATCAAGAGGGATTGATCCACTTGGTGGGGAATATATAATGTACCAGTATTACTCTCCTGGCTTTACACCAGATACAGTTCGTGCATTAAAGATGCCTTGCTAGTTCTCGTTACCTAATCTTCCTCCTGATCTAATGGCTCATCAATTTCTAGTTGCAATTGCAATGGGACTTGGGGTTCATATCTCACACTCCATCATGAATGGTCCAAGGATTTGTGTTTCTATGTCTGTGGACTCGCCTTTACCAGATTGTGTAGTTGTGAAGAGCGGGCCTTGGTATAAGAAGGTGGATCTTAAGCTTCTGAATGGTCCAGAATTAGCCCGTTTGTTTCCTGATAAGGAGGCTTTTGCTAGCTTTCATCGAGGTACTCGTGCATCTCAATCATCTGTTCAACATTCTTCTCAGGTTCAAGCTCCTATTGTTATTGCTTCATCTATTCATGATCAACCTTTGTCAGTTGCCTTGCATTCCTCGGCTATGGAAGATGCTCTACACACAGTTCCAATGGTGTCGTCCTTAGCGCCGTCAGCTGCAGCTATAGTTCCTACCACTCTCCCCGTTGTTGCTTCTGCTTCTCATGCTCCTGAGGTTGTTATGACTAATGGTCCTAATCTTCAGTGCGCTAAAGAGTCATGGCAACATGTCAATTGGAAGAAGGCAGCGAGGAAGAAGTCTGTTATGTCATCTCACGAGGCGATCCTGCCTCGTTCTATTCAGTGGCATGATAACTTGATGTCTGTTGATGATCATCTCGATGTTGTAGAACATGTTGATTGTGATGAGGTCATTAAACGCCTCAAGGTGGCACAAGGAGTATGATTATGTACTGTGTATGGGTGGTCTTGCTTAGTGGACCATCTCGTCCTCTAGGTTTTGAGTCCCATGTCGCAGGTCCCTTGTATGTATCTTGATATTCCTTGATAATAGATTGTCGTCCTTCAAAAAAAACCCGGTCAAATCTAGATCCCTAGGTCAAACATCAGTCCTGGTCAATTCCAGCAACTGTATTATCAATCCGGATACGTCATTACGTATGAAACCGGTACTCATTATCCTTTAGCCTCTAGCCCTTAATTTTTGATATAATATTGTAGATACAAGTCCAAATGAACATTTTTTCCTTAAAAGACCATAGTCCTATACACCAAATAATTCAGGATTACAATCCAATGGATCTAAAGTACAAAAGTTATTGCTCCTAATTTTTTATGCAACAAAGTAGCTACAAGTCTTACTGAACATTTTTTTTCCAAAAAAAAGCCATAGCCAGCTAAACTTAACATTCCTGGATCATTGGTGCCATACACTAAAGTTTAAACCTTTTATAACCAATGCTACGTATGCTTGCATGCATGCAAAACCACACACCTTGCATGTCGAGCCCAAGAAGCACCTTTTGACTATTACATATGTTTTATTCACTTTGCCACTTGTATCTCTGTGGTAACTTTACATGCATCCATTTTTCTTGCATATGAATCCATTTGCATGGTATCTTGACCTTAATTTCCTGCATGCTAGTTTAACAGCAGCCCCTTTTATTTGTTTCTGTATACCCTACTCATGTAGTCCTAGCATATTTGTTTTGCAGCCACACATCTCCATATAGTCATCAGCATGGTTAACATATCTACCATTACTATATTTTTAGACTTTGCATGCATGCCTGCTTATTCGAGCATAAATGCATATACCTCTGGAATATTTTCCACCCAATCTAGACTTTTACTTCTGCACGTATATGCCTTTACCTTCATTATATTATCTGCTTAGATCACTGCTAGAAATATCTGCTTAATTACTTCTTTCTCAGGAAATAAATGATATCTATAATTTATTAAAGTTTACACAGATCATTAGGTTATGATTCTACCTTTTTCAAGAGGTAAACCTGTTTTAACATCACCCTGCCATATTAAATTTGGAGCCAACTGGCTTATCATGCTTCATTTTTATGCTTTATATAGCAACAAAAAATCTAAAATAAACCATTTTATAGGTCTTAGAACTTAATTATTGGTTTTCCATAATTATAAACTTGTACCTCACAAAGGGAACACTGATTACAGCAACATATTTTAGTCTAGATTCCAGGTCTGCATTACTTATGGATTAAATACAAAAAACGAAATTTCCAATGTTTAAATCCAACTTCTGCTTAATGCTTCTATTTTAAGCCCATACTTTGTTTTTTTTTGTACTTCCCAAATCTCATACAGACAATACAACCTGTATTTAGCTGAAAACTTGATTGATAGCAAACCCTGTTATGCTTGTACTATTTGTAGTAGCTATTTTCCAAAAGATACTGTGTCCAATTCCATTTCCAGAACCTAGCAAATTCTTCAAAACTCAAGCAAAGAAAAGACAAGGGCAGGAGAGGTCCGGTACCTGCAGCCAAACATCATGACATTAGCAAAATATTGGTAAAGCATGAAGGGCCAAAAGGTACAATGGAGCCTCTCGGTTTATAGCCGATCAACCCTTGTATCCTCTTGCCCAGTTAGTAGAATTAACTAGATCCTTATTATAAACTGAGAAAATTTCAAAACCTTGATAAACTGGTTGAAATACCACCTTTTTTTTTTTTTTTTTTTTTTTTTTTTTGAAGGACGAAAGCCAAAAAGTTTATTAATCAGAGAAAAAGTACAAAATTTACATGTCTCATCTAACCGTAAGCACACGAGATGCCACAGAGCACGAGCCCAAGCACAAATGTACTTACCCGCAATAGGAGACTAATGATAAGAATCAATTCAAGATACCAATCCGTGATGCGTTCCACCAGCCTTCGAAGTCAAGGGAAGAACACTCGTAGGGTCACCAATATCTTTTTTCTCGGGCCCATCGTAATAACACCGGTGCGCATGAATAAATGCCCCGAAGATGTGGTGTTCGCGACGCCCCATATCGACCATAGGAGCCAACCAGAACCAAGATGAAATGCCCTTTGTTTAACTGGAGGCCATGCGTTGGGATAAGACGCCAAAAGGATGCATCGGTAGTCCAATGTACCGTTAAAACAAACCTTGTAGCCGACCATGCCGGTTGAACCTCGTGATCGATCAAAGAGACAATGCTCAAGAGTCTCAACGTCCGGTGAGGCGTGAGCGGGCATACCGCAGATATAATGAGGATCATAGCGATGTCGAAAAGGCATTAACCCGGCACTGGTGGATAACCCGCCACCACAAGATGAGACTTTAGGGTGGAGCAACCTATCCCAAAGCCATCGCCATGTACGCACACAAAGTGGGTCGTGGAACATGTAGGTGCCACCCATCCGCAACCGGAGGGGTTGTGGTGCTAAAAGAAGGCGATATAATCGACCCGACAAATTGCTTGCCTTTGTGAATATTTTCATGACAAATCCCATGGCACCCTTTCAAGCAGCACCAACTTGCACTATGAGAGGCAAATTTTCTCACACCTTCTCCCATAGAGATACATCCCAACGAGAGAGCAGGAACTTTGCCCCAAATTCAAAGCCAAGACAAGAGGCTTACCCTCCTCATACCATGCTTGAATAGAGACAACACCTGCAAGAACCCATCGCCTCTGTGGTAAGGGGATGAACCGAGGCTGCCAATGGAGGTGCCGAGGGGTCTCGAGGCGCAGTGCCCACCACCATGGAGTCTCCAATAGGGTGTGGATAGAGGGGCATGGCCGAAAAAGATGTCCGATCGCCTCCCATGCCGCCAACAAGCCACGCAAAAAAAATGGAGAAGCTTGGAAAAGGCTGCAGACCAAATAAAGCCCAAGGTAGGACTGGTTTGACATGTACCTTCTTGCCTAGAGGGATACAAAAGGACCAAGAGCTTGTCTAAGAAGGCGTGAACCAGAGAGTCATCCTCACCATTCGAGAGTCTCCAAATGAACTTTGAAATAAGCACTTTGCTCTGCAAAGTAAGAAGTCCATCATACCCGCACCACCCGCCCATTCGAAGGATGCACTTCACCAAGCCATCTTTAACCACGGCACCTTCCTCAAGACTCTGCCCAAATAAAGTTTCAACTATTGCAATGAGCTCACGACTTTGATCCGTGATGCTAGCAATAAGGATGCCATATAAACATGGGTACTACTAAGGACCGACTTGGCCAATCGTAATGCGACCGCAAGAGACAACTTAGCAAAGGGACCACCGTAACAAGTGCTTCTCCAAACCCCTAATGATCTCCTCCCATGCAGCCCCATAGTAACATGGATGCCAACCGAATCCCCAACAACTTGATGGCCTGTCCATGCGCAAGTAATTTCCATGGATAATCGTGGAACACATGCCTGAGCCGGATTATCCAATGTCCACAAAGTCGCACACTTCCGCCACCCCACAAGAACACCAAGCCCGGCTGAAAAAAGTGTCTAAAAGCATTTTGGCAAAGCAAAGAAGATTCTCATCATTAGCGACTAGGAAGAGAAACGTGTCGCCGTGATATTGATTGCAAACCTCTTGTGTGCCGCCCTCCATTGCAAGACCATGGAGAAGTCCCTCCGTCGCTGCAATGGTGAATAATCAGACAAAGCCTCCAAGCAACAATTGTGAACAACAATGGTGCTAAAGAGCATCCCCCGCGAATACCACCACGACCGAAAGTGAAAAGGCATGTGATGGCTCACCATGGAACAGATACGCCTCGAAAGCGTAGATATGCAACTTCATAATATCCGATGTGAATTGTTCCCCAAATCCCAGCCTTAGCATACAACGACGATGAATTCCCAAATGACACCGCCATAAGCTTTTGCAAAATCAAGCTTAAGGTATACAACCGAAAGGTTTTGCCTACGCGCCCAATAAATTCCCCGTAAGCAGCAAAGAACATTATTCAAAATGCACCGCTTTTGGAAGAAAACCCGACCGGGTTGTTGAGATGGACTCGCCAAGATGTCCTTTACCCGCCTCTGCAAAAAGCCTTGGCTAAGATCTTTACGATGACAACAAGGTGATGGGCCGCCAATCTGAAATAGTCTCATGGATCCTTGACCTTTGGGATGAGTGAGATGGCACCTGTTTTAGAATTCTATCCAAAGCAAAGGACCGGCCGAAAGTCACGTAAAGCATCATACACATCCGGCTCCACCATTCCCAATACTCCCGAAGAACTCAATTGGCAAACCATCCAAACCTCGGGCATTTGCCTTTTTCAGCTTCAAAGATCGCCGATTTTAAATCGCCGCCTATCATAGCCGCCTCTATTGACTCGCTACCGCTCACCGAGAGATGATGGGGGAAATTTTAGATAAAACAAAGATCTTGCATTTCGATTGAAAGGGAAGATGTTTCTCCGGAAAAACGCCCGGAAGTGGTTATGCGATGTTTGCCTGAAGTTCACCCGGCTCTATTAGCGTCCGAACCATTCGCAAAAGCAATGAGGACATGGTTGATGTCATCGCGACACCTCTTAGCCGCATCGAAAAAAGAAGCCCGCATAAACGGTCTCCATCACGAAACCACCGCAGACCGCCTTCATCTTTGCTTGCTGAATTTGCTCCTCCTCCAATGCTTGGATCTGCGGCAAAAATACCACGATCATGAACACTGAAGACGCCCCTGCCGAGAATGGAGCAGTCCCGATACAAAGTGTCCAAGAAGCACGACCTGCCGGCCGCAGACTCGATCCCACTCTTTGGCAAAACCCTTGACCGCCGCAATTGCATCCACTATGCCGGCCATACCGACGCCGATTGAAGGCGCTTGTCCAAGTATTCTTGCAACCTTCTTGAAAGTCAAGATCCTTTAAGAACTTCACGCTTCAAGCTTAAAACACGCCCTTCCGTGCCGCCGCCGCAGGGGGCTCGTTCAAATGAATTGCGATGGTGGTCTCAAACCGAAGTTATCTCTCGAGACGAATCGAAAGAGACCTGAAGTGCCGCGAATCAGATTCCGCAGATTCCAATAAGCTCTATCCAACCGAGCTTGCGCCACCCCCACCAACTTGACCATTGCACCAAGTGAAGGCACCTTCACCATCAATCTCCCCGAGGTTGCGGTCATGGAGTAGACGAAGCCACCGGGCCATGCTCAAAACCAAACACCACCAGAGAGGTCGCCCCAACCGTCAGACTCCACTTCCACCATATTGAGATCCCCAACAAGAAGCCATGAAATGTGGCAGCCTAAGCTAAGTATCTTCCCTCGCAAAGAGGCCCACAAAGGAAGCTCTCTCGATGAGGTCTATTGTGGGCATAAACATTAATTAGACCATATTTAACCCCTTGCTCCTCGCCATACAATTAGGGGCCCAACGACCAAAGCGATCAGCTGAGTAAAGATGACTCTTGTCATTTCATATCAACTCAGAAATCTTTGTAAAAGCTATAGCAAAGATTTAATTTTAGGCCCATACCGGCCGTGCGCCATACTTATTTTAACCGTAATATACCCGAATTGTCCATGATCTGATGCATATTCTTGATGTAGCTGAGTTTCAGGAATACTAAAGTCTCCAATATCCTTGCTCCCAGAACTCATATTGTGCATGCTTTTAGCTCCAAAATTTCCTTTCTTGTTGGTGTATCCATGCTCCCATAACTCATATTGTGCATGCTTTTAGCTCCAAAATTTCATTTCTTGTTGGTGTATCCACCTCTGGATGTATTAGCCTCTCTCTTAGAATTAGCAGTATTTTTTTGCAAGTCTCCCATTGTGCAGGTGCCCTCAGGGCTTTCAGATAAGGAAATGCAGGCAAAGAATTCCTTCTCTAACCATTTATCACTTAAAGCTTCGTATTCAGAATCTGAACTATAAGGCCTGCCGTCTGAGTCATATTCCCATTCCATGTTTCGGATAAAGCAGGGTATCTAAGGAATTCATTAAATCTGTTCACCAATCTTTTTCCTGCCATGCATCGTGTGAACTTTTCTTTATATGGGAAGCCTATCCTATTACATTTTGCTGGCAGTAGGCTTTGACTTGAAATACTCAGAATAGATCTAGTCTGGACGATTTTCATACCTTGTAAACGGCGGTTGCTTTTTATCTCATGCTTGAATTAGACTTTTCCTCTGCCTTTTTAGGCCAGCTACTGTGTGTACTGGTGCCAGACGTCCATTGCCATCGCTGTCGCTTAGGGTTAGGTAAGTTTTGGTCCAGCAGATTTCGACTAAGTGTTTTAGCACATTAATTGCTTCCATGTAAAGAATTGGAAAATGTATTTAGGATTTACATGGTCATACTAAATAAAACCAAATATCTTACTATGCTTATCCCACCCTAAGCATTGTTCATACTCAATACATTTTATAAGAATCTCCCGATGTCATGGAGTATATAAACCATATAACCACACCAGAAGTTAAAATTCGATTCCCAATCCATTCTTGGGGCACTTCTTGGGTATGATGGACTTCTTACTGTAGAGCAAAGTGCTTATTTCAAAGTTCATTTGGAGACTCCTGAATGGTGAGGATGACTCTCCTGGTTCACGCCTTCTTAGACAAGCTCTTGGTCAATGTATCCCTCTAGGCAAGAAGGCTGTCAAACCAGTCCTACCTTGGGCTTTATTTCAGACTCTGCAGCCTTTTCCAAGCGCTTCTCCATTTTTGCGTGGCTTGTTGGCAAATGGGAGGCACCGACATCTTTTCTCCGCCATGCCCCTCTATCCACACCCTATTGAGACTCCATGGTGGTGGGCACCACCGCCTCCGGACCCCTCAAAGACCTCCATTGGCAGCCTCAGCCATCCCCTTTACACGTAGACGATGGGTTCTTGCGGTGTTGTCTCTACTGCCTTGACTTGAATTTCGTGCAAAGTTCCCGCCTCTCGCTTGGGATGTATCTCTATGGGAGAAGGTCGCAGAAAATTTGCCTCTCATAGTGCAAGTTGGTGTTGCTGAAAGGGTGCCATGGGACCGGCTATGAAAATATTCACAAAGGCAAGCAATTTGTCGACGAGATATCGCCTTCTTTTAGCACCACAACCCTCCGGTTGCCGATGGGTGGCACCTACATATTCCACACACTTGGTGTCGTGACATGGCGATGGCTTTGGGATAGGTTGCTCCACCCTAAAGTCTCTCAGATCAGTAGTGGCGGTGTTATCCACAGTGCTCTCATGTTAATGCCTTTCGACATTGCTATGATCCGCGCATATCTGCATGATGCCCGCCTCTCTGACGTTGAGACTCTTGAGCATTGTCTCTTTGATTGTCCCGAGGTTCAACCAAATAGGGTCCCGGCTACAAGGTTTGTTTAACAAGACATTGGACTCCGCCGATGCATCCATTTGGCATCCTATCCCAACGCATGGCCTCCAGCTAAACAAAGGGCATTTCATCTTGGTTCCGATTGGCTCCTATGGTCGATATGGGAGCGTCGCAGACACCACATCTTTCAGGGCATTTATTCATCTGCACATAGTGTTATTACAGTGGCCCAGAAAAAGATTTTGACAGCCTACGAGTGTTCTTCCCTTGACTCAGAACTGGTGGAACGATCCGATTCAAGATCTCTCAATTGATTCTTATCATTAGTCTCCTATTCTGGAGTAAGTACATTGTGCTCCAGGCTCGTGCTCCTGTGGCATCTCTGTGTGCTTACACAATTAGATGAGACATGTAAATTTTGTACTTCTTCTCTGATTAATAAACTTTTTGGCTTTCATCCTTCAAAAAAAAATAAAAGTTTTAGATAAAACAGTGCACCTACATGGTAAGGGAACTTTTAATCATTCCTTATTTTCCTTTAACCCAGGGGTCATTTCATCATTTTCTTTTGCCCTAAGTTCCATTTATATTCTCCACAAGGAGCTCCTAAATATGATTCAAAAGGTTTCCCTACTACTAGGAATAGGTATAGTATTATATATATAAAAAAAAAAAAAAAAAAAAAAAACTACCTTCATGAAATGCTATGTTGACTATGCTCGATACACATATATCTATGGGTCATGTGGGCCTTATCTTAGCAAAGAGTGTCTGTAATAATTGATGGGCTGCTGAGCTGACAGTTGAACTTTATACCTTTGGCTCTGCTGACTCTTTCTACTCTTTCTTCAATGCTAAAACTTGATTCCCTCTTTTCATAATCTAACTACCTTGCTGTCCTTTTCTGATATTCTTTGGAACTCCTTCATTGCCACTATTTGCTCAACTCTAATTCTTCATCTTGTAGGGGTTTTTGTTTGGCTATATCATTTTCCAGGTGTTGGTCAGGTATGGCATTGGAGTTGCTTGTTGGGGTCGTGGCTGGAATTTTGTACTTGGAGTTTTCTTACTCATTGTAAAAAAAGAGATCTGCCTCTATGATACCTCCATAATCAATCGATTTGTCTTCTTACTTTGCAACTTATCTATCAGCCTTTTCCTCCTAAGGGAAGGTTATAGTTGTATGACTTTTTGCTTCGCTACTTTTTGCTATGATTAGCAGAACTATGTATTGTTTCTCTTGATTAATGGAAAAATCTACTCTTACTCTCTCAAAAAAAAAAAATGGTGGGGGAGAAGAATCCCAGATGTACTTGGCCATGGGTTTAACTGCAGATGTCCCATTGACAAAAGCTGAATCATTGGAAATGGAAAAGGTTCCTTATACCAGGACCCGATGGATGAGGCCTTTCTAGAGGCTGTTCTCCAGGGACTTGGGTACCCGAGCATTCCCTTGGATCATGATGTAACAGTAGCTTACCTAGATAGTATCATAAATCAGACGTACACATCTAACTCTAGAATAGGATTCTCTAGGCAGGCCTACGGGACCCATTATCTATGCATTCTCTGCTTCGATAGAGTAGGATCTTTAAGAATTGCGGCCCATAATACGATATCCGGCAAAGAGGGAAGATACTCAAGAAACATCTTTCGATTTCAGTTCCCGAGCGATTTGGCGCTGAACCTCTCCTCGCATTGGTCGACTTTCTTCGATCTCAGTCGCCTTTCAGTTCTTGACGAACCTAGAAATTGTAGTTTGGAGGTTTGCTTTGGCAAATTAATTCTTTCTTCCCCGCCTTGGGGAATTTCGTGAAAGAAAAATGGTGGAGGCCGGACACCGTGGGAAGGGAAAGAAAACTATCGGCTACGTAGAAACAAAGGAGGATGAGGAATGGAATATGATCTTCGTGTTGGAAGAAAGGAACGATGTGGCATGGAAAAATCTGGAAGAACCAGATGTTGCCTTTGAGATTATCAAGGATCAGCAAAAGGCGGCCGCCGCATGGATGTTTCTGGGAAGGATCAATTTGTGCAAGCTTAGAAAAGATCAAGAAGATTGAAGAGGACTACGTAAGTTGGAGAGCAAATGATAGGGACCGGCATGGAATACTTTGGAAATCCCGCAAGAAATGGACGTAAACCTCTACAAACTTATCACGGCTAAAACAAGGGCATAGCTAAGAGGACTGGCCGCAGCTTTAAAAAATAACATATTCCGTAAATCCATGAATGAGATGATGAATAGAACAAAGGAGATCCCGGTAGAAATGGAAAAGCTTAAATGGAACTCAAAGAGCCACAATCAAGCCGATAAGGAGATGGGAGGATGCGATGATCGAAGTTATCGAGAGGCATCGGCGATTTTCAAGAATAATCTATCCTATGTCTCGACCAAAAAGCCGGATAACGCCTCCAAGAATTATGAAATTCATCAAATACGCTTAAAGAGTGACACCAAGGCTTGCAAGATCCGACAAAGAATGGGTTCTTCAATCCCACGTAAGTGGATCAAGCAGGACCGCAAAAATTGTGAAGAGGTGCAGTCACGCCAGTCAACAAAAAATAGTACCAAAGTGGGGGACCACCATATCCGCAACAGAGCTCCAATCCTGGGTAAAAGCGACACGGCTAAAGGTTTGAATGTTGTCTCTTATAAAAATGCTCTTCTTAATCAGGTTAATTATGAGCTTAATTGCCTTGTCATGTTAACGAGAGCGTATGAGATTAAGAAAGGGATTTTAGATCTTTCCGGCATCGTGGATTCCTCGGCCTCTGACTTATACTCTAAAAAGGGGATCCTTATTCATTTTCCTGACAAATCCCCTTCTCTTGGTGAGGTTAAGTTCTGGATAACTAAGATTCAGAAAGTTCCGATCCTCTCCATTCTCAAAATAGACAACAAAACCTTCCAAATTTTGTGCTCTGACGAGAATAGTGTTGGGTCTATTCTAGAAAAAGAGTGGATAATATTGGGAATAAGGATTTCTTTATCATGAGATGGATCCCGATCTATATCCTAGGTAATTATGATTTAGTTTCCACCTCTACCCGGGTAACTTATCCCAATTTACCTCCCGGTCTCTCGACTAAATCCCACCTCGCAAGCTATTTCAAAAACCTGGGGAAGTCATTAGCATAAATATTCCCCAAACTAACTTCCCCCGCAGTGCATTTCAAAGAAGATCGATCCGAGTGGAGAAGGGAAATTACAAATAAGATTTCTCGAAAGCACACCCAGATTCAACCTTAAAATTGATTATTCTAAAATGCCTAAAAAAGGATATGGATAAAGGCAAAGGAATAAATTCGAGGAAAAGGGGAATAGATATACCCCTCCCCTTATTATCGACACAGAATGGAGACCCAAGAATAATGTTGTGCGTAATATGGATCCAAAGGGGAAAGCAAAGAACAAAGAACTGTGGGTATTAAGAATGGTAAGGACCGTGTGAGTTATGAAGGTAATTTTAAGATTGACAAAAATTGAATCTCATCTTTAAAAAATATTGACCTATCATTCAAAAATTTCTCCTGATTTATGATCGCTTTCCATCCCTCAAACCGCCTCCTCTCATATTTTATGATGACACCAATACTAACAAAGAGGAGGAGTATGTGAGTGATAATGAGAACGAAGATATAAATTGGCAGCAGGTCACATATAAAAAAAGAGGAAGGGGCCAAAAAAAGATTTATTCTGGTCCTATTAGGGTGAGCCCAAGAAAAGCAAAAAATATTCAATCTAGGATAGCTAAGAATATTCAATAAGGTTTTAAATGATAGGAACTATCAAGATGATTACTTGAATCTCCAAGGTATTAATAATAGCATCAAAAGGGACAGAATTAAAGTTTGTTTATCTAACCTTAGCCCCGACATTCTTTTTATCCAGGAACATAAGATTCATGATCCCAATCATGAAAGGATTATTTCTAATATTCTTCCTCCTAATTATAATATTTGGTCTATTGTTGCTAACAACTCGCCCCATAGAATAGCCATTGCTTGGAGTCAAAGAATAAACTTGGAAGATATCTATATGATTAATGATACCAATGGTAGATGGCGTGACTCTTGTGGGGCGTAATAAATTGCAAGATAGCCTTTACTAATGTCTATTCTTTTCATGAACCTTCTGAAAGATCCTTGATGTGGAGCGTAATTAATAGCACCGAGCAACTTGGATGTGGAGGATTGTGTCATAGGTGGAGATTTCAATATGGTTACGCATAGCTTTTATGAGGAAACGTAAACTTTAGAAATCTTCTTCCTCCGAGAGAGATGTGCATGGGATAATCTTCTCTTCCCATATTTTTAACTTCCGCCGCAACCAAGCCTCAAGCTTTCAATTGGTCCGACCATAGAGTAGACCCCATTTGTCGCTTACATGATAGGTACTACCCGAAAGTGAGAATTTGTGGAATAGCAGCCAGCACAGAGTAGACAATCTTGAAGGATATACTATCTCTCGATCACTATCCCCAAAGAGACACCATTTCAGGGAAGGCAAAAAGCAAGAAGAGAAAAGCCTATTTCAAAATGAACATTAGCCTTATGGATAATGATGATTTTATGATTAAGTTGAGGGAAATCATCAATGGAAATCCTATGCCTACTGGAAGTACAGGATGGATGTATTGGTGGATAGATATTGCCAAAAAAATTAAATGTTGGCTCAAGGAATGGGGCAAGAATATTTATATTCAAAACAAAGCTCATCTTCAGAATTTAAGGCAAAGCATTATTACAGCAAGTGATGAGCAGAAAGGGGAGATAAAAAAACAAATTGAGATTGAAGAGATAAAGATTGCAAGAGGATGGAAATTAAAGGCTAAAATAAAAGAGTTAAAGGAGGATGAGAGATGCAACTCAAAGTACTTTTTTAACAAAGCCAGATATAGAGTCAAGAGGAACCATATTTATGAGGTCAAGGTGGATGATAATGTAATCTCTGATGACAAGGACCTCAAACAAGCTGCAGTCGACCACTTTAAGAAGCTTATGGGATCCAACATGGACTCCACTCCCATGATTATGGAAGAATTTATTTGTCTAAATAAAAAGGTTAATGATGATCAAAACTCATATCTGACAAAACCCTTTGTGAATAGTGAGCTTTTGCAGGTTGTCAAGAATATGGAAAATGGGAAGACCCCTGGCCCTGATGGCCTCCCAGCAGAATTTTTTAAGAAGACTTGGCCCTTGCTTGGAGATTGCATTACCAAATTAGCCAATGAGTTTAGGGAGACTAAGATCCTGGATGCAAGAATCAATACCAGTTTCATTGCCTTAATTCCTAAGATTGAATCTCCCAATACCTTTTCGGACTATAGGCCGATTTCTCTCTCTAATGTTATCTATAAGATCATTTCAGGAGCTATTGCTTTGAGACTTAAAACCATCTTGGATCTTATTATTAGTAGTTCTCAATCAGCCTACCTCAAAGATAGGTTTATTTTAGACAATGTGGTAACAGCTATTTTGGGCCTGCAATGGGCAAAAGACTCCAATCAGGATGTGGCCCTCCTTAAACTCGATATTACCAAGGCATTCGATACAGTAAGTTGGAATTTCTTATTTAGATGTTGCAGGGCTCTAGGTTTCAGCAATGAAAGTATTCAAATATTCGAGGCTATTTTGTACAACTCAAGATCAGCTGTACTCATTAATGGTGAATGTAGCCCTTTCTTTACAATTCAGAGGGGAGTAAAACAAGGTTGCCCCCTTGCCCCTTTCCTGTTTCTGATTATCATGGAAGCCCTCCATTGTAGGTTGGATGTTGCTAAAAATACTGACCTTATTAAAGGTCTGAGACTTCCTGATAATTCTCAGGCAGATCAAATTCTAAATGGGCATTTTGCAGATGATACCTTTATCCTAATGTCTATGGATGAGAATTCCATTATGAATGTTCAGAGAATCCTTGGAGAATTTGGTGAGGCTTCAGGATGTAAAATAAACCATGCCAAGTCAGCAATTCAAGCAAGGGATCAAGGAAAGGGTGAACTGATGGCTGTAACCATGGGATGTAAGTATAACTCTCCTAATACTAGCTCAAAGATCCTGGGTATCCCATTTGCAATCAGAAGCAATGCTTCGGATTTATGGGGAAGTATAGTTGAAAAATTCTACAAAAAGGTTGACACTCTGAACTCTAAATATCTCTCTAAGAATGGAAGGGCAGTCATAGCTAATTTTATGATTTCTTCTTCTCATGTGTATCAATCTTCAGTTATTCTTGCTCCAAAAAAAATTGCTAACAAATTGCAGGGAATCATTGGTAGATTTATTGCCTGTGGGCAGAACAGGAGGTGCTGGCACCCGGTCTCTATGAAAGAATGCTGCAAATCTAAGAGCAATGGAGGACTGGGAACAATCAATATTGAGAAGCAGGGGATGGCATTGGCTGCCAAGTACTTTTATAAGGCCTGTTATAACTCCATCAAGCATCCTATTTCTATCCTGATTAGGCACTATATTGGAAAATGTCATCCTTATGGGTGGAGATCTTTAAAGATGGAGCTTCCCCATTCTATCTTCTTTCCTTTTATCGTCCCTCGATCCACCCCGTGTATTATCAAGAAATGGATCGGGCCTGGATCAAATTAAGGAATGTATACCTGAAAGAAGGGCTTTCCATGGATCGCACCATCTTCCTCGAATCCGCTATCCCGCCAACAACCCTAACCTGCCCGCCCGCCACTTTCCCCGACGGCCAAGTTATGGAAGAGTAAGGGAATCATTTTTATTAGGGATCTTTTGATGCTAATGGAATTATACCTTTTGACAGTCCACTTTGGTTAATGAAGGAATGCGCACTCAGACCCTCTATAATAATGTCCTTATTGCCATCATGAATAATAACTGGACTCATGAGGATAACTCTTGGCTAAATGAAGGAAAGGAAGGTTATGCTGTTAGAAGAGCATACAAGTATCTCATGAGGGGTGAAGGAATTACTATTCATATAAAATGGAATGTTCAAATTTTAAAGATGTATCAAGAATCTGAATTTCATGTGGAAAAGCCCCATTAACCCGAAGATTAAGTCATTCATCTGGCAACTTTGGCATAGAGCCTTGGCTACTAACTCGAAAAGATATAAATTATCTATGGCCAATTCTGATGTCTGTGAAAGATGCCTTGGAGCAAAAAGAGGATGAAAATCATCTTTTTAGAGGATGTCTTTGGTCGAATGGATTTTAGAGCTTGCCTCGAATTCGGGATATGATCTCATTCATTTAAGTGAGAAGGATTTTTTCATGCCGAGAACCCCAAGGATTGAGAAATCTTTGTCCTCCTCCTCGAGGATATGGAAGGGCGTGAATTCTTTTATCTTTAATGGTGAAATTATTCCTCCCGAAGGAATAATCGACAGTTCCAGCTTTGATGTTAAGTGGATTCAAGAGATTAATGGATGACTTCATTATCGCAGTACTCTATTTCTCACCGGTGCGCAAACTCAAGTGGAGGAAGATGGACCCAATGCTAACAACGAATGGATCAAGGTATTTGGAGCAGCCCAAAGTTCTCGAGCACATGGAGAGATGCCAAAGCTGTGGTCTGGCGTGATCGTAACTACAATATAAGGAGAGAGCTAATCCGCTGTGCAAAGGATAGCAGAGGGGCTCTGCTTCAACATGGCCAAGGCAAAAGCATGCATGTGTGTTTACCGTACATTCCCACGAGAAGACGGTAAGGGGAAGGCAAGGAAGACCAGGAACTATCACCTGAGATCCTATCACTGAACAATCTATCTATTCTGAGGATGGAGACTTTTTTAGCAAGATAATTTTAATATTTAGTTTATCCTAAACTAAACAAGTTCTAGGATGATCCCTGTTTTCCAAACTTGGTTGTTTACGGATCTCCTTTCTTTTTTAGGGTTCCTTCTCCCTTGAAAAAGAAGTTTTTGTAAATCCTTTTCTAAATATATATATAGTAGCCTTCAATTAAAAAAAAGGAAAAGGTTCCTTATAGGGCTTTAATTGGCTGCCTGCTATACCTTGCAAACATTGCCTATATTATAAACATCCTAAGCAGTAGGTGTCATAACCCAAGTAGAGACCACTGGTTGGCAGGGAAGAGGGTACTAAAGTACTTGAAGGGAACAACAGAACATGGAATAACATGCAACAATGATGATCTGAAACTAACTACATATAGTGATGTAGACTGGGGTGGAGACATAAGCACACGTAAATCAACTTCAGGGTATGCAATCTTCTTACGTGGAGGTCCTATAACATGGAGAAGCAAAAAACAAAAGGCTATTGCCATGTCATCTGCTAAGGCAGAGTATGCAGCATCCTCATAAAGAAGTGACTTGGTAAAAGGAGACTGTTGGGTGAATTAAATTGTTTCCAGCATGAGCCTACAAAGATTCTAACGGATAGTCTAAGTTGCATAGCAATTGTTAAAAATCCAGTGGATCATGAAAGAACCAAGCACATAGAGCTGAACATACACTTTATCAGGGATTTAGTAGGAAAAGGTTATATTCAAATGGCATATATAAATACTACACAATAGATCTCAGGCATATTTACAAAAGCTTTAGCTGAAAGCAAGTTTGTACAGTTTAGAAAAGGTCTGAATGTCACTCAGACATGTGATGAAGGAGGAATGTTGAGAATTGAAAAATAGTCATCACATGTGAGATATCATAACAAGAGGATATGAGCTGTATAGTTTAGAGATCATACAGATACACAGACCAAGTTATATATATTGAGTTGCAGAGAATTATATTTAAGTGTTAATGGTTCACTGTTTAAATGTTACCATTAAATATATTTGAAGTAACTATTCATTCATGAGAAGGTGAAGGCTATTTTTGTGGAGCCAAGACTATCTCAGAAACAAGCACCGATTGCCAATTCCAAAGCGGTCGGGCTGCTTCTATATAAAAACAAAAGATGAATTTGACAGTGACCAGGCCGGATCAACGATGTTGGAGTAGTCGAATAACCCTTGTGGCTCGTGTTATTCTGGATGCAGTAGTCAATAATGCTATAGGGATATTTTCGATCCTGTAGCTACAGTATTTTATTCATTATTTGCTCAATGATCATATGTGAAATATAATGTGAATAATATCTGACCCTTATTCTATCTTTGCATGAGATTATGATTTGTGCATAAATCAAGTTAAATTGTATTAGTGTGATACTATCCTAACAGAAGGCACATCAATTTGGCAAAGACCAAGGTACACATGGTATCATCTTCAAGGCAACATAGGCATCTTGCTTCACTTATCAAGGCTAAAATATGAAAGTGGTGCAAACATACAAACACCTAGGCATAGAGTTTCTGGAAACTTGTATTTCAAAAATACGACATGTTGAAATGCTTTTTATGCAATACAGAACAATTGCTACAAGGTAGAGCTTTATGACTAGTCTCATCCATGGCACTTGTTCAGGATTTTGGTAGACCCAGTCCTTAGAGTCGAAGTAGGGGATCCATCGATATCGCTTGCCACTTAGGAGGACCTGCGGCCACAACAAGCAGCACCAAAATTTCCTGGTTTGTTTGCGTCCGCATAGGCAAAATCTCATGTCCACAAGCGTTCTATGGGATCCCATGCAACTGTCATGAAAGTGGCATGGCAGGAACATTGATGTTGCATGCTCAGCATTCTTTGCATTCGCGAGGTGGTCAGGTCGCTGATGCAATGTAATATATGTAAACGCGACCTAGAGCCTCCATAGCATGGTCGCAACATTTTTCGACATTTTTTGCCAGCCGTTTTTCTTTTTCCATGTATTAGATGCATATTCTTTGCAAAAAAAGCAAGGGAGATTTCATCATGCTCCATTTTGTGATGACAAAATACAAAAGAAGCTGTCATCGATGGAGCCACAATAGCTCCCATTACATTTGGATGAACTATCACTTCATGTGGCCTTGCCACAGTTTGATTTACGGAAGATAGGGGATATGTCAGTGGATATGAAAATAGGAGATACAATAATTGAGGAGGTAATAGTGGACAAATCAGTATTAAGAGCACTTGCAGAAGACGAAATTTAAGACACTCAACCCTAGATGAGGGAGTCACAAGATGTTCAGAAAAGCATTGATAAGAGGTGCAAGACGAGAAGCTTGAAGTGGCATGATAGTGGCAGGAGTAGATTCATCTGGTCTGAACTATATAAAAGATTTATCTGAAAACATTGAAGCAAGTTCTGGACCATTTAGGAGAGATAACATCATCTTCTTATACACTTGCCACTTTTGACAATAACACACTCAAAAATTGCTTTATCAATGGTAATAGAAACACAAACACGTGGACCATTGATAATAGAGCACAAAATGTGTGTGCCCATATTAAAAACTCATGAACAAGCAGATCAACCGGCAAATCAGGAATGGAAAACTAGCACGGCATCTTAGAGGTTGAAAGCATAACCGGAGAAAAACCAGGTGTGTAATATTGATAGAGGATGTAACCAGTGCCCAACGGATTCACACCTTGAGACATCAATTTCTCTACTGCCTCAGCATTATTAAACATTGTCAAGAAGAAGCTCTTGCCTAATTTCGTCAAAGGTACATATGCTAGTAGTCCGATGCGAGAAATGTGTCAAGGAAGCCATCGAGATAACCTATTATAATCCAAAAATCCACCAGTATAATGATCAATAACAACATGTATTGCTAAATTCTCTGCACAATTAAGATGAGACTCATGATTAATCTCCACGGAAAGAACCCCAGCAACATTGATAAAGGAACTACAATCTGTTGCATAGAACATGTCTACTCAGGACAGTTGGGAAACCATTTGATCTTGTTTAACTCTGAGCACATTCAATATTGAACTAAATTCCCCTTTACCAACCAAGGATAATATCTGAAGTCCAGCATCAACATGAGGTGGCCTTGTCAAACTAGAGATATCTTTCTGAATCCAATCAGAAAATGACATACGTGAAACCCTTGCCACAATATCAGAAATCTGCCAAGCTCAAGAAGTGGCATGTGCGTGGGAGATACCTTCTCGAGCTGCTTGACTAACATGCACAGTATGCTCCCCCTCTATGCCTGAAGAAGTAGCTTGCTGACCCACAGAAGTATGTACCAAAGGGATATTAGCAAATTAAGACAATAGCAAAAAGTGCTACAAATCCATACTCATATTAAAAGGAACATGATCCAAAGCAAGAGGAGTGAGACGAGAATTATTTGGTAATTTAAGAAGCAACAAGGAAGAACATAAAGGAAGATCCAGGTTATGGAATCTGGATACAACAAACGGAATCATGACAATGGCATTGGCTGGCATAGAACATTGGCGAGGCTAGTCCACTCCATCCGCGTATCTTGTGCACACTTTGCAGATAGGCAGAAACATGTTGTGACATGATTGTAGCTTTCCAGAGACATAATCCCATAGAGTCATCCTATGGAACTACTCCAAGTTGCACCTCCCTGGTCTGATAATGAGGAGGAATAAGACAAGTTCCTTCCCAAAGTACAATGGTTCCATGGGTGGCTAGAGGATTGTGGCGACACATATCTGTAACCCAACTTAACCCCCAAAAGTCTATAGGTCAGCCTCAGCAGCATCTATCAAGTCTAGGACAATCTTTCAGGATGACATATGCGACAAAGGGGGTGTCAGATCCATACCCGGTCCACATCGATGATTGACTATAATCTTAACACACTATAAAGACTTCAGTAGCCACGCTCAGTAAGGCCCCACCTCCACATGACCATTGTGTGTGTTATCTGGTGCGCAATCACAACATAGCATCTACATGTGGGCTCTTGTACATGGCTGCATTTATTGGGATTTTTGGGATTCTGGCTAGAAATGTCCATAATCCTATTAGCTTTTAGGTCTCTACACCCCCCATATTCCACAAACACAAGAGGTGCAAAAAGGAACTATCATAAATCCATCCATAACTTCGAATTGAGCATCAATATAAGATTAATCATCCATCTAATCAAACATGGGTTAATTCAACTAGGAGCGCAAGCTACGTAATCCTACTAACCCGTGTCTTGGCTAGAACCATTATCTCTCAAGTTCTCCATGATCTTGTTCGCTATCTAATCCTACTAACGCATGTTTTGGCTAGATCCATTATCTCTCAAGTTCTAATGGCTGAATAAGCTGCTCCTCCTCCTCCAGATTCTCCCAAATTGATTTGGGGCAAATTGGAAGTAAGGCCCTAATTTGAGTGGCCCTTGATTAGCAACTACACCTTGCCTAATCAATTTGGGTTAAGTGGCGCTTGCTAATTAAATACGCTAATAATTAATTGGCAATTAATTACTAAGTACTAACTAATTTTGCATCATTAGCTATTGATTTAGTATTTAATTTAACATAACTAACCTTACCCCATTAATTAATCACATAAATAATTAATATACCATTAATTACCCATGGTGACGTGCCACGTATTCGTACATACTCTGTAGTATTACTACAAGCGAGAGAAGTGGGAGGATTTTCAGAAGCTCTCACTATTTCGAGCTTCATCGATGCAATAAAATACTATCCATCTAGATATTTATTCTGGTGTGCTCTTCATGATCCAAGATGGATAGCTTTGCATTGCGTATCAAAAGTGTTGTTGCTTTTCCATAGTAGAACCAGTAGATGGAAAGAAGGCAATCCTCTAGTAGTACTAGATGGGCTAAATAGTGAAGGTTCATACTCTCTTGTTGTAATGGGAAAGAGGTTGAGGGTGCTCTCATGCGTTTCATCTTTTTGTGGCTTGTCAGCACAATGGCTATATATAGTGCTAATTCTTTCTATCTAGTGACCATATTTGAATATTTCCTACCTGTCGTATTGTGGAGCCTACAATAAGGTCATTGTACCGTTTTATTTGTCAAGCAAATAAAAATATCTTGCTTCAAAACAAAAAACAAATTATACATGCTACGTATAAGATGCTTGAATGTCACATTCGCCCCCTCTGGACAAGTGATGTCCTCAGCATTGAAGCATAGTAGGCTAAACACAAGGGGACAATTTAATTATGATAGAGCAAAATTATTGAAGTATGTAATAAAAGTATAGAGTGATCATATATAATCATCATCTTGACCATAGCCATGCACACAAAGAAATACACACAGAGCTTCTAATATACTCCAAAACAAAAGGCATAGGTCCTCAATGGCCTATAGTGAAACCCTCAGGCATGAAGCCAATTGCCACTGACCTGAATCACAGTAATATTAGTATCTAAATTAATTTATAAGATGTTGTAGTTGTAGGAACCACCCTCTATACACAAAAGAATTGAATGGGGGACTCCTAACATGCCTAGGGCTTGCTATTTGTCTCGAGGTAAGGAATGGCATTATTCCCATAATGGCCGTAGATGGATGAGCCTATCATGTCTACATGCCCGTCTATTTCTATCATGCAAGCTATTCCCAATCCTGCATGATCCCTGCCGGATCTAACACTCGGAATAAGTCGTGTCCACCTTCGAAGTCGGGGTTTATTACATCATTGATGGTGTGCCCCTGGCATTGCCGCATAAAGTTCGTGTAAGCCTTATCAAGATCCATCTTGAGGACCCATGTGGCATCTTCCAGTAGTAAGTGCTTCCGCATAACTAGATATAATATGATTTAAGTCCTCCTTGTCTACTTATATGTATGATCGAGAAGAGCTTCTAAAACTATTTCCAATTGTTCTTCCGTCATCTCCAAGAGTGTTGATGACTCAAGTATCTCATCTGGATCAGGTGTATGCTTCTTCAAAAGGCTTATATAAAAGACTATTTCCAATTGTTCTTCCGTCATCTCCAAGAGTGTTGATGACTCAAGTATCTCATCTGGATCAGGTGCGGGAAGACGGAGGGGTAAAAGCATGTAGCTAGGGATCATTTTCACGCTATGAAGGTACCCCTAAAGCACCCTCGTAAGCTTTTATGATAGATTTTTTTTAAAAGTGAACCGACTCGTCACTGCCTGTCACACAAATTTCATTCGAGGGAGGTTTTCGTATGCCATCATTTGTCAGCGCAGAGGAAAAATCATGGCTTATCCTACTGAATTCGAATCATAGCTTCTGCCATTTTGATTGTTTATCATCATTCCCGCATTATGGATGTAAATATGAACATGCATTTCAATCTCTTTGAAGCAGATGAAAATATCTCTGCTTTTTATTCGACAGACACCAGCGACTCCGAGAAAAAGGTAAGGCCAATTTTGTTGTGATAAAGTTCTTAAATCTGTATGGTAGTAATTCGTTTGCTTTTCCTTTTGTTCTTAATAAGATATGCTGATTGCTAGATATTTGATTACTTTTCCCTTTGTTTATAGCAGGATATGCAAATTGAAAACTCTGAGGCAGAGTTCCACGTTTACAGAGGGTTATCCAATGAAGGAAGGGATCCGACAACTCTGAATTGGGATGAGTGCACCAGAGCTTATTTTTTGAGTGTATGGAGCTCTGGATTAAAGGAAAAAAAGATCGAACTTTACACAATTCGTCCTGATTTTGCAAAGGACTTGCATGACATGGTAAAGAGAATTTATCAGTATGGAGTAAAAAATAAGGAAGTGAGAACAAATTTTGCAAGGGCATTTGCATGGCAGCATAGAAGTGGGGCTACTTTAAACCCTGAGCAATACAAAGTTAACTGGGCATACTTTTCTTGGTGGTCACTGCAAATTTCCAAGAGGAATAACCAAACTAGGAGTGATGTGCAGGAGAAGAGTTTGACACATATAGCCAAATCTATATCTCATTTGAACGTATACAGAAGCATGTGAGTCATGAGCTTGTTTGTTCGAAACAACAGGGGCATGAAAAAGAAATGCAGTTGATTCAAAATAAGGGACTTTTACTTAGTTATGATGCCTGTGCTGCTTCAATATGTGAGGATATAAAGACAGTGAAACAAAAGTTTGAGGATCTAGCTACAGTGTGTCCAGATGAAGATATAGCCCTCCAATAATTGAAAGATGAAGGAAAAAGATTAGGGATTTCCTTGCTTGCCACACTGAAAAAAAAAAAAAGATCAAGATGATAAGAGATTGCAATTGGAAAATGAAATAGACAGGTTAAATATGCAATGTTATATATGCAAAATTGCACTTCCTGCCGATTTGTATTTGGAGTTGGGATACTCAAATTACGTGGCAGATCAGGTTAAAAAAATTGATGCTATCGGCAGTGGTAGTAAGCAAGCATGTAAAGACAATGAAGATGAAGATTCCACTTATTGTCTTCCTCAACAAGTGAGGAGAGCACCTCATACCGATCAATGCAAAAAAAAAAAAAAAAAAAGATAATATGTTTGTCTCTTTGTTTGTTAATTTTGAAATTGCTAGTAATTTCTAAAGTTAAAGCTAGGAAGGGATCGAGAAGGGCCACAAGAAGTGTTTCCTGCAGGTTTTAAAGATGTTTAGACCTCTGCCAATGGTATGCATTCTTATTCAGACCTCCATTGCATGATTCATGCTTGAATAGCCATTTGCAATGAAGCAAACATTTTCTTAAGTACTTGAATTGTATACTTTGTTGTAGCCCAAGATAGTCAAGCACAAGAAGAAGCTGAGGCGGATGGTAGAGTACCTCAAGAAGAGCCTATTGCAGTAGATGAAGCAGCAACCAAACACATCAAATTGGGAAGAAAGAGAGTGCCTATTAAATGCTTCAAACCTCCTTCTCCACAATCTGAACTAAATAAAAGAAAGATTGCAAAGGGCAAACCCATGAGGAAGAGTGAGAAACTGACATAAATTTACAGCAGAAATGATGCTGCTCCATTTGAACTAGATGCCGAAGATCTAAAGGATGATCACCACGATGCTGCGCCTGAACCAGTGGAATATCCTAAATCTATTGCATCAGATAATCCTTCTAAAAGTAGTTAATAGTTTTATCATTTCAAATGAATGGAGAGCTAACATCAATGTTATTTGTAGGAGCTAGTTTTAATCAAAGAGTTGAGTCTTGGAATTCTAGCCAAAAAGTCGAATCTTGGAACTCCAATCAAATCCAAAATTTGTGGTACCCCTCTTCCAGCATGATTCCAGTTTCATAATAAAGCTTATTTCTGTCAACTTGTTGAACCTGTACTGAACTTGCATGATACCATTCCCTCCATAGCGCAGCTTGTACAAAAGTCTCCTTCACATTCAACTGATAATGCAAAACAACTTGCAACAACGCATGAGAGAGTGAAGACCTTTCGAATGAAGTTAACACTAAGATTAGAGGCATTGATTCAGACAGTAACACTGACTTGGATGAGAACATGACATTGCAACAGTTCAGAGCTAGAAGAAGCCTTGTGAGAAGCAATTACCTTTTAGATATATTTTTTTTATCTCAGGATAACTATCCGTTTTCTATCTCCTGTATATTTGTTTTGGAAGTTTAAGCATCCATAGATTGTTTTTCAAGTTCAAGTTTGAAAATCTGAAGCCAAGATGGGCACCTATATTAAAGATCTATGTTTTGTATGCATTGCATGATCATCTCACAAATGTGAATTTTTGAAATATATGAAACACACAAAGTTCAAAAGGGCAGAAAAAACACTCTGCCATATATCTGAATGCATCAATTGTACCCCAACTAAAAATTATTGAGATGCAAAATCGGATAATTCAAGTAGTCTTTACAGACAAACTAGCATGGAGCTACAACATAGGTCGCCTAAGACTGACTATCTGATCCATCTTCTGCCAGCATCATTATTTTTTCGAAATAATTTATCCGAAGTCATCATTATTTATCTGAGATAACAGATCGCATGCCTAGAACCAACAACCACTATGTTGTTATTGTGATCAAATATTCATTTCCAGCAAGCATTCTTTCCTAAAATTTCAAGATAAGCATTAGCTAACCAAGTTAAAATACTCTGTATATGCCAACTAAAGGTCAGACAGAAACCACATAATACATGGTTTGTCTTGCTAGACATGCCCAGATCATAGCTTCTCGTTTTAGACATTCAGAGAATGGTTCAACAATGCATACCTACGGTGCTTTCCATGTCTTCAATGCTTTTACAACATTAGTCGCACCTTTGTTCTACATCTGCAGATTTTCAAAACATATAGTGGTTAACAAATGCAATGCAATTTACTGCAACGGGCTACGAGGAAGTGAAGCACAAAACTGGGCAAAGTGAAGCATTACTATATTGCATTACCTGCACAGCGACCACAAGATGTCCTAAATGTCTATAGTGACAGACTATCATGCCTCTGGACTGCTACACCAATATGTTATGCTGATTTCCAAGCTATAATTCAAAGCTGATATAGAGGCAGCACAAGCAACAATACACAGACCAACCTAGAGTAAGCATCCAACCAAGCCCATCTTATGAAAGCTGCAAATTGTTCCAATTACAAAATAGATGCATGCTACAAAGACTGAAGCACAAACAAAGAAATTGTAAATAATTTACATTAAATTACACTGACTGATATTATGATACAAGTATTCTGATATATAATGCAAATGGAAACATGTGTTCTCTCTTATCACATTTTTCCACGTCTTGAAGTCTTCCTGGCCACAACTATTTTCCTGGCTACTACCTTCTTCCTCACAACATGGAGGATGTTCTTTTTCTTTTGAAGGATTTTCTTGCTTGATTTTGACTTACCAATGGCCAATGTTTCTGAGTCTGGTAATGGCAAGCAATCAATTAAATGGTCATGTCCCTCCAATTGCAAGTCATACACATTGCTACTTGCTACTTGAATGAGCTCTACTTTTGCACAAATTACGAGATGTGAATAACAATTTACGTTAGGCATATCACTGAGCAACTCATATTTGCCATCTCCAATGGATTTGTAGTATTTTCCTGTCAGGATGACCTCTTATTTGCTGAATTTACAGCCCTATTCATCTCTAAATGCATTCTCAACCACATGTCTAGGTTCTGTATATTTGATTATCCAAAATTCAACATTCTCTTCATTGCCGACCTCTGCATTGATGACAAAATTGTCATCTACTTCCACCATTTCTGCCGTCCATTGGTTATCTCCCTCGTATTGCACATGAATTTTAGGTGTATGCTTCTCCATAATCAGGGGCTTCAACTCAGAGTATGTATAGCGTCCTTGCTGCCATATTTTAACAGCATGGAAGAACAATTTGCTCATAATGCATATCTAGCTAACATCTTGCTCAAAGTGTGTGCATGAGCCAACCTCTTGAAGACAAAAAGCATTGAAGACCTTTAGGAATAAGCAAGTTTGAAGAACCAAGCAAGGACTCTTGATTGAGCATCATGAGATGACCTCGGATCAAAATTATGCCTATGGAGATTCAAAGTCAACACTTGAAGATCCCTTCACAAGTTAAAGTTTGGAAGACCCCTCAAGATTCTTTGGTATATGGCTAGTTCCAAGTCATTTTGGCATGAGTTCTATTTTCCAAGGTTTCTTTCATAATCCTACTACCTTGATCCCATCCATGAAACACCCTGCATGCTTCACAATTCACATCGCCGTGTTTCATCATCATGTTCCCTAGCCAAAGTTGGTAAAGAGTCTTTTTTCTAGTCAAGATACATCACACATCCATCATACATCAACCACCTTGAGAAAATGCAAAAAATTCCACCAAATTTGGCTATTCCCATGGTCTAAGACCATTTTCTCTCTCCAAAAAAAAGCTAGGGAAAGAAAGTGCACATTTTCTTCAAACAAGTGTGGAAGAGCAAATTTTCTAAGTCATTGCATAAAAGTTCTAATGGTATGTGCACAAATGCCAAATTTGATGCCAAATTATCCACATCATCTTCAAAAATGTCAAACACCATCCACATCATCATCCAAGTACTTCCATGTCATCATGCACATGTCATCCACATCATCACCACTTCACAAAAAGTTTTGACTAGAAAAAAGTCATTTTGCCACCTTGCTTGATACATCATCACTTCATAATGCCATGTCACCATCCATTTGCCACAACACTCCACAAACTTGCCACCTCATCAAATTTAGCCTTTTTTAAGCCAAAAATCAAGATGTTCATTTTTGCAAAAAGATTTTCCCATCTTGTAGAGCATCAAAAAAGATTCCTTGTGGAAAAAGGAATTTTTGAAAAAGACCTTATTATGATCTCTTTTTTCCATTTCCTGGGATTCGTGCCAAATTTGAAAAAATAAAAAATTTTCCTATCTAAACCCCTGCCTAGTCTCTCCTCCCATCCAATAACCCCCTGCCACATGGTGCCTTTGGGTGTGTGGGGTGGCAGCGGGCCAGGACCCACGTGGAGGACAACACGTCAATTTTAATAATCTTCGTGGATCCTTTCTTATATACCCAGGCTTCTTTTTTGCTAAATTCCTGTGAGATATATCTCGCAAATTCTCAAGAACCCTAAAAATAGTTCAAGGCCAAGATTCGAAAATCAACCATATTTAAACTGCTCAATCATGACTCTATCAGCCCGAATTGCCTCTGTTCACATCAAGAAACATGTATCCATGCAAAAAAACAGAGAATTTGTTTGAATTTGCCAAGAACCGAATGAAACAGGGGATTTCAATAAAGGGGCTTTTTGTTACAGAAGAATCGTGGGCTTGCATGCAACATGACTGACGTCTGAAGCATCTATTAGCGCCGGATTACTGACTATTCAAAGTGTTTGACCTTCCTTGCTTCATAATTCATGAGAGTTTTGATGCAAACTATGATTATTTGACTTGATTATATGAATTTTGATCATGTATCCAAGATCCAGAGCTTGGGAAATATTATATAACTTTTATATGATGTCTAAGAAAGAGAAAATCGGAGCTTGGTAAGAAATTGTGTTCTTAAGTTCAAATTTATTTGATTTAAGATAGCATTGCACTTTTCAAAAAAATTCTTCAAAAATTTAGTCCCCACTAGAGATTCTTGTGTCAAGTGTAGTATTTAGCACCCTTGCTATTCTAAGTTCTCTTGCATAAAATAAAACATTTACAAGTCCATCAAGTTATGCCACATAAGTCATCTTTTCACAACAAGGTTATCCCAAAATAAATATTCTATGGCTGTTCAGTTGATGCTTGCAAGCTAAGGGAATGTTATGATCCACATTAGTTGATAAAACCCACTAAAGATAGCTTGAGCAAAGTGGGTATGTCAGAATAGAAATTGATCTCTCGAGTCAAAGGTGTGAAAGATCCAAACGAAAAACCACATGCACAACGTCTATAGAGTTGTCAGAGGCTACACAAATTTACAAAAGTTCAAAAAGATCCATGAATTACTATCTGCAGAAATTAGCTCTCTGTCATGGCTATTGACTTTATCTTGACTCGGTCAGAACTGTCCTTTTCGAGCAATTCTCCCTGGAGATTTGAGCTTGACTTTTGCAGGTGGTAATCTTGCACAGTTAAGGAACTCCAGGAATTGGTTTCCAACTAAAACTCATTTCCACAACTGTTTGGCATCGATTTTACTAAGACTACTATTTTTCTATTTTGGGAAGGCAGTGCTAACTTGATATTTGAGCTTTATTTTAGCAATTTCTTGGCATAGAGTGGTTGCCTCAAGCAACCTTGAGGTCCTGTACCAATGAGGTTGAAGGTTTGCCGGGAACACCTTCAACATTTTGGAGGTCCTACCGAGATCCTACGTGGATTTTAGGGAACTCATGGCTCCAAGGAGAAGCAATGAAAGTGCTGATCATACTCACACTGAACCACAAGAGAATACTGAAGCTCCTGCTATAGAACATGGATCCGCCATTCAAGATAATGTAGGTATGCATTGTAACTACTTTGAGCTTAATGTACCTACTCCTCCTCCTAATTTTGATCCAAGTATCAATGCTAACAACTTTTTAAAGACCTTTGATGAATATTATCAAGAGTATAGCTGCAAGAAAGGCTCCAGATCTTCAGAATTCAAAAAATGCTTCAAAAATGATGAGGTAAGAGCATGGTTGGATTATGTGACCAGGACAGGTGTCAACACTTGGAAGGACATTGTGAAGCGATTCCTAGAGAGGTTTGGTAAGCTTGTTGAACCTCAATATCTGATTTTTGAATTACAAACTTTTCACATCAAACACGGTGAGACTGTTCACCAATATGTTGAAAGATTTCATGCCTTGTCAAGTAAATCGTGTGCCTAATTACACTTTACATCTTGTGGCATGCTTTATAAGAGGACTACGCAGCAGGCCGAGAGTACAAAGGAAGATGTTCAAATTGCAAAAGCAAGAAGGCTTTGACACTATACAACAAAGCTTTCATCAAGGCTATTGAAATTGCTAATATGTTTTTGTATCTCCCTGATGATGTGCAACTGTCTAATGATCCTTTTTTTTTTCAGATTATGAACCAGTATACATGGGCCTTGGTCCTGTACTAGTATATGCTATCCAAAAAGAAAAGAAGAAGCAAAAAATGGAAGATTCAACTAGTCATAGATCTGATGTCAGCGCTGAGATCACAAAAGTATCTGAAGCCTTATTTAGTATCTGAAGCCTTACTTGAAGTTACAAAGCAACTTCAAGAAATGAAAGCCTCTAAGCCTGAGAGAAAAATCTACTCTCCTTGTGCACACTTCTCAAGAGACACTCATTCTTCTGATTACTGTTGGTACATGCCATGTACCAAATGTGGTAAAAGGGGACATTTTGGCAAAGAGTGTCCAGTTTGTGCTTTCTACAAAGCTATTGGCCATTATGAAGATAGATGTAGTGTAACAGACTATTTTGCAAGGCAAGAAGTGGCAAAGACTGCCGAGCCAACTGCACCAATCAGATTTGCTGCTGAGCCCACTTCCTCAGTCAAATTTGCTACTGATCCAAGTGCCTCAATTAGATTTATGCGGATTTCAGAAGAACAAGAAGAGATTATGGCTATACACATGAGAGCCATGCAAAATACAAGAGAGAGGAAGGTGGCACAAACTAGTGTGGAAGCAAATACATCCAAAGCCAAACCAAATGAAATCAATCAGCTTGTACCCCTTCCTCCTCATCAAAAATATACCAAGAAGGAGAAAGAGAATGATGATTTTGAGTGTTTGATGAAAAATGCTAAAGTAAGTGTTTATTAATCCCATGTAAACATTATAAGATGTACAAATCTCATCTAGTTGTGCAAGCACAAGACAACGCTCCCGAAGCACAAGCCTGAAGCATTATGTGCTCACTCGAGCATAGGAGAAAAATGATAAGAATTAATTTGAAGATACTGAATCCAAATACGATCTATCACTTCCTCCCTGAGGGAGGAAGAATTGTAAGCCATCAGTATCTTAGTCTGGTCTACAACAATGACTCTACAAAGAGGTGAACTTGTTTTTTGTCCTTTAAATAAAAAGACACTCTAAAAAAGAATGTAATATACGTGGCATCATATAATTGAAGAATGTCATAAATTTAGGTACCTCACATTTACGCCGTATTAAAGCGAACCCAATTCTACAATCCATGACCAGAGGCTAGGCGAGATTCGTAGCATGTGCCATATGGCATGATCTGAAAGCAAACAAGAGTCTATTTTGTGCCGACATGCATTAGTGCGGAGGCGTGGCTGACATGCCAGAATATCCTGAGTAAACATTCTTAAAACGTGAAGTTTGCATTAAATTCTATTCTGGTGTTCTGGCTGCTCCAGCTATGGACATGGTGCCCTGCTCTAGTTGTGGCGCCTCAGTTCCAGTTGTGACACACTGCTTCTACAATGGGGATGCTATGGTTGTAAATCGATATTTTCTTTGGCTTATTTTATGGTATTTTTGGTCGGAGATATTGTTCTTAATAGCAGATCTTGTTCTTGTCATTTCCTATTTTATATGTAGTCTTAATGCTTTATTTCTTGCTCCTTGAAGACGATTTGTGCAGTAGCCATTGAAGCATTTTTTTGCAAGGCACAGGGAACACTAGTTTGTTGGACGAAAAAACGCGAATCAAATCAGGAAACCACGATATCCCTCATCGTAATACTATGGCGCTTTTAAAAGTAGGCATAGTATGGTTTATAGAAGGTTGTGGAAAAAATACAAGGTTATACTATCAGCATGTTGCTTTGTTATGTTCCCATTGCCTGTCAGTGAAAGCCCAGGAAATCATAGAGCAACCTTCCCAAGCTATCTTCTCTCGTTCCACAGACTATTCCTACTTCATCTATAAATATTATGCTTAAAGTAAAAAGCTCCATTTTGCCCGCTGACAATACTGTAGTACTTAAAATGGGAATGTTCAAACTGGCAACACGACCTTCATGGGATGAATTCCTATTTCTGTTTTGGGTTATCATTCTGTCCTTGTAAAATTTCGGCAAAACTAATCCTTAGCATTATCCATAGTTTTTGGATCGGCTTCCCAAGCTCGCTGTAGATGCTCTGAAGCTTTTTTGGAAGGAATCTGTTGCTGGATCTCTGGTCTCACGGGGTAGTTAAAATGCAAGTAAAATTTTTCGAATGCAAGTAAGAATCCAGAATGCAAATAAATTCTCAGAATGCAAGTAAAATCCACATAATGCAAGTGAATTCTAGAATGCCAAATAGAATGCAAGTGAATTCTAGAATGTCAAATAAAAAACTTAGAATGCAAGCAAGGAGAACATTCCGGGAAAGAAGATATGACACATAACAGGATCTTACTAGCTCAAACACCAGAATAGACTCTAACCAAACTTTACGTATACTAGAATTTCACTCCAGTTTCAATTTTTTTTTTGTTGAAGGACGTCAGACTTTATTCAATCAAAGAGTCAAATACAAGTATAAATGCAGAGACAGGAATAAAATCTCAGCGGATAAGCAGAGACCCACCGAGTGAAGCAACCTGCCTAAGCATAAGAGTGCACATCCAAAAACTCCTCAAAAATCAATCGCCTCTTGCGAGGGGCAAGTGAAGAACAATGATACGACTTTACAATGTAACCTTGAGCTTCTTGGAGAACACGATTATCTGCCACATCCAGACCTTTGAAGATTACCAATCTTCGTCTTTTCCAGATAGTCCAAAGCAACCATCCTGCTGCTAGATGAAAAGCCTGGCCTTGTAACTCTGTCCAGGTACTTGGGTAAATTGCCAAAAGCAGTTGTTGACTTGTTAGTGAAACCTGAAAAAGGGAAAACAACCAGTCCCATACCTGTCTAAGGTGTTCACACATGAAAAAGCAATGCTCAATGGTCTCAGATCCACGCTTGCATACTGGACACTGATTTGATATTCTAGGGTTAAACTTATGGACAAGCACATTAACCCGCAGACACCTATGAAGAATCTGCCACCAAAGAACTGCCACTTTAGGATGAAGTAGCTTGTCCCATGCCCAAGACCACACCTTCTGCCATTGAAGAGGAGGAAGTTGAAGAGACCACTTATTAGACGGAGGAAGAATATCAGTATCAAGCAACAACTGATACATAGAGTTCACAAGTTTGCATAGAGTTCACAACTGATACATAGAGTTCAATTTTGTTGCGGCTTGCCAATGGGCGTCAATACGGAGGCATGCCTGACACAGCAGAATTGAAACTAGAATGAAATTCTTGTTACATGTAGGAGCAATTCTGTGAATCTCCAGGTAACAAACAGTTCGAGGTAACAAAGCAAGAATGCAAGTAAAAATTGCCAAAATAGCAAGAATGCGAGTAAAAATCTGGAACAGAAAGATTAGTGGCATTCAGGTCTAGAACTGTGTCCACATGGTGAGATAGGATTCGCGGTAGGAGCAAACTTTAAGTACGTCATTTTTTAGTAGTCCTCGCCAACAGACGAGGGGGCAACCTAAAAAATGGACCATTTCAAGTGGACCTTCTTGGTTAAAAGTGGCATTGCTCTAGAACAAGGCGGCAGCGGAATAGAAGATAGAAAATGGGCACTCTGCTAGCTCACATCTTTGCAGGGCCGCTGTGGGTCCTCGTCGGACTATGGCACCTCTGTGGATCCATAAGCAACTCAAAGCAAAAACTAGAACTCCAAGAATTGCCAAAATTCAGGGTACATTCACTCTCTTTCCCCAACTATTTATAGATCCTTCTAATAATATGTACAACCAAAGAAAGATGAGTTTCTGTTACAACATCATTCCATTATGGTAGAATATTATCATGATTCTAACAGTCCCCCTTTCTGCCTATAATGAAGATCCTATGCCTAAAGCATTTCTGTGAACTTTAAACCTTCCTATGGATAAGGGTTTTGTCAGCATATCAGAAGGCATTTCGTCTGTAGGAATGTACTACATCACTATAGTTCTATCCACCACTTTTTCGCTAGTGAAGTGATGATGTATGGATATGTGCTTCGACCTTCTATAATGAATAGGATTTTCAATGAGTGCAATACTACTCCTGTTGTCATATCCATGCTGAGCATATCCAATCTCTTCCAGAAATTGTCTGATCCATATTGTCTCTCTTACTGCTACTGAAGTTGCTATATACTCTGCTTTACAAGATGATAAGGACATTGAAGTTTGTTTGGTACTTGTCCATGTGATTGCAGCCCCGTGTAGCATAACAGAGAACCCCGTAGTGGATCTTCTTGTGTCTTGATATCCAGCCCAATCTGCATCCACAAAAGACACTATCTTGACTGCAGGATAGTTAGAGTCTAGCCCATATTTCAATCCCATCTCAGATGTACCCTTGAGTGACTATTCTTTTTACTGCCTTCCAATGTCCAGTTTCTGGGTTGCTCATAAACCTGCTTATTGCGCCCACTGCTTGAGCAATATCTGGACGTGTACTGACCATGATGTGCATGAGACAAACAACAACATTTCTATATGGGGCCTTTTCCATTTCCAACTGTTCTCTCTTTGTTCTTGGTTCTATTTCTTTACTTAATGTTCGATGCAATGCTGCAGGAGTGTCTTTCCTCATACATCTTCTTTATTAAAAAGGGATGGTGTTGATATTTGCGCTGGAATGCCGCATGTGCAGACGCATGCAGCATTCCCTCTCCCCCCTGCAGAAATTTTTTGGTCGTGTGTGCCTTTTCGGATTTTGAATTTTGTTCGACCATTGTGCTTTTGCTGTGTCTTTCCATGGCTGTGGAGACTGTGAGGACAAGCTCTTCACATTTGCTTTCATGTTTTAGGAGATTGATGCATCTAGAATTACTACTACTATTGGCATAGAATCTCAAGCTTCATCTTTTATCATTGTGATATTTATTCATGGAAATAGAATGGCCATGCCCTCATGATTTCTAGCTTTGTAGGTGATAGTGGTAGGGCAAGGGAATGGGAGTGATAGAACTACTGGTGGTCATTCAGATAAACCCCAATCTGCCAAAGGAGACTCAAAGTGAATTTGTTGCTAGAGCCGGCATGGAGGACGTCTGTCTTGAGGATGCCGGATCCATGCAGATGTACCAAGTGATTGATTCTTCGGAGCTTCTATTCTATATCTTGATGTATACCAGTCAACAAATGTGAGTTTTTAAGATGGCTTGGAGGAGATATCATTTCTTACATTTATCATCTGCAGGGGGGCATAAGCATGCTACAGGTGTCCACTTTTGGAACCTGCCAAAGTACCTACACTGGGTACTTTAGAAATGGGTACTGTTTTCTTATTCTTTTTATCAAAACTAATTCAAAAGTCCAAAATAAAAGTCAAAAGCATGTTAATGTTGAAGGCCAAGATAAAGACAGTACTATTGGAGGTGAAAATGAATGAACCCAATTTAATACTTATTAGTTATTGAGCCATCATATAAGTATCCAGTACCTAGTATTGGGTACTTTTTTAGGTAGTTTTATGGTCCCTAAATAATACTTTTTAAGGTACATTGTAACATGCTTATGCCCAGGGTTTGCAAGTGCATTGGCTTTGTTCTGCCCAGAACAATGGCATTTTCTTTAAAATAAGTTTGGCAATTTAGGTCGGTTGCATGCCATCTCATTTAACCACCATTTTGGTGCATCGACTCTAGCTGGAGTCCTCTGTAACGGTATATGTTAATGGAACCAACATATCTTATTGGGACCACCATGGCCAAGCAAAGGTCTGATATTAGGTGCGCAAATTCGATGTAATGACTCTTTTGTTCTGGCCAACTCCTTGCGATCTAAACATGGGTTATACATTATAAAACATTTTAATCTTATTTTAATCTGATTTTGATAAGAAATGTCCTATTTTTTTGGAGTGTCTGGTTCATTTAAGTTCAAGAATGAAGCCATTTTTAATCAGTTGAGCAATTAACTCGAATGATTTCCTGCAGGTTGAACAATTTGCCAGATTATGGGTGTTCCTCTACTTCCTATTCTTCTTTGAATACACCAAAACATTTTCAAGCTGCAACTATTCTTGCTCTATGACTCGCATGAAAACAACAACATCCCGATAGATAGGCTTTTCATTCATCTCAACAGTTTGACTACAATGATATAAAGTGGGTAGCTGTACATTGCAAGCTACCCAAAAACAAAAAACATAGGGAATATTCGGTTATAACACCTGGACCCAAAAAAAATGAAATGTTCGCTACAGATGTTGGCTAGTGTACCTGCCGAGAACTTATCGCCAGGATTAATTCGAGGCAAAAATCGGAGTTGCGCATCACCCCTGCACCTACACATCATAAACACTAAAAAACACAAGAGTGAAAAATAAAAAAACCTCGAAAAGCGAGGGGCTGTTCACGCATGCCATACGACAATTATAACAAATATGAACATATAAATAACAATTTTAAGGAGGGGAAGGGTGGGAGCCATCGATACTGTTGAGAGATGAGAAAGCGCCGATGAAAATTCGATGAAGAACTCTACAATAAATAGCGATCCCCCAACCTGATGAACGGCCTAAAAATGCATGTGATGCATGTATGCGAGGCATGCAATGCATGCATGCAGAGGCAAAGATAGAAGACGTTAGAAAGGATAGGAATGGCCAAGAAAGAATAGCTCATGCAAGAAGAAGCCCTCCACATGAGATCAAAGAATAGAAGCCATGGATACTGTTAAGAGATGAGAAAGCGCCGATGAAAAGTCGATGAAGAACTCTGCAATAAATAGCGATCCCCCAACCTGATGAACGGTCTAAAAATGCATGTGATGCATGCATGCGAGGCATGCAATGCATGCATGCTCGTCTTGCGCAAGAATCTCGATCCGCTATGCGGATCGATGACATTATATGAGGTTGGCTTTGGTAACTTTCGTATGAGGTTGCCCATATTCTTAAGGTTCATGTCATTCCATTCTCAATAGTTGTGCCATTACATTATTTACCTTTTTTATTATCTTGGGCCTATTGTATTTCAATATCAAACTTGCGCAATATATATAGTGCATTGAGCTGACCTTTCATATCTAGAATGGTGCCTAGCAACTACTTCTCTGTTTTATTTACAAGACTTCACATTGTAGTGATGATTGAAATTTTAGGTGATTCAACTCCTTCCAGTCAAATTCAAACCAGATTGTCCCAATGGGCGTTTTCCTGTTCCTGTCTGATTTCCCTTGGTACTGATTCCCTGCTGGAGTGGAGGGTGCTTGCATGGGTTGATATTGTCCCGCTGCCTTCCCTTTGTATGGTAGTTGTTTCTGCCCTGGAGTTACTGGCGCTTCTTCCAAGCTCAAAGCCTTATCCTCAGCCTCCCCGACTGTCTTTGGGTTGATTGCTCGAACCAACCTCTTAATGTTGTTGTTGTTCAGCCCTTCGATGTAACCATCCACCGCTTGTCTTTCCGTGATCCTTGGAAGTACAACATACTTAACTTGGTTTCTGATTTTGTCATTATTGGGATGCACCGACTACCCATTATATTATGTACTCTCACTTTGTTCTATCTACACACTCATATGTCCAAGACAATCGTGCCGAGTACCCTACAAAATCTAACCCTAAAGTTCATATGTCTAAGACAAATGCTCGGCATCGCCGGGCTCATGTTTCTAGTTCTTCCATTCCAAACCTATTACATATCTTTTGAATGGCATGTTGTTGATGAATTAGAAGAGTTCTGTGAGCTCTGTTTCTGACTATCTGCAGCCCGAAGCAAGTCTTTATCTTGCCCAAATCTGTCATCTTGAACTCAGTCCTCAAAGCATGCTTAGTTGAATTGATTCCTGCCATTCCTTTACTGACTATAATAAGGTCATCAACTACACTGTTACAAACACCGTATTCATTGGATTTTCCCTCCACTTATAGTAGACAAACATCGTGTAAGCTCCAACTACTGGAGGAATTGATCAATTCTGTTATACCATACTCTAGGACTTTGCCGCAGTCCATATAATGCTTTGTCAGCCTGCATACCTTCCCTTTCTCTTGATCAAACCCTTGTGGTTGTCTCATGTAAATTTCCACACTAGATATCCATTGAGAAATGTTGTTTTAACGTCTATTTGATGGACTTCCACGTCTTCAAGTGCTGCCAGTGCTAAAATAGTCCTAATAGATGTCATCTTAGCCACCGGTGAAAAGATCTCTTCAAAATCGATCCCTTGCGGCTATGAGAAGCCTTGAGCCACCAACCTAGCTCTATCTCTGTCTATGCTGCCATCACTAGCTTGCTTAACTTTAACCACCCATTTGCACCCAACTGCTTTTCTTCCTTTTGGGAGGTCCACTAGTTTCCATGCATTGGTTGCATGCATAGCGTTCATTTCTTTATGCATGGCTTCCTTTCACCTTGCGGAGTTTTGGTCCTGTTAAGGCCTCATGCACAGAAAATGGTTCCAGTAATTCAGCCTTGAAACATTCCTAAGAACAGTTCTTTTCCACATCTGTTTCCCACCATAATCCAAATTCCTTTTCAAATCCTTGCTCATACTCTGCCAAGGCTGCTGAGCTCTTTAATTGCTCCCATTCTAACCACTTGGATGTAGGATGATGCACTCTTGCATTTCTTCTTTATGAGTTGCACACTCTCTTGTATGTGATTGTTCGTATTCTCTTCTAAGTTTAGGTGACCCCAATGCTCTTGAATGTCTTTCGACTCTTCAGCTTGTGAATCGTTTACACCTTCCAAAGGTACATGGTTTGCTTGCTCTTCCTGAATTTCTAGCTATATCACAAGGCCCCCAAAAATGAACTTGTATAAAAAGTTAGCATGAAAACCAGTATGTATATGGTTTTTTTATACAATTATCCATAATATAAAAAAAAACCATGTGCCCGTCGTGGTTATGCAAAACTAAAAGTGGTTCATATCATATTTTTTGTACTAGTTCAAAATTTCACACTAATTTCTAGAAATCAACATCAGTTTGGAAGATTGTTTTTAAGCGTACATTGATTTAGCAAAATCATTGTTAGTTCATATCATGTTTAATCGCATGAATTCTACGATTGTACATTAGTTCTTTGAAATCATCAATAGTTTAGAAGATGTATTTTATGCATATATCGATTTTGCAAAACCAATAGTGGTTCATATCATATTTTTTCTACTAATTCAAATTTTCACACTAGTTTATAAAAAATCATCATCGGTTTGTAAGATTATTTTTATGTGTACATTGAATAAGCAAAATCATTGCTAGTTCATATCATGTTTAATTACATGAATTTTACAATTGTACAATATTTTAGTTAATGTGTTTTATGTATATATTGATTTTGCAAATTTAATAGTGGTTCATATCATATTTTTCATACTAATTCGAATTTCACACTAATTTCTAGAAATCATTATTAGTTTGTAAGATTGTTTTTAAGTGTACATTGATTTAGCAAAATCATTCCTAGTTCATATCATGTTTAATTATATGAATTCTACAATTGTACATAAATAGTTCAAAAGATGTGTTATGCATATATTGATTTGCAAAACCTTTGCTACTTTGTAGTATATCTAATTATATGAATTCTAGATTTTACGAGGTCTTTGGAAATCATCATTAATTTATTGAATGGTTTTTAAATTTTACATCACAATTTCAGTTACTTTTACATTATAGTTGTCGACATATATTGATTTTATATGGTAGTTGTTTAGACCATAAAGGTGAACAAAGTTAAAAACATGCTTGCACCTTGGGTATCTTGTGCAACATTGGGCACCCCATCATGTGATTGTTGAATGGTTCGATCCAAACTTGCACTGTTGCGATGGCTCGTAACAAGCTGGACATCGTGCGACAGGGCATGCCAGAAGGCATGAAATGACAGTCAGTGTCGTTGCATCCAAAAGGCCAGAGTTACCCATGACACATATTTGAGAGAAGTAGGCGATTGATTAAACACCCGGATTGCCAAGTACATGCTATCTTTACACTATTGGGAGTCCATTGAGCGAAAGGTCGACTAGTTGTTGTAGCAAATCGAGTTTGACTCTATTGGTCATAAGAGATGGTCCTTAAAGTTAATTGAATGCTTTGGACTCATGCACAAGGTCAAAACCCCATTTCGAGCTCGCTAAAATGGTCAAACTGGGGGAACATGGCATTTCTCCGTCATGTCCTATGTGGGGAAAGGGGAAAATTTGGGGTTGGCACATCCATGCGGTGGATGTCCATTTTTTTTTGGAGGGGGGAGGGTTGGGGAAGGGGTTTGGGGGGTGGTTGTGGGACGTGGACTACCATTTCAACGGTGGAATTAACAGATGGAGCTATTTTGGTACCTTGATACGTAAACCCTACTAAATCTGTAAGGTTTAGGTTTGGACATCCTTCCCTGCATCTGAAGTGGTCAAGAGCTTGCATGCAGGGTTCCCTCGAGGGTTTGAAGAAAGATCCCAAGAGAGAGAACAGGAAACCCCTTCCTAGGCCTCGATTCCAAACATGCCTCTTTGGGATGGCCCCTAGCAAGCTAGACATCGTGCGATCGGCCGTGTCAGAAGGCACGAAACGACAGTTTGACTGTGTGGTCGCTTTCAAAAGCTAGATTACCCTTAGAAACATGTTTGACAAGTAAACGATCGATTAGTCATCCTGATTGCCAAGTATATGCTATCTTTATACTATAACACTAGGCTAGTGCATTGATCGAAAGGTTGACTAGTTGTTGTAGCAAATCGAGTTTGGTTCCGTTGGTCATAATAGCTAGTCCCTAGAGAAAATTAGATGCGTTGGACTCATGCACAAAGTCAGAATCCCATTTTGAGCTCGCTAAAGTGGCCGAACTAGGGGAGCACGCCATTTCCCCCTCGTGTCCCTATGTTGGGGCAGGGAAAAATTTGGGGGTTGGCACATCCATGCGGTGGATGTTCATTTTTTCTTTTCATGAGCATTTTGTGGGACATGGGCTACCATTTCAATGGTGGGATTAACAGATGGAGCTGTTTTTGTACACCGATAAACCCTACTAAATCTGTAGGGCCTAGCTTTTGACAGCCCTGATCTGAAGTAGTCAAGAGCTCGCGGGTTTCTGCGATGGTTTCAAGAGAGCCCCAAGAGGGAGCTTTGGACTTTTGAAGGACAAATGCAAAGTACCTTATAAACAAGTTGAATTGTACAAGCAAATGACTTGCTTTGTCACTAATGAAGTGAAGTGAAGGGCATTTGTTACGTCATACCAAAAATATTGTTTATACATGGGCTCGAGATAATGCTAATGGCGGCTCACATATAAGCTTGAATGCTTTTTAATATCATGCATCTAAATATCTTCAAATGCAAAGGTGTCTACATGGACAACGAAATGTCACAGTTTATGCCTTGATAAAAGCACAAACATCAAGCAGTGTGACTAAATGTTATCACAACATCTTATGCTCTAGCTTCTTAGCATTATACAAATTGCAAATTGCACAAGCTTGATAAAATAGATGGTAGATAACACTGTTTAGAAGTTCGTAACAATTACTACTCCATATTAAACTGACAAAACAATAGAATGTGAGGGCATGACCATATGGTTTTGACATGACATAAGCAAAATGTGGATACTAATACCCCCTTGACCTTGCCAAACCATATATATAATGCATTGCCCTTGTTGGATTTTTTTTAATTCGAAAATTCAACAATTTGGCACGTGTCTTCTTTTCCGCTGACTAACACCATCACATCATTTCCATTTTTTATTTGGGGCATCGTGATGGCTTGCAAATCTTGGATTTGCTACTCTGTTGCAACTATTGTTGATTTGTTCTACCAATTAAATAGCTAGAGTTACTTTGAAATTTTTTGTTTCTAATCCAAATCACTGATTTGAGCTTGTTAATTACATTTGTAGATCCAAATCCCCCTCCAACCTCGTATATATTTTCGGTTGAGTTAGTCTTGCGGGATAAATTGTGGAGCAGAAGCTTTTTCATAATTGTATAAAGAGATACAAATTTCTCGATTTTTAGACCCAAAATATCAAACTATTTGATGAATGATTTAGGAAAATTTTCGAAGGGTTTTGGATTTTTAAAACATCACTATCCAAATGTCTTTTCAAACCCAAATTTGGAGGACCTTATTTTGCCAAACCATATGCCGTTTTATAAGGGCTTTATTGCAAAATTCAACAATTGCATTTGGAAAACATTTTGTGGGTCGTTGAATTTTGAAGATTGCATCTGGGCCGTGAGAAATGTTCTCTCAACCTAACATTTTTTCCTCCAATCCTTTCCCCCTCAAGGCCGTTTATACTCCTCCCTCGCAGATGGCGATCTGCCTCCTTACCCTAATCTGCTTCATTCCTAGCGGCCAGGGAGGTAAATATTATGCTTCTTTTCTCTTATGTTTTGTTGTTGTCGCTCTGATTCCCTGGATAAATCAACTATGGGCAGCCTTGCAGACCTAACCTCATGGATTTGGCATCTCCCAGGTATCTTTGCATCATGATTTATCCTATTTGCAGCCAGTATGTATCCAGAATATCTAGAATGCCACTTTTGTATGTGATGTTCTGGTCTGCTGAATGCTTGTTGTTCTGTTGTTTTGAAGAAATCGAGCTTTTAGGAGAAAAGGCAGTGCATAGTAAGAAGCAGGGTTAGAAGCTATGAAAAAAGCCTTTCCCTCGGGCGGAAATCCGGTAAACTGCTGCTCTGTACATCCAACAAGACCAATCAGAATTCTTACCTTTGCCAATATCATGATGCATACTTGTGATTTTGATAATCTTGCAGCTGTAGATAGTGACGTTTCATGCTCATGCAAATATTATTTTGAATGATTTGCAAGAATCAAGTCAACAACTGGCCATGGGGCAGGTCTTTGGTTAGCAAACCTTAAACAGAAGAGTAAGAACACTTCTTTGTGATTTTTTCTTTTGCTTTTCTCCTGATTACCTACTAAATATGAGTCTAGATAGACAGAGGACCATCGCAGTGTTTATAATGTTTTTGTTAATGCTAATTAAAAAAGCACAAAAGCACTCGTAGTCTTTCTCATAAAGCAAGAAAGAGTCTGCAACAATAGTTAGTAAGATTGTGTCATGATTTTAATATTATTTGTTAGAGGTTACAGATCTGGAGACACAAATAACCCTGGAGGTGGTACACTTGCAAATGCTTTCCATGTGGTCCTGCTCATGTCTGGACTGGAAGGAACACAAGTAGAAAACGAGAAGATATGGGTACTCTGCATTGTGTTGCAGGCGTACAACTTTTTTTTATAAACACCACATGCTTGTTAGAGATGTGACGTAACTGTGTGGAGCAGTGAGGAGCAGTTTCTTAATTGCAGATTTAGTGGTGAATTTTGTGCCACAAATATCTGAAAGATTTGATGGCTAGTTACTATTGTTCAGTTCTTGTAGAAATATGAACACGTCCACCTGCTGCTCTTATTCTTTTCAATCTCAAGAAAACTTTCAAATACAAGTGACAAGTTTTTGTGAAGCAAGAGCGAGACTTGAGCTATGGTGGTGGTCTATCGGACAACCCAAGAGGTGCTTGGAATCTCAACCCAATGCTCAATGTCCGTTTTGTATCATAGGACTATTGTGACTTATAATTAATGCTTTGTATTTCTCTTCAAGCTGCAGGAGTTTGAGAGCTCTAAGCTATTTTGTTTGTTGATAAGAAGTTGCAGTTTTGTCGAGATAAGTTTTGTATGTTTGCATCTTCAAGTGAAATGGAATACTAGGGTTCAAATCCCTTGAGCTGTTTAATGTAAGTTCTACTAAAAATCGGATATTGCACCATACCACTTCTCAGTCACATTATATTGATATCAGCCACAAAAAAAACCAAGATAAATCACAATTGAAGAGTCACATTATATTGATATCAGCCACAAAAAAAACCAAGATAAATCACAATGAAAGACCCTGGTGCCATGTTGGAAAACCATAGGCATAAACTATCAAAGTAAAGCATGCAAATTTATCATACAAAATATATTGGAAAAAAGTATGTATAAATCAAGTAAGTAAAACTATCATAAACAAATGTCATAAATAGCATAAGTAATTTATCATGTTATCATAATGATTAATAATCGCTATGCATAACATTAGCATGCTAATATACCAAGAGAGATAAATGTGATCAAACACCATGTCCCTAAACTTGATTTACTAAGCATTATAATAATCATGTATTTTAAACAATATTATAGACCAACTACATTCATCATGGAAGATAAATGTGATTAAATACCATGTCATTAAACTTGACATCATAAACAATATTAGACATCATGTAGTTTAAGCAATAATAGAGACCAACTATACTTATCATGTTCCAATACAATGTTAAAAAGGAAAGCTTACTTATTACATTATCAAATTGTACTGATTAACCATGTTGTATAAATAGATATGGTTTATAAACTTTTGAACCCACAAACATGTATCGATTTTAATGTCTAGTTTTCACCAATAAACCATTGAAAAAAAATCATACTAATTCAGTTTTGGGGGCCTTGTGTATGTGAGACTGTTCTTGATAAAGATCTGATCCTGTTGTATCCATAGCTCCACTTGTGCTTGACACTCCATATTCATCGAACTTGACGTTGCTGCTTTTGATAATTTTTCTAGTACTAATATCGAACAATCTATATCCTTTGCCTTCCAAGCAATAACCAAGAAAGATACACTTACGTGCTTTTGGATCCAATTTGTCTCTTCTGATCTGTTTTGGTGTGAATGCGTATGCTCAGCACCAAATACTTTCAGATGTTCAACATCTGGCTTAATCCCACTCCAAAGTTCCTCTGGTGTCATGCTCTTGACTGCACTAGTTGGAGATCGATCTGCAAGTAACATGCGGTTAGTATGGCTTCTCCCCAGAACTGGTTTGAAATCTTAGCCCATTTCAGCATGCTTAGGGCGGCTTCCTTCAATGTTCTCATCTTCCTTTCGGCCACGCCATTCTGCCAATGCTCGTATGGATTAGACAACTGCCTCTTGACGCATGTTTTCAACAATTAGCCTTTTCAATCTATTCTGATTTATGCATCCCATTCTTCTATGCCATAAAGAGAAATCTTTATCTGGTCCAGCAGCTATCAATGCTTGAATTCCCTCCTTCTGGTTTTTTATTAAACGATATAAATGACCTGATCTACTTGCTTTGGCTATAATTTGTTCACCCTTATTAAGAAGCAACACTTCTTCTTTCTTAATATGTGCAGTTATGCCTACATCAGTCAACCTTATCAAAGACATTAGATTTTTGCCCAATCATGGCACATAAAATACCTGCTTCAACTTCCTTGCTTGATCAGCAAAATAACATGTCATGATCCCTATTCCAGCAATTTGCAAGCCATCTGCGATGCCACTAACTTTTCGCCCATTTGTTTCTTCCTTGAAATCACTTATCCATTCTTTGTAGTTGGTCATAACATGGGTAGCCGCTGAGTCTAGTATCCATGTCCTTCCTTTTGTCACTGAAGCATTCATGGCCACTACTTCCAGCCCTTGTATCTCTGTTATGTAACCCTGACATTTTTTAAGATTTTTATAATCACTCTCACTGCTTTCTGCCGCTCTATCAGCCCATCTTTTTCCCAAAAACATTTTGCATGTCTCTGTCCAGTCTTGTTGGCCAGTACCTGCAACCACAACCAGACTTGCTTCTATGTCACTTTCTTCTTCTTCACTGTCTGAGTCACACTCCCTTTTTCCTTCTGCCATATGTGTGCTATTGTTACCTTCAGCTCGACCATTGTTCCATCTTCGTGATGAGGACGACTGCCTAGGCCTGTTCTCCCTTTCTTTCTTCCAGTCCTCCCTTCCTTTGTGAGAGTTCTTGTCATTTTCTCCTTTTGAATTGCAATGCCTAGCATATATGGCCCTTTTTCCCACAAGTCCAGCACTCAAAGTTCATTTTTTCAGACGGTACTTTAGCCACATATGCTGTGTCTGTTTCTTATTTCTTCAGCAAATGAGACGCTAGAAGCACTGCTCCAATTACTCCCTCACTTCTCAAACTGCCATCTTGACATCCCATTGCTTGTTTGATTGAATCATACGAGATAGGTAGGCTAGCCAAATTGCCATAGCTATATCCTCATCACTGAGCACATGGTTCAAGGCAGCCAATTGATCTCCGAAACTGTACCATATTACTTATGTGATCAGTCGGATCATCTGCTTCCTTCATTTTTGCACTAAAAAAGCTCTGCCACAGAAACAACTTCTGAGACGTGTTGTGTGTCTTGAAAGTTCTTTTCAAACACTCCCTTCTTTCCTTGGTTGTTTCCTTCAGCTTATCAATGGTATTTGCCCATCCTTAAGCCGAAACATCAATGATGTTTTAGCTTTATTGTCTTTCTTTTTCCAGGCTACAAGGCGTGCAAGATCTTCTGCTGCTGGAGTTACTTCTCCATCTTCTTCATCTCTCCTGTCAACCACAATAGGTTTGGGTTCAGTACCATTTACCACCTCCCAAACCTCTCGTTATTCAAGAACCGCCTACATTTTTCAGAACCAAACAATAGCGTTTGTTTTGTCCAATTTCTCCATATACTTGAGATCCATCTGCAGTTTCACCATTGTGCTCTCACAATTCCCATATGATCTTTTCCTCAATTCTCTTCTGTTTTCAGCTCTGATACTATAAAGCGAAAACTAGAACTCCAAAAATTGCCAAAATTAAGGGTACATTTACTGTTTTTCTCCATCTATTTATAATATGTAAAACCAAAGAAAGCTGAGGTTCTGTTACAACGTCATTCCGTTATGGCAGAATATTATCATGATTCTAACAATCAGGTCATTTATATCGTTTAATAAAAAACCAGAAGGACGGAATTCAAGCATTGATAACTGCTGGACCAGATAAAGATTTCTCTTTATGGCATAGAAGAATGGGACGCATAAATCAGAATAGATTGAAAAGGCTAATTGTTGAAAACATGGTTACAGGAATGGTAGCTCCAGAAAAGGGACAAGTAGACATATGTGAGGGATGCATTGCTAGCAAACATCAACAGAAAAAATCCAAAAGACAAGGAAATTGAGCAATAAGACCATTACAAGCGATACATACAGATTTGATTGGAAGAATGCCTATCCAAACTTTGGAAAAGCTGAATACTTCTTGGTGATTGTGGATGATTACACCAGAAAAGCTTGGGTGATGCTGCTAAAGAAGAAGTCTGAAGTACTAACTACATTTCAAACATGGACGAAGGAAGTGGAAAAAGAAGCAGGATATCAGATTAATGGCACAGAATTTGTATCACACAAATTTAATGAGTGCCTACATCAAGAAGGCATCAAGAGGCAATTGTCTAATTCGTACGAGCATTGGCAGAATGGCGTGGCCGAAAGGAAGATGAGAACACTGAAGGAAACTGCTCTAAGCATGCCGAAATGGGCTAAGATTTCAGACCAGTTCTAGGGAGAAGCCATAATAACCGCATGTTACTTGCAGAATCGATCTCCAACTAGTGCAGTCAAGAGCATGACACCAAAGGAACTTTGCTAAGCCAGATGTTGAACACCTTAAAGTATTTGACTGCTCAGCATATGCATTCACGTCAAAAGAGATCAGAAGAGACAAATTGGATACAAAAGCACGTAAGTGTATCTTTCTTGGTTATTGCTTGGAAGGCAAAGGGTACAGATTGTTCGATGTTAGTACTAGAAAAATTATCAAAAGCAGCAACGTCAAGTTCGATGAATATGGAGTGGCAAGGACAAGTGGAGCTATGGATACAGCCGGATCAGATCTTTATCAAGAACAGTCTCACATATGGCTAGAAATTCAGGAAGAGCAAGCAAACCATGTACCTTTGAAAGGTGTAAAAGATTCACAAGCTGAAGAGTCGAAAGACATTCAAGAGCATCAGGGTCACCTAAACTTAGAAGAGAATACGAATAATCACATGTAAGAGAGTGTGCAACAGCAAGAGAGGACTGAAGAATCATTAAGAAGAAATGCAAGAGGGCATCATCCTGCATCCAAATGGTTATAATGGAGGCAATCAAAGAGCTCAGCAGCCTTGGCAGTATGAGCAAGGATTTGAAAAGGAATTTGGATTATGGTGGGAAACAGATATGGAAGAGAAATGTTCTTGGGAATGTTTCAAGGCTGAATGACTGGAACCATTGTCCGTGCATGAGGCCTTAACAGGACCAGACTCTGCGAGGTGGAACGAAGCCATGCAGGAAGAAATGAACGCTATGCATGCAACGAATGCATGGGACCTAGTGGACCTCCCAAAAGGAAGAAAAGCAGTTGGGTGCAAATGGGTGTTTAAAGTTAAACAAGCTAGCGATGGCAGCATACACAGATATAGAGCTAGGTTGGTGGCTCAAGGCTTCTCACAGCAGCAAAGGATCGATTTTGAAGAGATCTTTTCACCAGTGGCTAAGATGAAATCTATCATGACTATTTTAGCACTGGCGGCACTTAAGACATGGAAGTCCACCAAATGGACGTTAAAACGTCATTTCTCAATGGATATCTAGTGGAGGAAATTTACATCAGGCAACCAGAAGGGTTTGATCAAGAGAAAGGGAAGGTATGTAGGCTGAATAAAGCATTATATGCCTAGAGCATGGTATAACAGAATTGATCAATTCCTCCAGCAGATGGAATTTACGCAATGTATTTCAAAATGGAATGTCTATTATAAGTGGAGGGAAAATCCAATGGATACGGTATTTATAACAGTGTACGTTGATGACCTTATTATAGTCAGCAAAGAAATGGCAGGAATCAATTCAACTAAGCATGCTTTGAGGATTGAGTTCAAGATGACAGATTTGGGCGAGATAAAGACTTGCTTAGGGCTGCAGATAGTCAGAAATAGAGCTCACAGAACTCTTCTAATTCATCAGCAACATGCCATTCAAAAGATATGTAACAGGTTTGGAATGAAAGAATGTATGAGGAAAGACACCCTGAATTTTGGCAATTCTTGGAGTTCTAGTTTTCGCTTTTGTTGGACGAAAAACGCGGATCAAATCAGGAATACTATGAGCGTTTAAAAGTAGGCATAGTATGGTTTATAGAAGGTTGTGGAAAAAATACAATGTTACATTATCAGCATGTTGCTTTGTTATGTTCCCATTGCCTGTAGTTGTGTCCTATCAGTGAAAGCCCAAGAAATCATAGAGCAACCTTCCCAAGCTATCTTCTCTCATTCCACAGACTATTCTTACTTCATCTATAAATATTTTGCTTAAAGTAGAAAGCTCCATTTTGGCCGCTGATAATACTGTAATACTTAAAATGGGAATGTTTAAACTAGCACCAGGAGCTTCATGGGATGAATTCCTATTTCTGTTTTGGTATAAGCTGCTTATTTTAGTCAGCATTACGTCCTTGTAAAATTTCGGCAAAACTTATCTTTAGCATTATCCACAGTTTTTGGATCGGCTTCCCAAGCTCGCTGTAGATGCTCTGAAGCTTTTTTGGAAGGAATCTGTTGCTGGATATTTGGTCTCACTGGGGTTCAAACTCCTGGCCAGTAAATTTGAAATGTTCTGTAAAATTAAATCACGGAAACATAATGCTAGTTAAAATGCAAGTAAAAATTTTCAAATGCAAGTAAGAATCTAGAATGCAAATGAATTGTCAAAATGCAAGTAAAATCCACAGAATGCAAGTGAATTCTAGAATGCCAAATAGAATGCACGTGAATTCTAGAATGTCAAATAAAAAACTTAGAATGCAAGCAAGGAGAACTGATATGCCACATGATAGGATCATACTGGCTCAAACGCCAGAATAGACTCTAACCAAACTTTACATATACTAGAATTTCATTCCAGTTTCAATTTTGTTGTGGCTTGCGATGGGCATCAATACAGAGGCATGCCTGACACAGCAGAATTGAAACTAGAATGAAATTCTTGTTACGTGTAGGAGCAATTCTGTGAATCTCCGGGTAACAAACCGTTAGAGGTAACAAAGCAAGAATGCAAGTAAAAATTGCCAAAATAGCCAGAATGCGAGTAAAAATCTGGAGCAGAAAGATTAGTGGCATTTAGGTTTAGAACTGTGTCCACGTGGCGAGATAGGATTCGCAGTAGGAGCAAACTTTAAGTACGTCATTTTTTAGTAGTCCTCGCCAACATACGAGGGGGCAAGCTAAAAAATGGACCATTTCAAGTGGACCACTTCTTGGCTAAGGCCCTTTTTCCACAGTAGACTTATTTTATGGCTGTCTCATTTTTATAAGACACCCTTTTGGGCTCCATGTCAGCTCCACGTCGTAAATAAGACATCTCCTGAAAAAATCGATTTTCCATTACTGAAATATAAGACATGAGCTATTGAGATAAGACCTGTCTTATAATCTAGCTTTTCCACAGATCACCATTTTCAAGATTTTTCCGAATCTTAAAGCAAAGAGGTTGCTGCAGCAATCTATCTGAAGATTTCTGGAGATACTAATAGAAATCCACCAGAGCAAATATCTGAAGGGCCAACCTCCAAAACTGGATTCAATAGATACCTAGTTTTATATGTAATTTGGATCAAAACCTTGTGGACAGTTTCAGCCTGATCTACTGCGTGATTCTGAGTATCAAAGAGAGTAGATAACAATTGCGACTATCAAGGGCCTTGGAAATTTTGGTAAAACGCCTTTCTGGCAAGAAACTGTAACCTCTGGCCGCTGCATCTTCAACTTCTTTACGCCTAGGTTTGCCAAAGTAATGCAGGCGGCATAATTCTTTTTTCTGATCTAAGGATCATGGCAGGGGAATAGCAATTCTGCGGCAATAGCAGGGCCAATTTAGAGTCAACTAATACGTTTTAATTTGTCTGTATAGCCTCTAGAATTTTGTCTCCTTTTCACACATAGAATTGCTTTGTCCAGACACTCTCTTTTCGAAAAGAATCCAGTTGAATCGAAGCTTCTGTTTGATGCAATCCAATCTGTTTCATGCAGCTATTGCAATCCAGAGTAATATCGAAACTTCAATGTTCATTGGAACAAGGCTTTAAAGCCGAGAGGAAGAAGCTAAGCCTGTAAATCGACGACATGCTCTGAGAGGAAGAAGCTAAGCCTGTAAATCGACGACATGCTCACATAATAAGAAACGATGATATGCTCTCAGAATTAACAATCGAAGAATTAACACAGAAGTAACAATCGAATCTGAAAAGCAGGCTGTTTCAAAAAACCAAATTCAACCATAAGTGCTTCAAAAATCAAGCAATCAGAACCCAAATCTGCTGAACTTTTTCTCTATTTTGCGACAGCCTTGAATTGCGGCGAATTTGACCTCTGATTGGTTAGGATTCGCTGTCTTATTTTGTGGCGGGGGATTTCCCCCGGAAAAAAATAAGACATTAGTTGGTCTCCGTGGACGTTAAAAAATCTATTCTATTCTATTCTAATCTATTCTTGTACGGAACTCATTTAGGACATGTCTGAAAAGTTGTCGTGGAAAAACTATGGTGTTACATTTGCTTATGTGGCCCAATAATAATCAGCTAAATTTAAGACATGTATGCCATTTGAAAAAGGGCCTAAAAAGTGGCATTGCTCTAGAACATAGAAAATGGGCACTCTGCTAGCCCACGCCTTTGCAGGGCCGCTGTTGGTCCTCCTCGGACTATGGCACCTCTGTGGATCCATCAGCAACTATCTTCGTTCGCCCCGAGATTACAGCCCAAAACCCTTTTACACATTTTCGTCTTCCTCCAAACCCAAACGGATCGAGCCTCTTCTTCAGCTGGCTTTCTTTACCTTGGCTATGGCTTACGAGTTGCTGATTTTAGGGCGCAATAACAGTTCCACTATACCTTACTTCGGTGTCCTCACCATGGAAGAGGTATCTATGCTTTTCTTATTCTGGTTAGTGGCTTTGGTAACCCTAATTCATGAAAACACCCTTTGGCTGCATCATCTTCCTTCGGAAGGAATTTTTGGACTTGCCTCTCTGGCATTTTTTATTGAATACAAAGTTATGGGATCTAGAGGGCAGGGATTAGAAGGGAAGTGCAATTCTTTGTTGGCCACTAGTGCAGCAGTATGTGCAGTAAGCTCTGGTATTGTGGCTTTGAAGCCGGAGAAATTCTTAGCAGATTTGGTACTTAGAGCAGGACTCATGTTGCAAGGTCTGTGGATATTTCATAGTGGGCTGTCTTTATATGTGGAAAAATTTATTCCTGAAGGCTGCCATCGCCTCCTGCGCATGCCTAGTGGTGTGGATGGATCCACCCAGTGTGACATTGAGGAATCCAGAATCAGGGCTATGGCATTGATGGATCTGGCATTTGTTGATCACATCATAGTTGTGGTGATCATAACACTGATAGCTTATGTCCTGTTGACTAAATTGCTTGGACAGAGGCGTTCTAGTTCTGGCTCTAATGGCTATGTTTATGACCCCATTTCATCAGAACTTGATTCCACTCATGTGCAAATGAAGCCATTGCCCAAGCAGGCTCAGTTTTAGCACTTCGTATGGATTTATAAAGCTATTATCCCTTACTGACTGGAGATGTTTGTTAGGTTTTTACAAAGGTACATTTGATAGTTACAGAAGACTCTTGAGTGTGCATAAAAATGTATATGCCCAAATTAATATGATCAGTCAAGTGCTTGATCTTGCAAATGTACCGTTCATATTTTTCTTGTCTTATGTTGTACACCAGCACGTGGATCTATATGTAAGATTTCACTTTTCTATTCATGCTATAATCTGGTCTAAATTTCCTTTATCTCGGGCAAGATTTCACTTTTCTATTCATGCTATAATCTGGTGACTAAATTTCCTTTATCTCGGGCTTTTCTCTGTTGTAAGTAGCTAGGCAGCTGAATTTCTGATATAATCATGTTGGAGAAAAATTTGACTATATTGCAAGGGTGCATTTGTGATTGGTGAAACATAGGCTAAAATATTGCAGTTATAAGTACCACTTTATTTCATTATGCCTTACGTTTATTGAGATTTGGATCCTATAAACTAAGGGTGGTACTTTATGAAACTTGGAATTGGGCGCGTGAAACAAATGAGCTGAATCTGTAATGAGCTGAACCTGACCGAGTTTCAGAAAACAAGAAATTACAGGGTGGCTAATGCTTGTAGCAATAAACACCCCAAAACTGGGAATAATATATCTATTACATATAAATGTGTGCAATCCAGTAAATGCTGACGCTGGACCAGTCGATTACGATTACGGTTGAGGAGCTGCTATTGTTTTTTTGTATTTCCTGAAGACTTAGGCTCTGATTTTTTGGGGATGATGGTGCGTGGACTTGTTGCACATGGCCTTCTATGCCCGCTAGTAGTGATTCCAATTCCACTGCTCGGCCAAAACTACCACACAATCGTGGTTAGCTCATTGTTGGCAAAGTTGCTGGCCAAAACTCTTGAGCAGTAATTGATAACATGGATAGCTCATTGTTGGCAAAGCTGTTGGCCAAAACTCTTGAGCAGTAATAGTAATCGATAGCATGGCAGCGGATCTTGATACAAGAAAATAGAAATAAGCGACAAGATCTTTATTGTTGCTTGTAGAAGATCTTTATTGTTGCTTGTAGAGTTTGCAAAGGTTTTTGACACGTTACCTTGGGAGAAGCTATGGGAAAGATTAATGTAGTTGGGAGCCTCGCAAGAGTTGCTACCATCAAGCCAGCTTGTCAATAGTATTGTGGGGGTCCGCATTCTTTGGACTATACATTGATCAGCTTGAGGATTGGTTTGCTCAACATGGAGGTGGAGGGGCTCGCCTAGTTCACCATATCATCCAAGTGTTAATATCACATTAGCTTACACCCCATCCAATATACAACAACATCTAGATCTCGATGTTTTTGCCAAGCAATTGGAATGCATGTCAATTTTGACAACGAAGGTAGCCGTGCTTCACTTATCAATATCATAATGTGGACGCAATATAGATATATAAGTACCTAGGGACTTTCTCGGATACTTGTGATAGCAGATGATGGCAGGCCAGGAGGCTTTAAATGCAATGCAAAATAACTGTCATAGAGAAGAGCAAAATAACTGTCATAGATGAACATGGCTTGAATAAACTGCAAGATTGTTGCCAAGTTGCATAAACTGCAACAATATTGCTAGGTTGCATGAAACATTTTGCATACACAATCACTTACAGGAAGCCCTAGATGCACAAAAAATAAGGTTAGGTATAAGTCTGCAGCATTGTTCGTTGCCATCGATCTACAATAAAAAAATCCGCTTGACAAAGCAAATCCGCCTGGCAAAGCGAAGAGAGGTTAGCCAGATGGCCTTCATTGGATTCTCTCCTTAGTGATAATCATTACGCTCTTAAAGAAACTTTTGACCTCTTCTAGGCCTTCGCTCGATTATCTCCTTAGTGATAATCATTATGCTCTTGAAGAAACTTTTGACCTCTTCTATAAATGAGTGCTTGTTAGTTGAAGAAGGTACCACCAGAAGTCAATTCATACTTAGCAATAATAGAATTACTATGCATCTGATGGTGTTATGTTTTACACTTGCTAGTTTCAGGTGTTAGATGTTATTGTTGACATGTAAATGCTTTGAAGACATGCATCAGACTACATAAGATTAATCCAAGCATTGAAAAGGAGCATATGATGTTAACCCAAGCGGCAGAATGCACAAGGTTAATTCTAGCATTGAAGAGGAAAATGCTTCTGGAAGGGATATATGTGAATTCATAGTTGTGACAGCTCTGTCAATTTGGTTTGGAGTTTACCTATTCCTGCAGTTCGAATACATGACAATAAGTATCTTCAGAACATCCATTCAAGTCTTGAGATTAATCCAATCATCATATTGCGTGGTTGTTGACTCAAGCATGAAATTGCCACGAAATGAAACTTTTCACAACCTCTGCAATCTTAATATCAAATGAAGATGTTGTTTGCTTGTAGAGACTAAATGTTAGTAAGACATATTATCTATTAAAACCAGTTATGACAGACTACACATGCCAGTGGCTGCAACACATCACAGGAAATGATTTATGGAAGAAAAAACACGGTCATCATTCCTTTTTTTTTTTTTTTTTTGATGAAACGGAACTGCTTTTTTATTCATATGATAGGAAGAATTACATCAACGATCCCACATGGATCTTATAGGAAGTATTTCTGCACATACAACATACATAACGATCCTACATGGATCTTATAGGAATTATTTCTGCACAGATTTATTCTTACTGAAATACAAAAGAGTGAAAGAAAGAAAACAAATCAGTGTAAGAAGAGCAGCCTGTCACTCTGCTCATAGAAGTTGCCACCACTTCATGGATTCTGGTTTCTTGGCTCATACGCAAGTAAATCACTTGTGAACTGAATCAAATCAAATGCTGCATTGTCGGGATAAGCAGTGAACTTGAAGCTGGCTAGACAAAAGATATGCCCAGCTGCCAGACTCCTCCCTCAAAAGCCCGGTGCAAGATGTATAGATATCTTCCCGCCTACATAGTAACCCTAGCCAGCTAATCAATTCGAAACCAATCCTTGCAATCTATTTGCATACAAACTAAGGAGCCCAAAAGTGCCTGAGTACCTGATCTTTTTCCTTAAAACACAATTTTGCCTTTCCGCCAGTAAGAAAGGGTAAGAATAAAACCAAAATGCTTTGCATAACTGCAAGATTTTATCTCTTCGGATGAAGCTTACCCAGCAAATCTAGAACATAAATCTGCTTCAACTTGAGACAAATCAAATGCATAAATTACTGGCCCATCCCGTGTCGACCTGGACTCAAAGAAGTGACCCATCGTGGGATTAATCCTTTAAGAACTGCAAGGAAGATGAGAAAAAATACAACCAAATCTGAAACCAAGATAGAAGATGCGCCACTATCGCTGCCCCGAAAAACCCTAAAAGCCTATGACACTCAAACTTGCCGTTAGAATGCACCTTGGCCTGGCCTCCAACCCCAAATCGTTGCTTCAAGTGTCGCTGCTGATCCGGAAGCAGGGTGAGGCGGCGATAGCCTCCCCTCCGCCACCGCCCTAGCCGTTACTGCTTCCGCCCATTTTTTCAATCACGTACGGAACTCATTCTTATTATAGGTAATCAAGCAAAACTATTTTTTACCAAGAATAGTATCTCCTCGGAATGTTCCAAGAGGGGAATAGAATGCGTCACGCACCGATCCTAGCACAAGTTTGCAAGCCTCCTTAGTAGTCTTTTATATAGCATTGCAACTCAAGCTTTTAACCTATCGCTTATGCAGATGTTCCAAAGTTTTAATCTATCTTCCCGATTGTGTAGAACGTGAGCATGAAATACACCTTAGAAGAAATTGCTAAGGTTTTCAGAGCTTTCTTTTAGACCAATTTTCTTGGCTAGGTTCTTTAGCACATTTAAAAGCTTGTCAAAGGCCACCTATCTGCGATCTTACTTCTGTCCAAAGTAGTCCATTGATTGCATTTATAAATTTCAAGCTTTAAGCTCCATTTGAGTTAGTAATAGTTTCAAGTTATCTTCTTGAATTCCTGCCCTCATTTTCAATCCCAAATGAAGAAAAACAAATATTATATCACTTTTAGAATCATTTACAAATCTTCTCAAAACGTTTAGTAAATTCTCCCGTTTTGAGAAGTCAAAGTTTGAAAGGAAAAGTTGTAATACGAAAAATTCAGGTTCAAATCATGTATCATTATTTCCAGTATCGGATTGCATTATACATTTTTTTTACGGACGAAAGCCAAAAAGTTTATTAACCAGATGAAAAGTACAAAGTTTACATGTCTCATCTAACTGTGTAAGCACAAAGAAGATGCCATAGGAGCACGAGCCTGGAGCACAATGTGCTTACTCCAGAAAGGGAGACTAACGATAAGAATCAATTCGAAGATACTGAATCCAGATGCGTTCCATCATTTCTGAATCAAGAGAGGAGCACTCATAGGCTGTCAGTATCTTTTTCTGGGCCACCGTATAACACCATGTGCAGATGAATAAATGCCTTGGAAGATGTGGTGTCTGCGACGCTCCCATATCGACCATAGGAGCCAACCAGAACCAAGATGGAATGCCCTCTGTTTAGCTGAGGGCCATATGCATTAGGATAGGATGCCAAGAGGATGCATCGGCAGTCCAAGATACTGTTAAACAAGCCTTGTAGCCAGGACCACGCTGATTGAACCTCTGGACAATCAAAGAGACAGTGCTCAAGAGTCTCAACAGCTGAAAGGCAGAGCGGACATACTGCAGATATGCGAGGATCATAGCGATGTCGGAAGGCATTAACGCGCAGGCACCTGTAGATAACCTGCCACCATAGTACAGAGACTTTAGGGTGGAGCAACCTATCCCAAAGCAATCGCCATGTACGACACAAAGTTCGTTGTGGAACCTATAGGTGCCACCCATCTGGCAACTGGAGGGGCTGTGATGCTAAAAGAAGGCGATATACTGATCTGACAAAGTGCTTGCCTTTGTGAATATTTTCATGACAGTCCCATGGCACTCTTTCAGCAACACCAACTTGCACTACAAGAGGCAAGTGTTCTGCGACCTTCTCCCATAGAGACACATCCCAACGAGAGAGCAGGAATTTCGCCTGAATTTAGGCCAAGATAGTAGGCGACCCGCTTCATACCATGCGTGAATAGAGACAATGCCGGCCAGAATCCATCGTCTCTGTGTAAGGGGATGAACTAATGCTGTCAGTGGAGGTGTTGAAGGGTCTGGAGACAGTGGTGCCCACCACCATGGAGTCTCCAATAGGGCGTGGATGGAGGGGCATGGCCCGAAAAGATGTTTGACTGCCTCCCATGCTGTCGACAATCCACGCAAAAATGGAGAAGCACTTGAAAAGGCTGCAGAGTCTGAAATAATGCCCAAGGTAGGACTGGTTTGACAGCCTTTTCGCCTAGAGGGATACAGTGACCAAGAGCTTGTTTAAGAAGGTGTAAACCAGGAGAGACATCTTCACCATTCAGGAGTCTCCAAATGAACTTTGAAATTAGGACTTTGCTCTGCAGTAAGAAGTCCATCATACCCAGACCACCTGCCCATTTGGGAAGGATGCATTTCGACCACGCCACCTTAATCACAGCACCTTCCTCAGTACCCGCCCATATAAAGTTCCGAACTATTGCAATGAGCTCACGTACTTTGTTATGCGGGGCTAGCTGAATGGCTCTCTTGCATTGTGCATGTTGGTAAGAGAAACAAAACAATAAGGATCTGTATTGATTATAGAGATTTGAACAAAGCTACTCTCAAAGATTGTTATCCATTATCCTTCTTGGAATAAGTTCTATATGCTGTAGTAGGAAAAGAAATATACTCTTTTTTGGATGGATTCTCAGGTTTCAATCAGATAAGCATCAAAGAGGAAGATCAACCAAAGACATCTTTCATCACACCTTGGGGAATATTTGCAATGAAGAGAATGCCATTTGGCCTTACGAATGCCTTAACCACTTTTCAAAGAGCAATGGATAACCATGCCTTCTAATCTATTTAGAGTATTTCTAGATGACTTGTGCTTGGGCACCCTGGTCAATAACCATTTTGATTATCAAAGTAAGCTGTTTGCCATGTGTAGAAAAGGAGGTGTGAGCCTAAATCCCAAGAAGTGCATGTTTTTCTACTCAAAGGGGGATCTGCTGGGCCACGAGATTTCAACAAATGAGAGCAAAGTGGATGCATTGAAGAAAATCACACCACCAAAAACCATCAAACAGGTTAAAAGTTTTCTAGGCATGACCAGTTTCCTAAGGATGTATGTACCTCATTTTTGGCATACAACTAGCCCCATTTCCAACCTCACCAAGATAGGTAAATTCATAAAACAAGAAAGCAAGCATATTCTGGTCCAATGGCCTGAAACCTGTCAAAAAGCTTTTGATAAAATCATACAAGCCGTATGTGAGGCTACCTTGCTCAAGCCTCCTGATCCTAACAAACGTTTTCAAGCATATATCAGTGTTACCAAAAAGGCCATGGGTGTAGAATTGTTTCAAGAGGTGTCACATTTGCAAGCAAAGTATGGTCTGACACAGAACTTAGGTATTCCAGACTTGAGAAAAGTGCAGCCGCTCTCATAAGACAAGGGCATCTCAAGCAAGAATTAATTAATTTGAGAAATTTGGAATTCTCGTTTAGTATGAAATAGGTTCTTGGTTAGCCATAAAGTGCAGAAAGTGATAGCAGCTGAGTAAAAGTTGGCGTTTTTTAGTAGAACTTTTACCAATGAATCGCTGTCTTTCAGAAATATAGTTTTTACTGCTCATGCAAAGGTCCATCGTGGGTAAAAGGTAGTAGTATGGAATGCTCAATGTTCTCGCAAGGATCGCGAACGCGATCTTTCGCAGCTAAAAACAGACAAAATAATGGGCTTTTTATTAACACCATATGAGAGCATTACGTACTCCAAGGGTGAGCTATGTATTTGCTACAGAGGATCGCGGCCGCGATTATTTTCACCAGTAAACATGCACTAAGTAATAATAAAAACACAAAGGTATAGTAAATCAAATTCCTGAAATATAATTTCCATTCAAAGATGTAATGTACAGTAGGGATGCAATATCATTCAAATGATTGTGTTTCAGATACACTATCAGGTGTCACACCCAATTCATTGGCGATCCGGAGTACATGCGCTCTACCCAATTCTATAGCTTGTGTTGTGTCCATCTCTGAATGACCTGTGACAACTGGAATTTGCAAGTCCATGGCCTTTGCGATGCGCTCCACATGTGCATCAGGTTTCTCAATTTCACTATCCCCTGCACTGATCACGCTTATAAATTCCTTCTCCGACTCAGTAGCAAACTCGTCTGGATGAAAGATCTTCATTTTCTTGCAGGTACCCTGATGCTCTTGTGTCCCAGCAGACTCATCTTGGTCTGTTTCCATGTGGTCTACGCCCATATATTCAAATCTAGCTTCGCCTGTCAAGAATGGCAGGTACCCATCAAGCTTCTGGTTTAGTGCCCCTAGTTTTTGAAAAGTAGGTTCGAGGGCATGAATACCTTTTTCCGTCGCTTCCAGCAATCGCTTTGTTTCTTGCATTCTCTCCTCGTAGTCTTTAGCATCGAGGTTATCCAAAATGGCATCCAACCCTGATATATCTGTCTTTTGAGTAATATTGATATCGGGCAACAAAGGATTAGCCTCTGCATTCTCTGCTTTCTGCTCTTCTTCAGATCCCCCAGTAGTTTGGCGGACTATTTTCTTAAACGTTTCCAAGAAGGACCTTAGGAAACGGCACACTTTACTAGAACTTTCAAAGGCCATGCTCTTTTTACCTTGCATAAGAGCGACACGAGAAGCTGTCCCAGCCGAAAAAAAATCCAGGACGCAGCCGTCAGTGGGCACCAGCTGATAAACAATATAATAGGCATATGTGGTTTTCAGCTGGCATTTCAATACAAGATCTCCTTCCATTGCTGCCCATTTGTATCTTGGTTTGCCTGTAAAAAGAGTTTGAAACTTCTTTTTTATCTTTTCATCGGCATCCTGTAAGCGGCATTGGAGGCAATGGTGTTTGCTTAGGAGCCTTGCCATGTGGAGATAGACGAAGCTCCAGCTCAGGTTGCACAGGTGCTACACGAGCGTCACTCCTGTTAATGCACATATGACTAATATAATACTGATGCTCTTTCACCTTTATTTTGCTCTCCCAGCCTACTTCTTCATAAGAACGCAAAGACAGATGACCCCCTCCCTGAATTTGCTTCTGACTGTACATGCAATTCGGCAAATTCACAGAGCGCATGATAATAACCAAATGATAAATTTTTGCAGTAGTCATGGTGGCTATCCTTGTAAAAAGGTCTATGTATTTTTGGCAATCCCATACCTTGTTGATCCCTCGGATGTCAATAAATATCAATGTGGCGTTCTCTGACACTGGGGAGGATGTGGGGATGCCATCTTCTGTCACTGCAAGCACAATATTTTTCTTTTCCTTTCTTTTTCTAGCCTCTTCTGGCTTTAGAATATTCCTGATTGGCTCCAGAAAGGCTACATGAAGGTTACCTAGTGTATGATCCTTGTTATAATTTGCCTTCATGTACTCTGTATCAGTATCTGATATATCTAGTATTCTCTGCTCCGTAAAATCAGGAAAAACCTGAAGCAATTCCTCGAAGCTATCGAAATTCTTTTGTAGCAAATTAGAGGCGTTCACGCCTCATAAAAGTCAGGGTTCTGATGTCAGTTGCCCGTTGCTTGCAATCAAACCTCCCGCTATACCCTGACTGCACCTTTAAATACGTCTTGCCTTCCATAATTTCATCTAGCAGCTGTGCCACCTCTGCATTCGACATACCTCGTAGGAACCGGAGCCAGGTCTTGTTAAAAAAGTCTTTGTATGGCTTATCCGGAAACTCACCATAGTCGTCACTGAGCTTACGGTTCACCCACATTCCGGCAACTTCCATTAATTTCTTGAAAACCTTTTAATCCATAAAGATGAATTGTTTTTCATCTTTAAGTTCCGCACTTTTAAAGTGGTGGTTGCAATTTCATGGAAGTCCTGCAGAAGCAAAGGTCATCAAGATCGCGGCCGCGATGTTGGTGAGTAGAAAATAAAGAATTACCTTCCAGGCTGAAGTCGTTGCAGTCCCTATCGGTCCTTGAGGAGGACAGCCATAAGCCTTGTGCTGATGACGAAGTTGCTGCAGCTTTTCTATTAGAGGCTCTCTGTAGACGGTATTTGCAATAACTTCGTTGCATTGAATGCTCAACTCTATATATTCTTTGTCTGTCAAATTTCCGTTGAGCACTCTGGATCTTCTTCTAGAATAAACTTTAGCAAATTCTAATTGTTGCTCTAACTGGCCGACGACCGAACAAAGCAGCTGTGCTGCGCAAATACTGTGATTGCCAGAAATAATGTAAAATTTCTTGCCCTTCAAATCCTCTAGATTGCTCCATGTCACCCTCTTCCTGAAGAAATGGATAACCATCAAGTCAAACCTAAACAACAAAAGTCCAAAAGAAAAACAAGCAATTACCTCGTAATGGGGTCAAATGGTACAACGTCAGCAGGCGTGAGGACCTCTGTTGGGTATGTCTTGAAGCTTTTAACCAGAGTTTGAACATGGTCATTTGAGCGCATTCGGTGTGTCAGGTTTGCTGGTGCTGGTTCACAATAAAAAATAGAAATCTTTGTAAACCAGTTAACCCCTAAGGGGTAGAACCGTTTAAACTGTTCAAGCTTCTGAGTAGTTTGCTCTGCCATCTTGCGTTCCTCTTCCGGATTGAACTTCAACTCGATTGGAATGGCAGGTGCATGTGGCCATGTCAATAACTTGGTAGAAGAGACTTCTGTAACAGAAGGGGGGGTTTGAGAATTGCTGGGCTGTGAGCTATCCTCAGAGTTCAGATTTCGAAGGTTTATTTTGAAAGTAGTAGGTTTTTTGGGAATGAAGGCACTACTAGTAGAGCTATCTGGGCCCTTTATAGCAAGAGGAAGAGTAGGGTTAATAATACCGGAGGGGTTTATGGTGGAGTGTGGTTCTTCGATAAGTTTCCTTGCTACTGAAGGCTCTCCCAAAGTAGCTATTGGCTTCACACTTTTTTTCTTGGCCACGGCTCTGAGCCAATTGGTGTCCATCACCGAAGGCATTTTTTTGTCCCGAACTGCTTTCAAAGCACTGCTCGGTGGCTTCTTGTCTGTAGACAAACCTTTTCTGCAGGCCGAGAACCCTACCAAGATGTCTCTGTTTCCCTTTATACCTGACAAAGAGAGAGATTCATAAGATGGCAACACCCAGCCATAACCCTTAGCTGATGTTGGGACATTTTTCGCAGTGGCTGGCTTGTTCATCTTGTTAGCTGACATCATCGACGGGTCATAATTCCGCCATTTCAAAACGTATTCCAGAAACTGCACCTGTTGTGTGTCCTCGATGCTGCATATGATAGCATCTTGGACGTTGTTCTTGGTGCCTTCCTAGATTGCCACTACTATACCAATTTGTTCAACGTCCTCAGCTTTTTTTCCAGTGCGCAGGAACATGCACAGGTCCTTTCTCCGGTCGCCACGAATGTGTGGGATTGCCTGTGCAATCTCTATACACCATTTTCTTTCATTAGACGGAGTTATAATACGGATGGGTTCGACATCCGGACCACGAAACAACGCGAGGGCTGTAAACAAAAGCATCAGGTGAGTGCATGATAGACTGGATAATGCTTAACACAGAAAAATATAAACTACTTGGAAGGATCGCGGCCGCGATCCTTCCGAGAACAGACGAATGCATGTTCCAAGCAACCTGAAGCTTACTTTGCTCAACTGTCGCGATTTCTAAAAGGACCAACAAAGGTACTACAAAACCTATCCGGCATAACCAACATAAACTAAACACTACTCGACACCATCGCGGCCGCGATATTGTCTAGTAGCTAAGCAGGGCAAAACAAGAAAACCTCTGCTCAGCAAGACCGCGGCCGCGATCCTGCCGAGCATCTATACTGCAAAAACATAAAACAATCTGCTAAGAAAGATCGCGACCGCGATCTTGTTGAGCTGAAATGCTAACAATTACCTTCTCTGACGACGTCCTTAGGTGCCATGGATCGCGGGCGCAGACGATTTACGAAAATCGGGTTCTTTGGGCGAGGTTGCTAAGGCACTCAATGCTCGAAGGCACTAGGCGCTTGACTGAAGACGATCGCGGGCGCTGAAAAAATTGTGGAATGCTCTGGCTGGAATTAAATATATAAAGAATCGCAGCCGCGCAAATTAAATGCCCGCCAGCCATTATGGCGACATAATTACCGTGCCATAATGGTGCCTCGATTACCGTGCCCGCCATAATTGCAGTCCCGCCGGCTGTATTAATTACCGTCCCGCCGGCTGTATTAATTACCGGCCATAAATGCTTCCATGCGAAACTACACTAAAGTTAGAGCACGCAATCCATACTAAAGGTCTTTATCGACTTGGACGTCCGCATTCAAATTCTATGCATACAGTCAGTTAATTAATTGAACCTGACATGTTAAGCGGCCATAAATGCCCGGAATAGACACTAGATTACGGACGGACAGTGACAGGCAAATTTGAATTCTGTAACAAACATTTGGGGTCGAACCGGGAAAAGCCAATTCAAATTTCTGTGTTTTGTAAGATCTTGGGGACGCTCGAGCTGCGCCTAAGCGCTGCAATGTTCTAAGAAGGCTTTGCTCCAGAATCCAGCATCAATTGAAGGCGCTGACAAAGGCGCTGATAATCCGCTTGCACAGCGCCACTCTACTAACTTCGATTTCTTCCACTGCCTCGAATTTTGTCATTTGTGCAAGGTAAAATGGCTATCATGATGCCTATTTCTCACTCTCGAAGACACTCCGAGTCCAGCAAGTAGTAGACTGCCACCACCTTTCCAACCGTCACCAAGTCCAGTAGGAAGTAGACTGCCCCCTCCTTACACAGCATCACCACCTATACGTAGCAGGCTTCCATCACCTTTTGTTCCATCCCCCGAAACTACACATGCTCCACCTCAATGAGTGATTAAGAATAGGCTACCCCCACCATTTCTAGTTTCTCCAGCTTCGGGCAGAAATACAAGGACTGCAGAATGCTCAGGAGAATATGAGATTCTCTACCATTTCTCTCACGACGACTTCACTACAAATGAGGATGATGTTGTAGCATCTACTCCTCTTCACACAATAGTTTTGACACATGGGTTTGCAGAATTCCAGTCTGCTGAAAAGGAGATGTTTTTGAGAATTCCTTATCAAGATGCTACAAGAACAACTGCTGCCACAATATCTTATGGACCATCACCTTATTTTAACACTGTGCCACCATGGTCTGTTTTTTCTCTACAAACACATCACTCCGGTCCTAGAGTAGAACTCTCATTAGAAGATGAAGACACCAATGAGGAACAACAAGATTACATGTTCTCTAGTCATCTTCCAAGAAATTCAAGGTGGGGTTTAGCTTGAGAGCATGCTCTGTTGTAAGAAGAGGAAACCCTATGGACGAACATAAAATGAGAAGACTTCTACAAATTAAATGCTACTCATGGTGTTGCATTAACAGATTCAACATGGCTAAACATCGTGCAGTTAGAGACAACGACAGTTCTATGACATTGGCGTGCACTGCAATGCCTACTTGGCTTATCATGTAAGACCAGACCGCCACACCTTCTTCCACTACATAAACTGTAAACAAGTCCGCCAGAAATGCTTCATGGTTGTCCACCGTTTAGGGTCCACTAGAATGTCTCGAATACATAAAAGATCGATAAAAACCCAAAGAATTGATGATCACTGTGGTCCAAGAAGAGTTGTAACAATGCATGCCTTAGCTGCTATGTCATGGATGGAGAAATATTTTGGAGAAACATGTGAAAAGTTGCCTAACAGCAACATGTATCATTTGACAGACAACATCACAAAAAAAGATATCTTTGAGGAATATAAAGAGACATGTATTCAGTCTCAACACATCTCTTATTCACACTTCAGTAGACTGTGAATTCAGTCTTGTGAAAATTCCCAGGAGACATAGTCTGTTTGCTCAAGGTGTGCAGAACTAAAAAGTCAAAGAGAAACTGCAAAGAGAGATGAGAAGTAAGTTAAAGTTCTTCATTCTCATACTTGCTTCAAAGAAATTTGTTGACCCGATTCCTTCTACAAATATTGTGTAACAGAACCTTGCTAGACATCGTGAACAACAAGCAGCTGAGAGAAGGAAGCTTGCTAAGCACAGAAAAGAAGCTCTTGAGTATCCACTGTAGTACATGTCTGTTGTGATTGATGGAATAGATTAAAAAAAAACAACTCTACCTCATTTCTTGAATATTCCAAAAGATGTACCAGAGGATACTTTATCAAGGTTCACCTTGTAGGAGCTATGGTCTTCAAAGGAAGTCTAAAGTGCAAAGTCTTCTTAACGTATCCTAACTTGCATGGTAACCCAAACCTGACAATTACAAACAAGGTGCTCTGCGAGCAACAATAATTATCTGTGCTCTACCTGCAACTTGACAACACTACCAGGGAGAACAGAACCAAACACTCTTTACTTATTGTGCCATGCTAGTGAAGCTAGGGATCTTCAGAAAACTAAAGCTTAGATTTCTACTTGTAGGGCACACTCACGATCAAATAGACCAGATGTTCAGCAGATGTTCCATGCATCTTAGAAAAAAGAAGGCTTTTTGTCTTCCTACTTTAGTTCGAATTATTGAAGACTCTTACACTCCCATTGCAGTGGTTGAGCTTCTCAAGGAGACTATTGACTTTAGAGAATTTGTGTTCTCTCGACCTTCCAATAGAGAACAAGCTGTGAATAAGTTGAATGATCTCACCTTTCAACATCACATCAAGTTTTACTTAAAGAATGGAGAAAGCTTTTTACAGGGGAAGAAATACACCACAACTAAAGATTTGCGCTTCCTCAAATCTGTTCCAGACACTTCTTTGGTAGAACTGTTGAGCAACTTCCTCTAAAAAAAATCCAAAAGAGTCAAAGCAGAAGAAAAGTACCCTAATCACATTCTTAAAAGCCATTAAAAATGGAATTTCTGGCTTTAAGTACATCTTAGAAGAAGATCAGATGTGGTGAAGAAGTTTCTTTCTTGAACAAAAGATTGTTATTCAAAATCTAGCTCTAAGTCAGTTGCAGGAACCTTTCTAGTGGCCCGGTGCCTTCCATCAACTCCAGAACCGGGCAAGTTTAAGCACTGCTATTGTGGCCCCTGCAGTAAAGGAAGACGAGGACCGAGTCATGTACCTCGGACCACGGCTCAAGTTGAGCCTCCTAGTAATATCACAAAAATTGCCAAAGATATATTAATTGCTTTTCCCACTAAGGAGGATGACAAAGGTCGACCTTTTTGGATAGCCAAAGTAATTGACACAATGAAAGAGAAAGGCTTGGTTTCTAAACTCAAGATTCGTTGGCTTGCTACATGCTCAGAAAATGCTTTTGAAGGTAGGTATGAGTTAGAAATGAGAACTCAAGGAAAGGGGAAAAAATTCAAGAAAGTGGGTTGTAGGGATGAGCTAAATCTACGTGAACTAAGTATACTATGCTATGATTTCAAATTTAAATCTGACAATCATCTACGCCACAGGATGATTATCTTGCTTAAGAAGGCTTATAATTACGAGGATGAAGATGAAGAAGGGAGTGGTGGTGGCAATGCTTCACCCTCTGTTGACAATGACGAGGAAGATAACTCAAGCACTTCCTCAGGTGACAGTGAAAGAAGTGAAGGTAATGAATATGGCATAAATGAATATGATGATGTGCTAGATCCCACCTTCATCACTCCTCACACTTTTGCACATAACTAAGTCTTAGGAAAAGATTGTAAATTTTACATGTGAATATGAAGATTTTATCTTCAATTCTTGAAAATACTACAATTTCAGTTACAGACTTCACTTCAATTTTTTGTTCAAAGTTGTATTCCCTTAAATTGCGTGTTCTCTCTAAAACATACCTCGGGGAAAATTCTAGTTGCAAAGAAAAGTGTCACTTTTACAGAGTCAAATCCGTCTTTGCACAAAAAAAGTAGTGATTTTGGGGGGGACAAAATACAATTTCATGTCTCTTTTTTTACCTCATTTTAGCCCCTGTTTTGTAAAAAAAAAAAAATTTTGAGGAATATTCCTTTTGCTCCCATTTAATACACAATAGTGTTTATAATGCTAAGCGCTTGCATTTTAAAATACATCTCAAGCAACTATTATTTGACTTAGACTTCATCCTTCAATGGATAAGGCGTTCAACTTAGGCATGAGCTTTTGAACCACTATGATCCTTTTGCTTCATGATCCAATGGATAAGGCGTCGATCTTTGCAACTGGATCTAGATTTAACCCTTGATGAAGTCGAGGCCGGCCTTCCTGAACTACTATGAGCCTTCGACTTCATGGCCCAATGCGTAAGGTGTCAGTCCATGAAACTGGAGATTCCAAGTTCAGCCCCTAGAGAAGTCGCCTACAATGCTAAGCGCAAGCATTTCAAAATACGTCTCATGCAACTATTACTTGACTTGAGCTTCATAAGTTTTACATCTTAGCCATGAGCCTTTGAACTACTATGATCCTTTTACTTCACAATCCAATAGCTAAGGTGCCAGTTTACGAAACCGGAGATTTTAGGTTCAACCCCTGGTGAAGTCGCCTACAATGCTAAGTACATGCATATTATTTGACTTGGACTTCATTTTCCAATGGATAAGGTGTTCATCTTAGCCATGAGCCTTTGAACTACTATCATCTTTTTACTCCATGATCTAATGAATAAGGCGCTAGTCTTTGGAACCGAATACAGATTCAACCACTGATGAAGTTGTCACCATGGTCCAATCTATAAAGGATCATCCATCCTGAACTTCTACAACCTTTGACTTCATGGCCCAATGGATAAGGTGCCGGTCTATGAAACTAGAGATTCCAGGTTCAACTCTTGTTGAAGTCTCCTACAATGCTAAGCACATGTATTTGAAAATACATCTCAAGCAGGTATTATTTGATTTGGACTTTATTGTCCAGTGGAAAAGGTGTTTATCTTAGACATGAGCTTTTGAAATACTATGATCTTTTTACTTCATGATCCAATGGATGAGGTGCTGGACTTTGGAACTAAATCCAGATTCAACCACTGATGAAGTCGTCACCGTGGTTCAATGGATAAAGGTTCGGCCTTTCGGAACTACTATCAGCCTTTGACGTCATGGCCCAATGGATAAGGCACCAGTCTATGAAATCAAAGATTCCAGGTTCAACCCTTGGTGAAGTTGCCTATAATGTTAAGCGCATGCATTTCAAAATACGTCTCAAGCAACTATTATTTGACTTGGACTCATCGTCCAATGGATAAGGTGTTCAACTTAGCTATGAGCCTGTGAATTATTATGATCCATTTACTTCATGGTCCAATGGATAAGGTGTCGATCTTTGGAACTTGATCCAGATTCAATTCTTGATGAAGTCGACACCATGGTCCAATGGATAAAGTGCCAATCTTCCTTGAACTATTATGAGCCTTTGTCTTTATGGTCCAATGGAAGGTGCCAGTCTATAGAACCAGAGATTCTAGTTGAACCCCTGGTGAAGTCGCCTACAATGTTAAGCGCAATCACTTCAAAATACGTCTCATGCAACTATTATTTGACTTGGGCTTCGTCGTCCAATGGATAAAGTGTTCATCTTAGCTATGAGCCTTTGAACTACTATGATCCTTTCACTTCACGATCCAAAAGGTGCCAATCTACCGAACCAGAGATTCTAGGTTCAACCCTTGGTGGTAGCTTACAACGCTAAGCACATGCGTTTGAAAATACGTCGCATGCAATTATTATTCGTCTTGGGCTTCATCGTCCAACGGATAAGGTATTCCTCTTAGCTGAATTTTTGGACTATGGCATTTGCAGACTGCTCCTGAACAAGCATTTTTATTATCTTCGTTACAAGAGCCTTCATCTCACGCTCCAGTAGCCGTGACAGAACCTCCTCTCGATGCCATGGGTGTCGAGACTCTAAGAGACCTCACTTATGGTGAGCAATCCTTCAGTGCAGTGTTGCAAGGATTTGGGTAACACTGCAGTCTGCTCAACCTCTATCACCTGGGCAAACTCTTGCATTGTGAAATATAGGAAACTCTCCATGAATGATTGATGTGTAAATTGGAAAAGAGGTCAACAATGGATCAAATGAATCAGAAATAAAGTATGGAATCAGAAGTGAAGTATGTAGCTGGTAGGTTAGTAGGGATCTAGACAAGAGATTGTTGGTAGGCTGGTAGGGATCTAGCAAGTTGATTGTTGATCCAACTTAAAGTGTCTCTCAAATGGTCGATCAATCGATCAATGCAGCAGTCTGAATGCACTCACTCGATTGTTGGATCAACCCAAATGCCATATTCCATTTTGTAGTAGATTCTTCATGTTCACAAAAATTCCATTATTACCCACCTCTTATCTGCTTTTGGTCCGCCAAGTTATTGTTTTTGGCCCAAATAAGCTAGACGGGTCTTAGCATCCGCTACTTTACACTGTTGCCACTCCAACTAGCTCTCTCCTTGAGGTTGTGACATGGTAGCTGCCAGTGCTCTCTTAATAACATGGCGGATGTGGTTCTTTTTCCCGCCTTTTTCTCAAATTCCATGGCTCGCTTCAACACTTTGCGTGCTCCTTCAACTCCTTCTTCACCATGTAGCTTCTAGATTACCCAACCCGCTATAATATTCTCCAAGACTTGATGGACGCTACCAACCACCCATTCGTGTGCTTCATGTCATACATGATTTGCCTCTTGGCATCATTGATGACATTCCTCATGAATTCTGTCTATAGATCTCCGACCCAAGTTTACCTGCCATATTATGTTTTGGCATACGCAAGACTCAGAGACAAAGCCAATTTATCAAGTCTGCCTTAACCAACCCTAGTTTCTCATTGGGCATATCCCTCTTCTTACATCTTTGACTAGACTTTGGGTTCTGTGCTACTACTGATGCACTAGCTTGGGCTTTGCGCCCTATGCTACTATTGGGGCACTGCTTGGGCTTGGCTACCCGGTGAAGTAACTTCATTAACTTGTGCCTTGGGTTCTTGATTCATCGCTAAGTGTTCTTGTGATTTCGAAAGTATATAGTATACTATGTTGAGTGAGAACAATGTCGACAATATCTACAAGCAATAAAATAACGGATGCAAGTTTAGAAGGAGATGCATTATCATGAAATGACTAACTACTATACAAAATGAAGAAACTTAATGAAATGACTAATTAACTACTATATAAAATGAAAAAACAACATGAAATGATGAAGTGGGATTGCTCTATGTTCAAATAAACGATAAGAATCAATTCGAGGATCCGAATCCGTGATCGTTCCATCATTTCGAATCAAGAGAGGAGCACTCATAGGTCACAGATCTTTTTTTGGGGCCATCGAATTGGTTGCAATTTTTTGGTGCTAGCAATTTATATGGTTCCCTGGTTGCTCTGATTGCTAAGGATGATCTTACAGGTCTATATGATTCTTTGGTTCCTCTGGTTGCTAGGAAAGTTGATGCCTATCTACGGTTCAAGGAATGGCTCTGACCCGGTCCAATCTTAATACACCATGGACACTACGATTGTGCCATAGTGCTCCTTGCTTATGTGCCATTCAAGTGCTTGCCACCATATATTCCAATCCCCTATTTAATATTGGACATTTGTACACAAAGTTCTATTATGAGTGCGAGCTTAGGAAAGCAAGCGCTCTCCAAGCGTCATCAAGACGGCATCCATGCACTATAGAATGCTATCATAGCATCTCACGATAATTCAACGCAGTGTAAACGTCAATCTTGAAAATGATGACCCTAATGCACTGAGCTCACATGGTCAAGTGGCCCAAGCTCCATGGCGCACCACAATAAATCACGATGGAGCCAAGCTAGACCAGCCCATAGGACTCATTGGACCCTAAGACAACAAAAACATCACTTAGAACAAAGACAACAAAGAAAAAAGGGGGAAAGATGGCACTCACCGTCTTTGGTGCCTGCGGCTGAAGCGGCGTGGTCGCGTCCGTTTTATAAACACTGACGCAGTCGCAAAAAGAGGGGGACGCAGCCCAAGCATCCCGACAGGGCTACATCTTTTCGCAATCGCGTCAACAACATGGCGGCCGCAAGATTGCAATCTTACGGCTGCATCTAATCCACGATGTGGCTGCGAATGTCATTACGAGAGTGCCGCCGTTAGAAGCGCGGGGTCCATGTGTTTCACATTATGTAGTGCAAGAACCCAGGGGATTTACCTATATGTATTTTGAATATGGCATCAGCATTCCTAGGGTCAGGCAAAATCCCCTTATCATACGCAAAAAATTGGTTTGATATACCCTTATACTCCTTAAAATACAGACAAGCAAAATAAATGGTAAATACCCCTTATTATAAGTACGAAATAGGCAATAAAAAACCCCTTAGCAAATATTCAAATGGTTTATACGTATAACACAAGTGAATCCCCCTTGCGCAAGAAGTGGCGGCCATGTTACACAGAGGTCACATTTATTTAAATTTATACACGTCCATTCTGGAATTTTTTTCCCGATGTAGGTGTTAAACTGCCAAAATTACATTTTGTACTTCCAAAATATTCCCTTTTTTAAAAAAATACGTACAAAAGTTTTTACATTGACATATAGAAACTATCCCTTGAATCTACGGTTCTGATAAGATGTAGGTGACAACATCCTATAGGACATATGACACACACACTACACCCCCTTTTTTTTTTTTAAACGTCATGCCACATTTGCAATATCCTATTGAACATATGACTGCACACACCACACCAAGATTGTTTTTTTGGGTCCTGCCCCTAAATTGAATGCAACTCTTATCGATCTTGAGACATATTTGTTTTAAAACTAGTGTGTTACCACCATACCAAATTCGAGAAAGAATACTCGAACTAGAAGCTTTAGACTCTTATTGGTTTATGGCAGTATATTTACCACCTTTCTTCACAAAACCGACAACCTAGTAACTTGCGCTGGCATAAATCCTCCAGAGAGGTAAATTTAGAGCCTGCTAAGAAGCGCAGCGTGAATTTTTTACATGTTCCATTTTCTTTTTCCATCTTTCTAAAACATTAATCGGATTTGTGGGCTCCAATATAGCATTGCATAGAGAGAATGTGTTGGAGAGTAGCCGAAATGAAAGGCCTTTTGTTTTTCCCTTTCAATGGTCCTTTTTTGTTGCACTGATACCTTTTTGCGCTGATACCTCTTGTGCAAGCCAAGAAGCTTATATGAAGGCGTTCATTGTGTAAAATCGTTAATAAAGATTGGTTGGAACCTTTGATTTGGGCAAGCATTCTAAAAAAATAAAAAACGATGACCTTATATAAAAAATCTTCCTCAAAATCTTCGTCAATGTAAGGCTACAAGCAAGCGTGGGAAGCATCTAAAGACATTACGATTATGAGCTAGAAATTCCTCTATTTATATTAAATATATTCCACTGCATCTACCCATTCCATATATTCACCCATTCCACATATTCCACATATTCACGACTAATGCCTGGCATCGCCGGGCACACATTTCTAGCACACATTTCTAGTATTCATTACCTTGGGAAAGTTCACATATTTGAACTAGGCTGGTCTTGGTAATCCATGTTAGAATAGGGAGAGAGAAGCTCTTGCAACCAAGATCCTTTGCGATAAGGATTCCACCCAATATCCCTACAAAGTTGATCAGTATGCCAAATCCTAATGGCACTAACACATGCCCTTCTATAGAATGGAGTAGATTGTTTCATGTAATGGATCCAATATTGGGCATCCTTTTCCATTGTTGGTATGTTAGGAAGATAAAACTTACCATTCAAGAAATAAGCCACCCAACGAGCTGCCATGTCAGATGCTCTCACATTTGAGACATCTTCTTGGTATCCTATGAATGCCATGTGAGGGATCCTAGGATGGATTATACCCCTGCATCACAATCTCATCAAAATACTTGACAAGAAGCCCTACAGAAATTATCCAATACAGTTTTTTCTTAATACTTAGAAATAGAGAACCTTTTGCATGACCTTGTCAAATTCCTAAAAGTAGTTGAAGTCAACATTTGACTAAAGGAAAGGCCTTTCATATGTCCAAGAAAGAATTACCCAGTAGGGGCACCACTCCACTTAAGGGCCTTGAAGATTCTCATCAAATTGCTCATCAAGGATGGACCTAAGCTTGCTTTCACCATTGTACCCCGTGCAAAGCATGATTACATCGGCTTCGACTTCAGTTCCATCATCTAGTAATATCCCTTTGTTGGAGTATCTCCAATGAGGGGACTTTCTCAATCTTATTTGACCTTGCTCTATCTTTTTAAAGAAACTATCCGTAATATGGATACTAGACAAGAGGATAATTGTTCGTGGAAAGAATGACTCCTAAGCAATATTATACTTGGATAAAGGAAAGTTAACCTTCGAGATAAAGCTCCACAAACTTCGATATTGCCCATTTACGCAAGCAAAGAGAGGTTAAATTTAGCCAAATTGATGAGTTGATGTATGTAAAGAAAGTTTGAGTTGAGAGATTACCCATGGAAATAACAAGAGGGGAGAGTATGTCCAATGGCCAACCTTGGTTTGGTTTGTCATTGGCCAGCTCCCAAAGTCGCGTCGCATAAATACATAGCATTGATTCCACAAGGATGAAGATGTGGCATGATCCAATGAGATTTCCTAAACACAAGTGTGCGGGGATGTCCTAGAACTCCTATTGTATCATATTAACATAGGTTCTTTGGGCGAGGTTGCTAAGGCACTCAATGCTCGAAGGCACTAGGCGCTTTGATCAAGACGATCGCGGCAAAAAAAAATTGTGGAATGCTCGGCTTGGAATTAAATATATAAAGAATCGCGGCCGAAATTAAATGCCAGCGACCATTATGGCGACATAATTACCGTGCCATAATGGTGCCTCGATTACCGTGCCCGCCATAATTGCAGTCCCGCCGGCTGTATTAATTACCGTCCCGCCATTGGTATTAATTACCGGCCATAAATGCTTCCATGCGAAACTACACTAAAGTTAGAGCACGCAATCCATACTAAAGGTCTTTATCGACTTGGACGTCCGCATTCAAATTCTATGCATACAGTCAGTTAATTAATTGAACCTGACATGTTAAGCGGCCATAAATGCGCGGAATAGACACTAGATTACGGACCAGGGACGATGTGAGCAAATTTGAATTACAGTAACAAACATTTGGGGTTGAACCGAAAAGCCAATTCAAATTTACGTGTTTTGTAAGATCTTGGGGCGCTTCGAGCTGCGCTAAAAGCGCTGCAATGTTCTAAGAAGGCTTTGCTCGAAATCCGGCATCAATTGAAGGCGCCGACAAAGGCCGATAATCCGCTTACCTGGCGCCACTCTACTAACTTCGATTTCTTCCACTGCCTCGAATTTTGTCATTTGTGCAAGGTAAAATGGCTATCATGATGCCTATTTCTCACTCTCGAAGACACTCCGAGTCCAGCAAGTAGTAGACTGCCACCACCTTTCCAACCGTCACCAAGTCCGATTAGGGAAGTAGATTTGCCCCCTCCTTACACAAAGATCACCACCTATCGTAGCGGGGCTTCCATCACCTTTTATTCCATCCCCCGAAACTACACATGCTCCACCTCAATGAGTGATTAAGAATAGGCTACCCCCACCATTTCTAGTTTCTCCAGCTTCGGGCAGAAATACAAGGACTGCAGAATGCTCAGGAGAATATGAGATTCTCTACCATTTCTCTCACGACGACTTCACTACAAATGAGGATGATGTTGTAGCATCTACTCCTCTTCACACAACAGTTTTGACACATGGGTTTGCAGAATTCCAGTCTGCTGAAAAGGAGATGTTTGCGAGAATTCCTTATCAAGATGCTACAAGAACAACTGCTGCCACAATATCTTATGGACCATCACCTTATTTTAACACTGTGCCACCATGGTCTGTTTTTTCTCTACAAACACATCACTCCGGTCCTAGAGTAGAACTCTCATTAGAAGATGAAGACACCAATGAGGAACAACAAGATTACATGTTCTCTAGTCAATCTTCCAAGAAATTCAAGGTGGGGTTTAGCTTGAGAGCATGCTCTGTTGTAAGAAGAGGAAACCCTATGGACGAACATAAAATGAGAAGACTTCTACAAATTAAATGCTACTCATGGTGTTGCATTAACAGATTCAACATGGCTAAACATCGTGTAGTTAGAGACAACTACAGTTCTATGACATTGGCAGACCAGAATGCCTACTTGGCTTATCATGTAAGACCAGACCGCCACACCTTCTTCCACTACATAAACTGTAAACAAGTCTGCCAGAAATGCTTCATGGTTGTCCACCGTTTAGGGTCCACTAGAATGTCTCGAATACATAAAAGACTGGATAAAAACCCAGCAATTGATGATCACTGTGGTCCAAGAAGAGTTGTAACAATGCATGCCTTAGCTGCTATGTCATGGATGGAGAAATATTTTGGAGAAACATGTGAAAAGTTGCCTAACAGCAACATGTATCATTTGACAGACAACATCACAAAAAAAGATGTCTTTGAGGAATATAAAGAGACATGTATTCAGTCTCAACACATCTCTTATTCACACTTCAGTAGACTGTGAATTCAGTCTTGTGAAAATTCCCAGGAGACATAGTCTGTTTGCTCAAGGTGTGCAGAACTAAAAAGTCAAAGAGAAACTGCAAAGAGAGATGAGAAGTAAGTTAAAGTTCTTCATTCTCATACTTGCTTCAAAGAAATTTGTTGACCCGATTCCTTCTACAAATATTGTGTAACGAACCTTGCTAGACATAAGTGAACAACAAGCGGTGAGAGAAGGAAGCTTGCTAAGCCTGAAAAAAAGCTCTTGAGTATCCACTTTGTAGTACATATGCATTGTGATTGATGGAATAGATTAAAAAAAACAACTCTACCTCATTTCTTGAATATTCCAAAGATGTACCGAGAGGATACTTTATCAAGGTTCACCTTGTAGGAGCTATGGTCTTCAAAGGAAGTCTAAAGTGCAAAGTCTTCTTAGCATTATCCTAACTTGCATGGTAACCCAAACGACAATTACAAACAAGGTGCTCTGCGAGCAACAATAATTATCGTGCTCTACGCAACTTGACAACACTACCGGGGAGAAACGAGAACCAAACACTCTTTACTTATTGTGTCATGCTAGTGAAGCTAGGGATCTTGAAAAACTAAAGCTTAGATTTCTACTTGTAGGGCACACTCACGATCAAATAGACCCGGATGTTCATTGATGTTCCATGCATCTTAGAAAAAGAAGGCTTTTGTCTTCCTACTTTAGTTCGAATTATTGAAGACTCTTACACTCCCATTGCAGTGGTTGAGCTTCTCAAGGAGACTATTGACTTTAGAGAATTTGTGTTCTCTCGACGTTCCAATAGAGAACAAGCTGTGAATAAGTTGAATGATCTCACCTTTCAACATCACATCAAGTTTTACTTAAAGAATGGAGAAAGCTTTTTACAGGGGAAGAAATACACCACAACTAAAGATTTGCGCTTCCTCAAATCTGTTCCAGACACTTCTTTGGTAGAACTGTTGAGCAACTTCCTCTAAAAAAAATCCAAAAGAGTCAAAGCAGAAGAAAAGTACCCTAATCACATTCTTAAAAGCCATTAAAAATGGAATTTCTGGCTTTAAGTACATCTTAGAAGAAGATCAGATGTGGTGAAGAAGTTTCTTTCTTGAACAAAAGATTGTTATTCAAAATCTAGCTCTAAGTCAGTTCTGGGGAACCTTTCTAGTGGCCGGTGCCTTCCATCAACTCGAGAACCGGGCAAGTCCAAGCCTTTGCTATTGTGGCCCTACTTGATAAGGAAGACGAGGACCGAGTCATGTACCTCGGACTACGGCTCAAGTTGAGCCTCCTAGTAATATCACAAAAATTGCCAAAGATATATTAATTGCTTTTCCCACTAAGGAGGATGACAAAGGTCGACCTTTTTGGATAGCCAAATTAATTGACACAATGAAAGAGAAAGGCTTGGTTTCTAAACTCAAGATTCGTTGGCTTGCTACATGCTCAGAAAATGCTTTTGAAGGTAGGTATGAGTTAGAAATGAGAACTCAAGGAAAGGGGAAAAAATTCAAGAAAGTGGGTTGTAGGGATGAGCTAAATCTACGTGAACTAAGTATACTATGCTATGATTTCAAATTTAAATCTGACAATCATCTATGCCACAGGATGATTATCTTGCTTAAGAAGGCTTATAATTACGAGGATGAAGATGAAGAAGGGAGTGGTGGTGGCAATGCTTCACCCTCTGTTGACAATGACGAGGAAGATAACTCAAGCACTTCCTCAGGTGACAGTGAAAGAAGTGAAGGTAATGAATATGGCATAAATGAATATGATGATGTGCTAGATCCCACCTTCATCACTCCTCACACTTTTGCACATAACTAAGTCTTAGGAAAAGATTGTAAATTTTACATGTGAATATGAAGATTTTATCTTCAATTCTTGAAAATACTACAATTTCAGTTACAGACTTCACTTCAATTTTTTGTTCAAAGTTGTATTCCCTTAAATTGCAGGTTCTCTCTAAAAACATACCTCAGGAAAATTCTAGTTGCAAAGAAAAGTGTCACTTTTACAGAGTCAAATCCGTCTTTGCACAAAAAAAGTAGTGATTTTGGGGGGGACAAAATACAATTTCATGTCTCTTTTTTTACCTCATTTTAGCCCCTGTTTTGTAAAAAAAAAAAAAATTTGAGGAATATTCCTTTTGCTCCCATTTAATACACAATAGTGTTTATAATGCTAAGCGCTTGCATTTTAAAATACATCTCAAGCAACTATTATTTGACTTAGACTTCATCCTTCAATGGATAAGGCGTTCAACTTAGGCATGAGCTTTTGAACCACTATGATCCTTTTGCTTCATGATCCAATGGATAAGGCGTCGATCTTTGCAACTGGATCTAGATTTAACCCTTGATGAAGTCGAGGCCGGCCTTCCTGAACTACTATGAGCCTTCGACTTCATGGCCCAATGCGTAAGGTGTCAGTCCATGGCTGGAGATTCCAAATTCAGCCCCTAGAGAAGTCGCCTACAATGCTAAAAAGCGCAAGCATTTCAAAATACGTCTCATGCAACTATTACTTGACTTGAGCTTCATAAGTTTTACATCTTAGCCATGAGCCTTTGAACTACTATGATCCTTTTACTTCACAATCCAATAGCTAAGGTGCGAGTTTACGAAACCGGAGATTTTAGGTTCAACCCCTGGTGAAATAAGCCTACAATGCTAAGTACATGCATATTATTTGACTTGGACTTCATTTTCCAATGGATAAGGTGTTCATCTTAGCCATGAGCCTTTGAACTACTATCATCTTTTTTACTCCATGATCTAATGAATAAAGCGCTAGTCTTTGGAACCAAATCTGATTCAACCACTGATGAAGTTGTCACCATGGTCCAATCTATAAAGGATCATCCATCCTGAACTTCTACAACCTTTGACTTCATGGCCCAATGGATAAGGTGCCGGTCTATGAAACTAGAGATTCCAGGTTCAACTCTTGTTGAAGTCTCCTACAATGCTAAGCACATGCATTTGAAAATACATCTCAAGCAGGTATTATTTGATTTGGACTTTATTGTCCAGTGGAAAAGGTGTTTATCTTAGACATGAGCTTTTGAAATACTATGATCTTTTTACTTCATGATCCAATGGATGAGGTGCTGGACTTTGGAACTAAATCCAGATTCAACCACTGATGAAGTCGTCACCGTGGTTCAATGGATAAAGGTTCGGCCTTTCGGAACTACTATCAGCCTTTGACGTCATGGCCCAATGGATAAGGCACCAGTCTATGAAATCAAAGATTCCAGGTTCAACCCTTGGTGAAGTTGCCTATAATGTTAAGCGCATGCATTTCAAAATACGTCTCAAGCAACTATTATTTGACTTGGACTCATCGTCCAATGGATAAGGTGTTCAACTTAGCTATGAGCACATGAATTATTATGATCCATTTACTTCATGGTCCAATGGATAAGGTGTCGATCTTTGGAACTTGATCCAGATTCAATTCTTGATGAAGTCGACACCATGGTCCAATGGATAAAGTGCCAATCTTCCTTGAACTATTATGAGCCTTTGTCTTTATGGTCCAATGGATAAGGTGCCAGTCTATAGAACCAGAGATTCTAGTTGAACCCCTGGTGAAGTCGCCTACAATGTTAAGCGCAATCACTTCAAAATACGTCTCATGCAACTATTATTTGACTTGGGCTTCGTCGTCCAATGGATAAAGTGTTCATCTTAGCTATGAGCCTTTGAACTACTATGATCCTTTCACTTCACGATCCAAAAGGTGCCAATCTACCGAACCAGAGATTCTAGGTTCAACCCTTGGTGGTAGCTTACAACGCTAAGCACATGCGTTTGAAAATACGTCGCATGCAATTATTATTCGTCTTGGGCTTCATCGTCCCAGCGGATAAGGTATTCCTCTTAGCTAGAATTTTTGGACTATGGCATTTGCGGTTTTGCTCTGAACAAGCAGCTTTATTATTTCCATTATAAGAGCCTTCATCTCACGCTCGAGTAGGCCGTGACAGAACCTCCTCTCGATGGCATAGGTGTCGAGACTATAGGAGACCTCACTTGTTGTGAGCAATCCTTCAGCGCAGTGTCGTGCAAGGATTTGGGTGAGATTGCAGTCTACTGAACCTCTATCACCTTGGCAAACTCTTGCATTGTGAACGACAAGCTCTCCATGAATGATTGATGTGTGAATTGGAAAAGAGGTCAACAATGGATCAAATGAATCAGAAATAAAGTATGGAATCAGAAGTGAAGTATGTAGCTGGTAGGTTAGTAGGGATCTAGACAAGAGATTGTTGGTAGGCTGGTAGGGATCTAGCAAGTTGATTGTTGATCCAACTTAAAGTGTCTCTCAAATGGTTGATCAATCGATCAATGTAGCAGTCCGAATGCACTCAGTCGATTGTTGGATCAACCCAAATGCCATATTCCATTTTGTAGTAGATTCTTCATGTTCGTCAAAAAATTCCATTATTACCCACCTCTTATCTGTTTTTGGTCTGCCAAGTTATTGTTTTTGGCCCAAATAAGCTAGACGGGTCTTAGCATCCGCTACTTTACACTGTTGCCACTCCATCTGGATCTCCCCGTGATGTTGTGACCTTATGGTAGCCGCTAGTGCTCTCTTAATAACATGGCGGGCAGGGTTCTTTTTCCCAGTCTTTCTCAAATTCCATGGCTCGCTTCAACACTTTGCAGGCTCCTTCAACTCCTTCTTCACCATGTAGCTTCTTAGATTACCCAACCTGCTATAATATTCTCCAAGACTTGATGGACGTTACCAACCACCCATTCATGTGCTTCATGTCATACATGATTTGCCTCTTGGCATCATTGATGACATTCCTCATGAATTCTGTCTATAGATCTCCGACCCAAGTTTACCTGCCATATTATGTTTTGGCATACGCAAGACTCAGAGACAAAGCCAATTTATCAGGTCTGCCTTGACCACCCTAGTTTCTCGTTGAAACTTACTCTCTTCTTAGGTCTCTGGCTAGACTCTGGGTTCTATGCTACTACTAACGCATGGCTTGAGCTTGGCCATCTAGGTTCTATGCTACTACTGGGGCACTGCCTTGTGCTTGGCTATCTGATGGAGTACTTCATTAAGTTGTACCTCAGGTTCTGGATTCATCACTAAGTGTTCTTGTGATTCCTGAAGTATGTAGTGTACTATATTGAGCAATAACAATGCTGACAATATCTATAAGCAATATAATAAGGGGTGCAAGTTTCGAAGGAGCTGCATTATCATGAAATGACTAACTATTGTAGAAAAGAAGAAACTTAATGAAATGACTGATTAACTACTATATAAAATGAAAAAACAACATGAAATGATGAAGTGGGATTGCTCTATGTTCAGCTAACGATAAGAATCAATTCGAGGATACTGAATCCAGATGCGTTCCATCATTTCTGAATCAAGAGAGGAGCACTCATAGGCTGTCGGTATCTTTTTTTGGGCCATCGTAATTGGTTGCAATTTTTGGTGCTAGCAATTTATATGGTTCCTTGGTTGCTCTGGTTGCTAAGGATGATCTTACAGGTCTATATGATTCTTTGGTTCCTCTGGTTGCTAGGAAAGTTGATGCCTATCTACGGTTCAAGGAATGGCTCTGACCCGGTCCAATCTTAATACACCATGGACACTACGATTGTGCCATAGTGCTCCTTGCTTATGTGCCATTCAAGTGCTTGCCACCATATATTCCAATCCCCTATTTAATATTGGACATTTGTACACAAAGTTCTATTATGAGTGCGAGCTTAGGAAAGCAAGCGCTCTCCAAGCGTCATCAAGACGGCATCCATGCACTATAGAATGCTATCATAGCATCTCACGATAATTCAACGCAGTGTAAACGTCAATCTTGAAAATGATGACCCTAATGCACTGAGCTCACATGGTCAAGTGGCCCAAGCTCCATGGCGCACCACAATAAATCACGATGGAGCCAAGCTAGACCAGCCCATAGGACTCATTGGACCCTAAGACAACAAAAACATCACTTAGAACAAAGACAACAAAGAAAAAAGGGGGAAAGATGGCACTCACCGTCTTTGGTGCCTGCGGTGCGGCTGAAGCGGCGTGGTCGCGTCCGTTTTATAAACACTGACGCAGTCGCAAAAAGAGGGGGACGCAGCCCAAGCATCCCGACAGGGCTACATCTTTTCGCAATCGCGTCAACAACATGGCGGCCGCAAGATTGCAATCTTACGGCTGCATCTAATCCACGATGTGGCTGCGAATGTCATTACGAGAGTGCCGCCGTTAGAAGCGCGGGGTCCATGTGTTTCACATTATGTAGTGCAAGAACCCAGGGGATTTACCTATATGTATTTTGAATATGGCATCAGCATTCCTAGGGTCAGGCAAAATCCCCTTATCATACGCAAAAAATTGGTTTGATATACCCTTATACTCCTTAAAATACAGACAAGCAAAATAAATGGTAAATACCCCTTATTATAAGTACGAAATAGGCAATAAAAAACCCCTTAGCAAATATTCAAATGGTTTATACGTATAACACAAGTGAATCCCCCTTGCGCAAGAAGTGGCGGCCATGTTACACAGAGGTCACATTTATTTAAATTTATACCGTCCATTAAGGAATTTTTTTTTTCGATGTAGGTGTTAAACTGTCAAAATTACATTTTGTACTTCCAAAATATTCCCTTTTTTAAAAAAATACGTACAAAAGTTTTTACATTGACATATAGAAACTATCCCTTGAATCTACGGTTCTGATAAGATGTAGGTGACAACATCCTATAGGACATATGACACACACACTACACCCCCTTTTTTTTTTAAACGTCATGCCACATTTGCAATATCCTATTGAACATATGACTGCACACACCACACCAAGATTGTTTTTTTGGGTCCTGCCCCTAAATTGAATGCAACTCTTATCGATCTTGAGACATATTTGTTTTAAAACTAGTGTGTTACCACCATACCAAATTCGAGAAAGAATACTCGAACTAGAAGCTTTAGACTCTTATTGGTTTATGGCAGTATATTTACCACCTTTCTTCACAAAGCCGACAACCTAGTAACTTGTCTTTGGCATAAATCCTCCGAGAGGTAAATTTAGAGCACTTCTAAGAAGCCTTGTGAATTTTTACATGTTCCATTTTCTTTTTCCATCTTTCTAAAACATTAATCGGTTGTGGGCTCCAATATAGCATTGCATAGAGAATGTGTTGGAGAGTAGCCGAAATGAAAGGCCTTTTGTTTTCCCTTTCAATGGTCCTTTTTTTGTTGCGATACCTTTTTCTTGTTGATACCTCTTGTGCAAGCCAAGAAGCTTATATGAAGGCGTTCATTGTGTAAAATCGTTAATAAAGATTGGTTGGAACCTTTGATTTGGGCAAGCATTCTAAAAAAATAAAAAACGATGACCTTATATAAAAAATCTTCCTCAAAATCTTCGTCAATGTAAGGCTACAAGCAAGCGTGGGAAGCATCTAAAGACATTACGATTATGAGCTAGAAATTCCTCTATTTATATTAAATATATTCCACTGCATCTACCCATTCCATATATTCACCCATTCCACATATTCCACATATTCACGACTAATGCCTGGCATCGCCGGGCACACATTTCTAGCACACATTTCTAGTATTCATTACCTTGGGAAAGTTCACATATTTGAACTAGGCTGGTATTGGTAATCCATGTTAGAATAGGGAGAGAGAAGCTCTTGCAACCAAGATCCTTTGCGATAAGGATTCCACCCAATATCCCTACAAAGTTGATCAGTATGCCAAATCCTAATGGCACTAACACATGCCCTTCTATAGAATGGAGTAGATTGTTTCATGTAATGGATCCAATATTGGGCATCCTTTTCCATTGTTGGTATGTTAGGAAGATAAAACTTACCATTCAAGAAATAAGCCACCCAACGAGCTGCCATGTCAGATGCTCTCACATTTGAGACATCTTCTTGGTATCCTATGAATGCCATGTGAGGGATCCTAGGATGGATTATACCCCTGCATCACAATCTCATCAAAATACTTGACAAGAAGCCCTACAGAAATTATCCAATACAGTTTTTTCTTAATACTTAGAAATAGAGAACCTTTTGCATGACCTTGTCAAATTCCTAAAAGTAGTTGAAGTCAACATTTGACTAAAGGAAAGGCCTTTCATATGTCCAGTAAAGAATTACCTGTAGAGGGGCACCACTCCACTTGCGTCTTGAAGATTCTCATCAAATTGCTCATCAAGGATGGACCTAAGCTTGCTTTCACCATTGTACCCCGTGCAAAGCATGATTACATCGGCTTCGACTTCAGTTCCATCATCTAGTAATATCCCTTTGTTGGAGTATCTCCAATGAGGGGACTTTCTCAATCTTATTTGACCTTGCTCTATCTTTTTAAAGAAACTATCTGGTAATATGGATACTAGACAAGAGGATAATTGTTCGTGGAAAGAATGACTCGGTACAATATTATACTTGGATAAAGGAAAGTTAACCTTCAGATAAAGCTCCACAAACTTCGATATTGCCCATTTCTGCAGCAAAGAGAGGTTAAATTTAGCCAGTTGATGAGTTGATGTATGTAAAGAAAGTTTGAGTTGAGAGATTACCCATGGAAATAACAAGAGGGAGAGCATGTCCAATGGCCAACCTTGGTTTGGTTTGTCATTGGCCAGCTCCCAAAGTCGCGTTCCGCATAAATACATAGCATTGATTCCACAAGGATGAAGATGTGGCATGATCCAATGAGATTTCCTAAACACAAGTGTGCAGGGATGTCCTAGAACTCCTATTGTATCATATTAACATAAGTAGACAGGCTAAACGAGATATAAAGACATGATCTATAACAGAACTAAAACACATCAAATAACCTAGACCAAACCTTGATTAGCATCAGCCACTTCTGCAGCTAAATCCAGTGCAGATTTTTGGAAACCTACAACTACAACTCTTTTGCCAGAAACAAGTTCCTTAGCTTCTTTCGCTACAAGAGCAGAGTATTCCATAGAATGCATCAATTTGCCTTTGTAATCCTCTGGCGGATTAAAAGCAGGCAGATTTGGGACATCTCCAAACCTCCCAACACACAGAATAACAAAATCAAAATACAGAACCTGCAATCGAACAAACTGAAATCAGATGTAATCCATTACCTCTAGAACCCTAAGTATGAAGAAACAACAACCTCAAAAACCTTTCTGTGGTTTCTTGGCCCTTCTTTTCTTGGAAAGTAATTTGCCATACATCATCATCATGAGGATGTAAGGCGCTACCATTATAACCCCAGATGTCAAGATTTGAGGATTTTAAAGAGCCCAAGAAGGAAATTTTAGTGACTTTGCATCCAAATCTGATCCTGGGGAGAACATCGAACTGTACAGCATAGTTATGAAAATAATCCATGACCTGATCTCGAGAGTTGTGAGGCCATGGAAAATCGGAAAACTGGTAAGCAAGGCTAGGGGTCTGCAGCTTTGTTGTGGAAAATGTGTGGCGCCAAACCCCTCCGATCTCGTCTTCAGCTTCCAAAACCACCGGATCTAAACCATGGCAAAGAAGATGCTTGCAGGCGCACAGGCCGCTCATTCCTGCCCCGATTATGCAAATTTTTTTGGCCCCCATAATTATCTTATGTCTTGAAAAACTTGCTGAAAAAATTGCTTGTGTTTATTAATTGTTTAAAACATTGATTCTAGAACTAGACTTGCTTCTCATTCATCTCAGCAGATTTTCTACAATGGTGGATAGAGGGTAGCCGCACACATGCGAACTACCCATAAAAAATAAAGGGAAAATCCAATTATATCATTTGGACCCCAACAAAATACAATGCTAATAGAGATTGGGCTAGTGTACCTGCCGAAAGCTTATCACCGGGATTAAAAAACCCCGCCCTTTCGGGTTTTCGAGGAAAAACCCTAGTGATAAGCCTTCGACGAAAGGGCTTGGACAAGCGTAAAGGCATAAAAATCGCTCCCAAAACCCACGAATGGAAAAGTCGAAAAGATGCCGCTCGCTAACCTTGTACGCACATCACCAACAAAACAACAAGACAAAACAAACCTCCCGAGTGGAGGGGGCTGATTCTGCCACGTGCCCGCGATAAAAAAACAATAATAAAGAAGGGGGGAGGGTGGGTTCAAAGAGAAAAGATGCTGGCGAGAGAGAAGAGGAAGCGTCGATGAGAAGTCGAGAAGAAGCAGCGCCTAAAATAAAACTCCCACCAAAAGCGGGCATCGCCGCGCATGCATGCAAAACATGCATGCTCGTCCCATTCTAGAATGGCGATCCGATGTCTCGGATCGATGGGATTCTAGAATGGGACTGCATGAAACCAACAAACGCCCAGAATACCAAAAGGACTTCCTTAACAAACTAGGATCGAGAGGGCGAAGGTCACGGGATGAAGGCTAAAAAAGCGAGAAAGGACGACATGAAAAGCGAAAAATTGGCCAAACCGGTGGAAGAAGCCCCTCCCCGCACTGGAAACAATTCAAAGAAAAAAAATGCTGGCGAGAGAGAGGAAGCGCCGATGAGAAGTCGAAGCAGAAACGCGCCTAAAATAGCGAACTCCCAACCAAAACGGGCATGCGCCGCCCGCATGCATGCAAAACATGCATGCTCGTCCCATTCTAGAATGGCGATCCGATGTCTCGGATCGATGGGATTAAAAACATAATAAATAGAGCCAGATCTTCTTTTATGGAATAATATGCCATAAATAATAGATGGAAGATCCGCCTTAACAAACTGGCCCAAGAGTTTTATGGTGGTCTTGTGGTGGTTTCCATAACAAGCTAGGTATTTATGGCCATTTGGCATAATAACTTAGGCGTTTATGGGCTTTTCAATGTGTTATTGTTGGGTAACACCACTGCAACCAACGGCTGAGATCTGATCTCAGATAAGGGCCAGGTTGTGAAGGAAAAATATGCCATGCCACGTTTGCAAGTACAATTGGTCGAATTTGCCTTCTTTTCTTGCCGTTCACTATCTGTTCACATAAGAAATTGACAAAAATTGACATCCTTGCTTTCGAGGCAATGTTGACAAGCAAGTTGTTGATTAAAGTTAAATCACACTATGGGCTAAGCTCAAACATTTATGAATGGAACCTAATGCCATGTGGCTCGCACTTCCTATTACACCTAGTGTGCCAAATGTACGGTCAACATTCTAGCACCCTCCTATTTCGGACATGCAGTTTTGCATGTCCCAATTTTTGGCAGGCAATAAGGAAATCCATGTGTTCCATTTCTCGAAATTTTATGGTCGCTGAAGAGGTCTACTCATAGATGGAAGATCGTTGCTTGCCTGACACATGTTTTCTCCATTTGAAAGGGCAGTTATGTCAAATCCCTGCTAAAAGTACCACATAGGGAGAGGTGCACCAATAGTGGACCAGTACCATTTAAGAAGTAGCAGTAAGGCAGGCTTAGGGCAAAAAAAGTGGTGTAATGCAGAGGGGAAAAGATGGAAAGGCCCCAAGACCAACAAAAAGTTGGGATTCTACAATATTATTCCGAATCATTTATCATATATATGTTCTTATGATTCAATATTGATCAATTTAAATTTTCAATGGCGTGATTTTTATTGCTCCCATTGACCTATTGTTTATACTTGAATATAAGCTCACCAATTTCAATCCTGATCCACTATAGCATGGATAGGCTCTTCAGAGGAAGGTTTAAATGTAGTTAGCAACATCATCATAATTGTGATTGATTGGAGAGTGTAGGCATTGGGATTTTTCTTTGTTTCCTTTAAGAGAAGTTCCGTCACAAAAAAACCCATGATTCTAAAACTACACTTTTGAGATATTTATACGATAACTCAAGATTTTTGCTTAGAGTGTGAACAACCTCCAATATATACATCAACTGTGCAAAACAAATCAGCTGGACAGACACAAACAGCTATATATTCTCTAAATTTTATCCAGCCTTTTATGTATTCGAGACATTCTAATGGACCCTAAACGGTGGACAACCATGAAGCATTTCTGGCAGACTTGTTTACAGTTTATGTAGTGGAAGAAGGTGTGGCGGTCTGGTCTTACATGATAAGCCAAGTAGGCATTCTGGTCTGCCAATGTCATAGAACTGTCGTTGTCTCTAACTGCACGATGTTTAGCCATGTTGAATCTGTTAATGCAACCCAATGAGTAGCATTTAATTTGTAGAAGTCTTCTCATTTTATGTTCGTCCATAGGGTTTCTTCTTCTTACAACAGAGCATGCTCTCAAGCTAAAACCCACCTTGAATTTCTTGGAAGATTGACTAGAGAACATGTAATCTCGTTGTTCCTCATTGATGTCTTCATCTTCTAATGAGAGTTCTACTCTAGGACCGGAGTGATGTGTTTGTAGAGAAAAAACAGACCATGGTGGCACAGTGTTAAAAGAAGGTGATGGTCCATAAGATATTGTGGCAGCAGCTGTTCTTGTAGCATCTTGATAAGGAATTCTCGCAAATATCTCCTTTTCAGCAGATTGGAATTCTGCAAACCCATGTGTCAAAACTGTTGTGTGAAGAGGAGTAGATGCTACAACATCATCCTCATTTGTAGTGAAGTCGTCGTGAGAGAAATTGTAGAGAATCTCATATTCTCCTGAGCATTCTGCAGTCCTTGTATTTCTGCATGAAGCTGGAGAAACTAGAAATGGTGGGGGTAGCCTATTCTTAATCACTCATTGAGGTGGAGCATGTGTAGTTTCGGGGGATGGAACAAAAGGTGATAGGTGGTGATGCTGTGTAAGGAAGGGGCAGTCTACTTCCTACTAGACTTGGTGACGGTTGGAAAGGTGGTGGCACTCTACTACTTGCTGGACTCGGAGTGTCTTCGAGAAGCAACAAGGATTTTGTCGAGCAGGAGTCAAAGAAGCCTGGACATCAGGAGAAAAGAGCGTTTCTTCCCCTTCCAAACTAGAGGAGCTGGAGACAACAAAAGGTGGTGGAAGTTTGTACACAAAGCGATTCACCATCTTCAACAACTACAAAATAGTGGGGAGACATGAGCAACATTCTCGACTGCAGAAAACCTATTTCGAAATATACAAGAACAGGACGGTAAGACCAAACATATTCCACTTTATATAGAAGAAGAGAAGGCCTTAGGGGCGACCTTTAAAAAGAAATTTTGGCGCCCTTACTTCTATATTCCAGTCTCAGAGCTCTAGTCACCAGCGCCAGTGCCTTCGAAGTTAATTGTAGAGACTGTATTCCAGTTTGCATAGAGAAATCATGGAGAGGTGAGTGCAAAAAGTACATTGTACGACCATTTCTGAATTTGTGATGAGTTGCACTCCATTCCGGAATATATTATTTTCTTCCAGGACTAGTCAAAGTGTATTCCGGAATACACTTTTATTTTTCTCAGAAGCCAAAGCGTATTTCGGAATCAGTGTATTCCGTATTCCGGAATAGGCTTTGGCTTCTGAGAAAAACAAAAGTGTCTTTCGGAATACACTTTTATTTTTGGGAAATTTCTACAAATGCCCTTGTATTTTCATATAATTGCAAAAATGTCCCTAATTTTTGTGTATATGTCTTTTGGTCTATACGTACACGGGTTTAGCCATAACGGTAGTAGTGGTAGCAAGCAAACACAGATGACTCCATCTCTGCTTTTATTTGCCGATTCGCCATTTTGTGTCAAACTAGTTCTTGATTTTCGCTGCCACAAGACTGTATTTTTCTTTTGATGCAACTAGGGTTCGAAAAAATACTGTGGGACAGGATGTTGTTCATGGAATCAGTAGTGCTAGGCCTTCCGGTATAATTTTGAGGCTATAATGCAGGTAAGGTGCCAAGGAGCTGAACCTGAGTAATAATCGTTTCAATGGAAGTATTTCTTCTGTCTTTGAGAAATGGAATAGTTTGGAAATGTTAGATGCTTCATCAAACAATTTGAGTGCCTCAGCTAGTCTGATAAACTTGAGCGATTTCTCTCATTTGAAACATGGGAATATGGCAGATAATCCATATGTATTGTGAATTGCACTTACAGAAGAAAAGTATGCTTTTGTCTATGGACCAGCACAGGCACCAAGAATTCAACATCAATCCCTATTGTGGTATTTTCAAACTTTTTAACTTCAGCAAAGATTGCCAGGTTGCAGAAAGTGACTATGGTACTGTTTTTAAGGGAACCTTATAACGATTCTTGGCAAAAGTACAGGAGGCCCACAGCAGCTTGAGTCTCTTGGAAAATTGAAGCATGCAAACCTAGTTCCTTTACTAGTTCTCTTGTACAAGTATTTTGAAAACGGAAACCATACAAACTTCAAGAGCTTCCTAAAGGAATACGAAACCGGAAAGATTGGACCATGTCGGTTACGTTCTAAGAACCACGATTAAACTCGACATAAAGACACACAAAAGTTTGTGAATAGACACATTGGCTAACAAACATATGTAGCCACTTTTGCTAAGGTCACACCAAAAGCTTACGAACGGTTCAACGAGAATGGATGAATAACCACAATTTTAGCAAAACCAAATAACAGATATGTAGGCTGCTTTTAACTTCTTACAACATCAATGTCGGTTGGAGAACGTTTTCCAACGAAATAAAATCTCGAACAAAAATCAACATTAACATGATAAAATAACAGTAAAATCAACATTAAAATAGATCTAAATGCATAGATCAGTCCATGAATTGAGTTTCTACAAGTCTTACGATTGTGTCTTCCATACTGATCACATCTAGAACATCGATATGGTCGTACTTCTTTGAAGCGATCCTCTGTGCGTATTCTTTTTTTCCTCGATCGACTAAGTGGATTACGTGTAGCAGGAGGTTTCAAATTGATCTCTTCATCTTCTACCACATCCTTAAAGGGAAAAATTGCACCTGCATACGCATCACGCCATGCTCTTAGTGAATACCCAAGATGTGCATAGGATTGTGGACTTCTCTTCAGCCATAAAATCGCTCCCACAATATGAGCACATGGAATTCCTCTATGCTGCTACGCATAACAAGTGCACATATGGTGTTCTAAATCAACAACCTGTCTATGATCTGGTGTCACTCAAATACAATGCCATTTGAGGGCAAAATCTTGTACTGCCTGGCGCGATTTGTCGATTCTATTATGCGCTTCTCTTCTTCAGCTACTAAAGAAAAGGGCGCATTCGGACCTGCAGATTGCCATGCTTGACTCACTTCATTGCCCAGTGTGTGAAGTCTCTCCATCAGAGTATATCAACCAATGCAATTATAGGCTTCTCTATTGCATCCAATAGTAATGAATTCAAAGACTCAGATATATTAGAGGTTAGATGACCAAACTAATGACCTTGGAAATGTGCACTAGCCCAACTACTTGGCAGTATGTGGTTCCCAATAGCACTTTGTTGCTACACTATTCACATTCCTCATCTTACTTATTTGCTCTTCATATTCAATAATTGTATTTGCTCCTGCGGCCTCCCAAAAGTGATGCAATGACTCAGTATTGTTGCATTTTTTCTTCAGATTAGCCTCAAGATGCCTCATGCAATAGGCATTTGGATAGCCAGGGAAAACAGTATATATAGCCTCTTGAAAACCTTTATCTCTATCTGAGACAAACGTGAGACTTGAGCCAAAAGCTTCTGAACCAGTTCAACCAGAATGGATGAATAACCACAATTTTAGCAAAACCAAATAACAGATATGTAGCTGCTTTCGCTTCTTACAACATCAATGTCCAGTTGGAGAACGTTTTCCAACGGAATAAAATCTCAGAACAAAATCAACATTAACATGATAAAATAACAGAGTAAAATCAACATTAAAATAGATCTAAATGCATAGATCAGTCCGCAATTGAGTTTCTACAAGTCTTACGATTGTGTCTTCCATACTGATCACATCTAGAACATCGATATGGTCGTACTTCTTTGAAGCGATCCTCTGTGCGTATTCTTTTTTTCCTCGATCGACTAAGTGGATTACGTGTAGCAGGAGGTTTCGAATTGATCTCTTCATCTTCTACCACATCCTTAAAGGGAAAAATTGCACCTGCATATGCATCACGCCATGCTCTTAGTGAATACCCAAGATGTGCATAGGATTGTGGACTTCTCTTCAGCCATAAAATCGCTCCCACCGGCATGAGCACATGGAATTCCTCTATCTTTCTGCAGCATAAAAAGTGCACATATGGTATTCTAAATCAACAACCTGTCTATGATCTGGTGTCACTCAAATACAATGCCATTTGAGGGCAAAATCCTGTACTGCCTGGCGCGATTTGTCGATTCTATTATGCGCTTTTCTTCGGCTACTAAAGAAAAGGGCGCATTCGGACCTGCAGATTGCCATGCTTGACTCACTTCATTGCCCGATTGTGTGAAATCTCTCCATCGTAGTATATCAACCAACGCAATTATAGGCTTCTCTATTGCATCCAATAGTAATGAATTCAAAGACTCAGATATATTAGAGGTTAGATGACCAAACTAATGACCTTGGAAATGTGCACTAGCCCAACTACTTGGCAGTATGTGGTTCCCAATAGCACTTTGTTGCTGCACTATTCACATTCCTCATCTTACTTATTTGCTCTTCATATTCAATAATTGTATTTGCTCCTGCGGCCTCCCAAAAGTGATGCAATGACTCAGTATTGTTGCATTTTTTCTTCAGATTAGCCTCAAGATGCCTCATGCAATAGGCATTTGGATAGCCAGGGAAAACAGTATATATAGCCTCTTGAAAACCTTTATCTCTATCTGAGACAAACGTGAGACTTGACTGCATATGTAAGCTAGCATGTAAATGCTGTAAAAATCATATCTAGTTATCTGTGTTCTCATTATCAATGACCCCAAATGCAATAGGGAAGAGACTATCTCTGGCGTCAATAGCTGTAGCATAAATTAAATGACCAAGATATTTCCCTATTAAGAAAGTGCCATCTAATCCCACAAAAGGCCTGCAACTCAAAAAACCTGTCAAACATGCTCCATAGGCAAAGAAAAACCTGTAAAAGTGACTTCCACTCTCCTCAAGAGTAACTTTGCTTCTTGGATTGCTTTCTAAAAGCTTTTCATAAAAGGCATGCAATTTTCTATAACCTCTTTTATAGTCTCCATTGAGGATCACCATAGCTATCTCCTTTGCATTGTAAGCAAATCAGACATGTGATGATCACTCTAGCTTCTCTATAAAAAGTCATCTATTTTGGATTATAACACGGATGTTCTCTAAATTTGTCTTGTTACTTTCTTGCCAACCAACTAGCGGATGCTTCTTTATTGCTCAATTGTTGGATGCCACGCGGCAACTATGCTCTTTCGATGAGCGAATCTCACATTTTGGTCCCCCACCGATCCGCGAGAAGCAAATAAATGCCATGCACAATTCTTGTCACTTGCATTTCACCTAAACCATGTTCTATCAGTTTAATGACTTTGAATTGATTAATGCGAGGCAATGGCGGTTGTATGACTGCATTCTTGACCTCCACTAATGAATCAAATAATGTTCCTTTAACCAACTGCATATCAATGTGTCTTGTAATATTTTCTCCTCTAGCATCAGAAAGAGAAAGGGAATGAGAATAGCTACAAGCTAGATCAAATCGATAAAGAAGGTAAGAAGGAGCGATAGGAAACCGAAAACATTTCAAAAGAAGAACAAAGAAAATTCGAATTCATGTATTTTAGAAGGTATGCGTAACCTAAACAAAAGCTTTTGAAGTAATTGTTTTTTGAAAGCAATCTAGAGGCCTTCAAACAAATTTCAAAGGAAAAGGAAGCAAGAAGATCAAAATGTACCTGATTTTCACATAATTGCAAAAATGTCCCTAATTTTTGTGTATATGTCTTTTGGTCTATACGTACACGGGTTTAGCCATAACGGTAGTAGCGGTAGCAAGCAAACACAAATGACTCCATCTCTGTTTTTATTTGCCGATTCGCCATTTTGTGTCAAACTAATTCTTGATTTTTGCTGCCACAAGACTGTATTTTTCTTTTGATGCAACTAGAGTTCGAAAAAATACTGTGGGACAGGATGTTGTTCATGGAATCAATAGTGCTAGGCCTTCCGGTATAATTTTGAGGCTATAATGCAGGTAAGGTGCCAAGGAGCTGAACCTGAGTAATAATCATTTCAATGGAAGTATTTCTTCTGTCTTTGAGAAATGGAACAGTTTGGAAATGTTAGATGCTTCATCAAACAATTTGAGTGCCTCATCTAGTCTGATAAACTTGAGCGATTTCTCTCATTTGAAACATGTGAATATGGCAGATAATCCATATGAAAATGCAAGGTCTTTGGTAACTTCTGAAGTGACTATGTATTGTGAATTGCACTTACAGAAGAAAAGTATGCTTTTATCTATGGACCAGCACCGGCACCAAGAATTCAACATCAATCCCTGTTGTGGTATTTTCAAACTTGTTATCTGGCACTTTTAACTTCAGCAAAGATTGCCAGGTTGCAGAAAGTGACTATGGTACTGTTTTTAAGGGAACCTTATAACGATTCTTGGCAAAAGTACAGGAGGCCCACAGCAGCTTGAGTCTCTTGGAAAATTGAAGCATGCAAACCTAGTTCCTTTACTAGTTCTCTTGTACAAGTATTTTGAAAACGGAAACCATACAAACTTCAAGAGCTTCCTAAAGGAATACAGAACACAGAAGATTGGACCATGTCAGATTCTGTTCTAAGAACCACAGTTCTGGCTCTGACATAAAGACACACAAAAGTTTGTGAATAGACACATTGGCTAACAAACATATGTAGCTACTTTTGCTAAGGTCACAGCCAAAAGCTTCTGAACCAGTTCAACCAGAATGAATGAATAACCACAATTTTAGCAAAACCAAATAACAGATATGTAGCTGCCTTAAAACTTCTTACAACATCAATGTCGGTTGGAGAACGTTTTCCAACAGAATAAAATCTCAGAACAAAATCAACATTAACATGATAAAATAGCGAGTAAAATCAACATTAAAATATAGATCTAAATGCATAGATCAGTCCGCAATTGAGTTTCTACAAGTCTTACGATTGTGTCTTCCATCTTGATCACATCTAGAACATCGATATGGTGGTACTTCTTTGAAGCGATCCTGCAATGCGTATTCTTTTTTCCTCGATCGACTAAGTGGATTACGTGTAGCGGGAGGTTTCAAATTGATCTCTTCATCTTCTACCACATCCTTAAAGGGAAAAATTGCACTGCATATGCATCACGCCATGCTCTTAGTGAATACCCAAGATGTGCATAGGATTGTGGACTTCTCTTCAGCCATAAAATCGCTCTCACAATATGAGCACATGGAATTCCTCTATGCTGCTACGCATAACAAGTGCACATATGGTGTTCTAAATCAACAACTTTGTCTATGATGCGGTGTCACTCAAATACAATGCCATTTGAGGGGCAAAATCTTGTGCTTGCTGGCGTGATTTGTCGATTCTATTATGCGCTTCTCTTCTTGACTACTAAAGAAAGGCGCATTAGGACTACGCAGTGCCATGCTTGACTCACTTCATTGCCCAGTGTGTGAAATCTCTCCATCAGAGTATATCAACCAACGCAATTATAGGCTTCTCTATTGCATCCAATAGTAATGAATTCAAAGACTCAGATATATTAGAGGTTAGATGACCAAACTAATGACCTTGGAAATGTGCACTAGCCCAACTACTTGGCAGTATGTGGTTCCCAATAGCACTTTGTTGCTACACTATTCACATTCCTCATCTTACTTATTTGCTCTTCATATTCAATAATTGTATTTGCTCCTGCGGCCTCCCAAAAGTGATGCAATGACTCAGTATTGTTGCATTTTTTCTTCAGATTAGCCTCAAGATGCCTCATGCAATAGGCATTTGGATAGCCAGGGAAAATAGTATATATAGCCTCTTGAAAACCTTTATCTCTATCTGAGACAAACGTGAGACTTGACTGCATATGTAAGCTAGCATGCAAATGCTGTAAAAATCATATCTAGTTATCTGTGTTCTCATTATCAATGACCCCAAATGCAATAGGGAAGAGACTATCTCTCAATAATAGGCTGTAGCATAAATTAAATGACCAAGATATTTCCCTTAAGAAAGTGCCATCTAATCCCACAAAGGCACGCAACTCAAAAACACATCAAACATGCTCCATAGGCAAAGAAAAACCTGTAAAAGTGACTTCCACTCTCCTCAAGAGTAACTTTGCTTCTTGGATTGCTTTCTAAAAGCTTTTCATAAAAGGCATGCAATTTTCTATAACCTCTTTTATAGTCTCCATTGAGGATCACCATAGCTATCTCCTTTGCATTGTAAGCAACTGTACATGTGACAGTCACTCTAGCTTCTCTATAAAAGTCATCTATTTTGGATTATAACACGGATGTTCTCTAAATTTGTCTTGTTACTTTCTTGCCAACCAACTAGCGGATGCTTCTTTATTGCTCAATTGTTGGATGCCACGGCAACTATGCTCTTTCGACATTCTAGTGTGAACGAATCTCACATTTTGGTCCCCCACCGCATCTCATCCACGAGTAGCAAATAAATGCCATGCACAATTCTTGTCAATTTTGCATTTCACCCTAAACCATGTTCTATCAGATTTAATGAGTTTGAATTCAGTGTACGAGGCAATGGCAGCTGTGCGAACTGCATTCTTGACCTCCACTAATGAATCAAATAATGTTCCTTTAACCAACTGCATATCAATGTATCTTGTAATATTTTCTCCTCTAGCATCAGAAAGAGAAAGGGAATGAGAATAACTACAAGCTAGATCAAATCTGATAAAGAAGGTAAGAAGGAACGAAAAAGGAAACCGAGAAACATTTCAAAAGAAGAACAAAGAAAATTAATTCATGTATTTTAGAAGGTATCGCGTAACCTAAACAAAAGCTTTTGAAGTAATTGTTTTTCAAAGCAATCTAGAGGCCTTCAAACAAATTTCAAAGGAAAAGGAAGCAAGAAGATCAAAACGCACTGATTTTCACATAATTGCAAAAATGTCCCTAATTTTTTGTGTATATGTCTTTTGGTCTATCATTACAGGTTTAGCCATAACGGTAGTAGCGGTAGCAAGCAAACACAGATGACTCCATCTCTGTTTTTATTTGCCGATTAGCCATTTTCTCAAAACTAATTCTTGATTTTTCTTTGCCACAAGATCCTGTATTTTTCTTTTGATGCAACTAGAGTTCGAAAAAAATCTTGTGGGACGGATGTTGTTCATGGAATCAATAGTGCTAGGCCTTCCCATAATTTTGAGGCTATAATGCGGGTAAGGTGCCAAGGAGCCGAACTGAGTAATAATCATTTCAATGGAAGTATTTCTTACGTCTTTGAGAAATGGAATAGTTTGGAAATGTTAGATGCTTCATCAAACAATTTGAGTGCCTCATCTAGTCGATAAACTTGAGCGATTTCTCTCATTTGAAACATGTGAATATGGCGCGGATAATCCATATGAAAATGCAAGGTCTTTGGTAACCACAAGTGACTATGTATTGTGAATTGCACTTACGGAAGAAAAGTATGCTTTTGTCTATGGACCAAAGACCTAAGGCACCAAGAATTCAACATCAATCCCTGTTGTGGTATTTTTCAAACTTGTTATCGCACTTTTAACTTCAAAGAAAGATTGCGGGTTGCGAAAGTGACTATGGTACTGTTTTTAAGGGAACCTTATAACGATTCTTGGCAAAAGTACAGGAGGCCCACAGCAGCTTGAGTCTCTTGGAAAATTGAAGCATGCAAACCTAGTTCCTTTACTAGTTCTCTTATACAAGTATTTTGAAAATGGAAACCATACAAACTTCAAGAGCTTCCTAAAGGAATACAGAACACAGAAGATTGGACCATGTCAGATTCTGTTCTAAGAACCACAGTTCTGGCTCTGACATAAAGACACACAAAAGTTTGTGAATAGACACATTGGCTAACAAACATATGTAGCCACTTTTGCTAAGGTCACAGCCAAAAGCTTCTGAACCAGTTCAACCAGAATGGATGAATAACCACAATTTTAGCAAAACCAAATAACAGATATGTAGCTGCCTTCGCTTCTTACAACATCAATGTCCAGTTGGAGAACGTTTTCCAACGGAATAAAATCTCAGAACAAAATCAACATTAACATGATAAAATAACAGAGTAAAATCAACATTAAAATAGATCTAAATGCATAGATCAGTCCGCAATTGAGTTTCTACAAGTCTTACGATTGTGTCTTCCATACTGATCACATCTAGAACATCGATATGGTCGTACTTCTTTGAAGCGATCCTCTGTGCGTATTCTTTTTTTCCTCGATCGACTAAGTGGATTACGTGTAGCAGGAGGTTTCGAATTGATCTCTTCATCTTCTACCACATCCTTAAAGGGAAAAATTGCACCTGCATATGCATCACGCCATGCTCTTAGTGAATACCCAAGATGTGCATAGGATTGTGGACTTCTCTTCAGCCATAAAATCGCTCCCACAGCATGAGCACATGGAATTCCTCTATGCTGCTACGCATAAAAAGTGCACATATGGTATTCTAAATCAACAACCTGTCTATGATCTGGTGTCACTCAAATACAATGCCATTTGAGGGCAAAATCCTGTACTGCCTGGCGCGATTTGTCGATTCTATTATGCGCTTTTCTTCGGCTACTAAAGAAAAGGGCGCATTCGGACCTGCAGATTGCCATGCTTGACTCACTTCATTGCCCAGTGTGTGAAATCTCTCCATCAGAGTATATCAACCAACGCAATTATAGGCTTCTCTATTGCATCCAATAGTAATGAATTCAAAGACTCAGATATATTAGAGGTTAGATGACCAAACTAATGACCTTGGAAATGTGCACTAGCCCAACTACTTGGCAGTATGTGGTTCCCAATAGCACTTTGTTGCTGCACTATTCACATTCCTCATCTTACTTATTTGCTCTTCATATTCAATAATTGTATTTGCTCCTGCGGCCTCCCAAAAGTGATGCAATGACTCAGTATTGTTGCATTTTTTCTTCAGATTAGCCTCAAGATGCCTCATGCAATAGGCATTTGGATAGCCAGGGAAAACAGTATATATAGCCTCTTGAAAACCTTTATCTCTATCTGAGACAAGCGTGAGACTTGACTGCATATGTAAGCTAGCATGTAAATGCTGTAAAAATCATATCTAGTTATCTGTGTTCTCATTATCAATATGTAGCATTATGACAGGGGGTTGTTTTTGTATTTTTATACATTTTTTCCTATGGTTTTACTATGATTTGGCTGCCGTATTGCACATGGTGTACCAATTAGTACTTCTAGAGTGCATCTAGTATTTTCATGCAACTTGTGTCATTGTTTTTTTTTTTTCCTTGGCAATTCAATGGTCACAATATTATTTTGCTATGTAAAACACATTATATTATGGCCCTTCACATGCAAGCATCGAGCAGACAAAGATTAGGGCTTCTTGCCGGGGTCGTTTCATAAGGCAGACAGGTATGCCAAAGTTTAGGGTTTGCTGGCCGCTTGGAGCAGGTTGTTTTGCAGATGTCCGAGTTAGGACAAGGAATCCAAGCGATTACGGCCGAAGCTATTTAGGTGTCTGCATACGCCCATTCTTTGCATTGATCGAGAGATGCCCATTTCGATTGAAGCGGGGGTATTTTAGGGTTTCTTTAGAAGCCACTCCGTCCTTTTTGAGAAGAAGCCGATCCGTCCCCGACTGGAGCTCTGCGGGTTTCTTGAAAACGTTTGAGCTAAGAGTTCGAGCTTGTTTCTGCGGGTAGCTTGAGCTGTTGCATTGCTACAAGAGATCGTTGTAGGCTTCTCTTTAAAATTCGAGGCAGATTTGCAGTTTTCAGCTGCCTGGGTTTTAGGTTTAGATCTTCAAAGACATAAATATGATGCATGATCGCTGCCCCTCAAGGAATGCAAGGTGGAGATGGGCAACCATGGATGATGATGCCACCACTTCCGTGGCGACAATAAACCATGATGGGTGTGCATACATGACAGAATGCCGCCACCTGCGCATGACTGTTATGCAACAAACCTATGATGGGCCAAAGAACAAATGATGCCGCCAAGGTGTGATGCAACCCCAGCTGTAATGCCTCTCATCGCGGCGACCAATGCGGCCCAACCAATCATGCGATCGGGTCGGATACCACTTTGGGGGCTAACCGAATCGGTTTGCGCAGGCAAAATAAGGTTGTAAATTTTGTTATTGGATTTGTTCCCTTCTTACTCAGTCACCATTTAGCATGCTTACTTTCGTTTCATTTCAGGCTTTATAAAATTTGTGAAGTGCTGCAGATTTAAATCAGTACACCAGGTGCAACGCTATTGAGAGTGAACGGTAAGAATTTTGGCTGTAAAAACATCATGGCATGCACTCGGTGCCCTCCTCCGGCCGATTGAACCCATTATATATTTTACTCATCACTTTCCAAAATCATTTCAATTTGATGCAGGGTGATGTCTAAACCTCTCCAACACTAGTCGTGTGATATTGTTTGGTCCCATTAGGTTATGAAGCTCATTTGATCTGTGTTGAAAACCCCATTTGGGCAGCATTGCTGAATTGTGAGCAAGCTGAATTGCTAAGTTAACAAATACGTTTCTATCATCCATGTTCTGATGTGGGTTTTACATTTAAGTTGTAGGTGGAAAATGTACCTGGAGATCATAATAATATGTTTTTATGTTTGATCGATTCTCGAATATCCACCAAAGTAAATGGCATTTTAGAATTTGATTAAGCGGCATTCAGTTTCCCAAATGATGCATAGCCACATTAGTGGGCATCTTATGTTTATGGCACATGGATTTGTTAGTGTGCAACTGAGAATGCAGAAATAGTGTTTTTCTTGAAGGTACATCTTGTTTTTGTTTTCTTGTTTTGCTTCATTTGTGCAAAGGTTTAATTATTTTCCACAACATAGATTATTGAGATGGCTATTAGGATAATATGGGTTCAAATCCTATAAGATCTGCTATTGATAGCTCAATCTTAAATTGTACATTGATATTTTCTTATACACATTGCATATTCTCTTGACAACTAAATCGCATGCAATGATGTACTTATCAATATTGGGCATGGTGCTTTGTCAATATTGGGCATGGTGCTTTGTCTCTTCCTAGTGTAATTTCTCTCATTGTTCCTAACATACCAAGGACCTTCTAGGGCGATGTGTAATCTTAAGTGTTTTCTTTGTTAGGGCCCGAAGGGCCCAATTTTTTTTTTAATATAACAATCAACACACAACTACCATTAACATTATTAACACAAACCATTGCATTTAACATATCTAAATTAAAATCCCCCTTAAACCCCCTTTGGTTTGGGTGTGTATTGACACGGGGGGTTACGTAGGGCAGCGAGAGCCCCAAAAATATATTTATAATATATGTACAAAATTAACACCATTAAGTACATTCTCTCAAACCTTATAGTATTTTGCAAACCTTAATATACAGTATACAAAAACTTGTACATGTATACCCCACAAACGAGGATCGCTATGTACGGTCCAGATCTTGGAATAAAGGGCAAATATGCCCATCCGACAGCTCTCGTTGCCCGGAGTAACCCCCCGTGTGAATATGCACCCAAAATGCAATAGGGAAGAGACTATCTCTGGCGTCAATAGCTGTAGCATAAATTAAATGACCAAGATATTTCCCTATTAAGAAAGTGCCATCTAATCCCACAAAAGGCCTGCAACTCAAAAAACCTGTCAAACATGCTCCATAGGCAAAGAAAAACCTGTAAAAGTGACTTCCACTCTCCTCAAGAGTAACTTTGCTTCTTGGATTGCTTTCTAAAAGCTTTTCACAAAGGGCATGCAATTTTCTATAACCTCTTTTATAGTCTCCATTGAAGATCACCATAGCTATCTCCGTTGCATTGTAAGCAACTGTACATGTGACAGTCACTCTAGCTTCTCTATAAAAGTCATCTATTTTGGATTATAACACGGATGTTCTCTAAATTTGTCTTGTTACTTTCTTGCCAACCAACTAGCGGCATGGGGGATTCACACAGAAGACCCGTATAAACCTAGTGAGTGTATGGAAGGGGGTTTTTTCTCGACGTCTTCGTACGTATACTAGGGGTTTAAATCCCCCTCTTACTGACATTCTAGTGTGTTTTGTCCACGGAAGGGGTTTTTTCCAACACTTTTGCGTACGTATATAGGGGTGTTTCTTCTCACCTTAAGCACGCAGGTGGCACATGCTCATGTGATAAAGGTGAACCCCCCGTGACTAGCGGGTGCTTCTTTATTGCTCAATTGTTGGATGCCACGGCAACTATGCTCTTCCATTGAACGAATCTCACATTTTGGTCCCCCCACCGATCACAGAAGCAAATAAATGCCATGCACAATTCTTGTCACTGCATTTCACCCTAAACCATGTTCTATCAGATTTAATGACTTTGAATTCAGTGTACGAGGCAATGGCAGCAGTGCGAACTGCATTCTTGACCTCCACTAATGAATCAAATAATGTTCCTTTAACCAACTGCATATCAATGTGTCTTGTAATATTTTCTCCTCAGAAGCATCGAAAAGAGAAAGGGAATGAGAATAACTACAAGCTAGATCAAATCTGATAAAGAAGGTAAGAAGGAACAGTAAAGGAAACTGAGAAACATTTCAAAAGAAGAACAAAGAAAATTCGAATTCATGTATTTTAGAAGGTATGCGTAACCTAAACAAAAGCTTTTGAAGTAATTGTTTTTTCAAAGCAATCTAGAGGCCTTCAAACAAATTTCAAAGGAAAAGGAAGCAAGAAGATCAAAACGTACCTGATTTTCACATAATTGCAAAAATGTCCCTAATTTTTGTGTATATGTCTTTTGGTCTATACGTACACGGGTTTAGCCATAACGGTAGTAGCGGTAGCAAGCAAACACAGATGACTCCACACGTCTGTATTTTTCTTTTGATGCAACTAGAGTTCGAAAAAATACTGTGGGACAGGATGTTGTTCATGGAATCAGTAGTGCTAGGCCTTCCTCCAGATAATTTTGAGGCTATAATGCAGGTAAGGTGCCAAGGAGCTGAACCTGAGTAATAATCATTTCAATGGAAGTATTTCTTCTGTCTTTGAGAAATGGAACAGTTTGGAAATGTTAGATGCTTCATCAAACAATTTGAGTGCCTCATCTAGTCTGATAAACTTGAGCGATTTCTCTCATTTGAAACATGTGAATATGGCAGATAATCCATATGAAAATGCAAGGTCTTTTGGTAACTTCAAGTGACTATGTATTGTGAATTGCACTTCGTAAGAAAAGTATGCTTTGTCTATGGACCAAAGACCGCACCAAGAATTCAACATCAATCCCTGTTGTGGTATTTTCAAACTTGTTATCTGGCACTTTTAACTTCAGCAAAGATTGCCAGGTTGCAGAAAGTGACTATGGTACTATTTTTAAGGGAACCTTATAACGATTCTTGGCAAAAGTACAGGAGGCCCACAGCAGCTTGAGTCTCTTGGAAAATTGAAGCATGCAAACCTAGTTCCTTTACTAGTTCTCTTGTACAAGTATTTTGAAAACGGAAACTATACAAACTTCAAGAGCTTCCTAAAGGAATACAGAACACAAAAGATGGACCATGTCAGATTCTGTTCTAAGAACCACAGTTCTAGCTCTGACATAAAGACACACAAAAGTTTGTGAATAGACACATTGGCTAACAAACATATGGAGCTACTTTTGCTAAGGTCACAGCCAAAAGCTTCTGAACCAGTTCAACCAGAATGAATGAATAACCACAATTTTAGCAAAACCAAATAACAGATATGTAGCTGCCTTCGCTTCTTACAACATCAATGTCCAGTTGGAGAATGTTTTCCAACGGAATAAAATCTCAGAACAAAATCAACATTAACATGATAAAATAACAGAGTAAACTCAACATTAAAATAGATCTAAATGCATAGATCAGTCCGCAATTGAGTTTCTACAAGTCTTACGATTGTGTCTTCCATACTGATCACATCTAGAACATCGATATGGTCGTACTTCTTTGAAGCGATCCTCTGTGCGTATTCTTTTTTTTCTCGATCGACTAAGTGGATAACATGTAGCAGGAGGTTTCAAATTGATCTCTTCATCTTCTACCACATCCTTAAAGGGAAAAATTGCACCTGTATATGCATCACGCCATGCTCTTAGTGAATATCCAAGATGTGCATAGGATTGTGGACTTCTCTTCAGCCATAAAATCGCTCCCACAGCATGAGCACATGGAATTCCTCTATGCTGCTACGCATAAAAAGTGCACATATGGTATTCTAAATCAACAACCCGGTCTATGATCCGGGTGTCACTCAAATACAATGCCATTTGAGGGCAAAATCCTCAGACTTCCCCGGCGCGGTTTGTTGATTCTATTATGCGCTCTTCTTTCTACTACTAAAGAAAAGGGCGATTCGACCTGCAGATTGCCATGCTTGACTCACTTCATTGCCCAAAGGTGTGAAATCTCTCCATCGAGTATATCAACCAACGCAATTATAGGCTTCTCTATTGCATCCAATAGTAATGAATTCAAAGACTTCGATATATTAGAGGTTAGATGACCAAACTAATGACCTTGAAATGTGCACTAGCCCAACTACTTGGCAAAGACGTGGTTCCCAATAGCACTTTGTTGCTGCACTATTCACATTCCTCATCTTACTTATTTGCTCTTCATATTCAATAATTGTATTTGCTCCTCAAGGCCTCCCAAATGTGATGCAATGACTCAAAGATTGTTGCATTTTTCTCTTGATTAGCCTCAAGATGCCTCATCCAATAGGCATTTGGATAGCCAGGAAAACAAAGATATATAGCCTCTTGAAAACCTTTTATCTCTATCTGAGACAAGCGTGAGACTTGATCGATATATGTAAGCTAGCATGTAAATGCTGTAAAAATATATATCTAGTTATCCGTGTTCTCATTATCAATGACCCCAAATGCAATAGGGAAGAGACTATCTCAAGGCCAATAGTTGTAGCATAAATTAAATGACCAAGATATTTCCCTATTAAGAAAGTGCCATCTAATCCCACAAAAAGGCCTCAGCAACTCAAAAACACATCAAACATGCTCCATAGGCAAAGAAAAACCAGAAAAGTGACTTCCACTCTCCTCAAGAGTAACTTTGCTTCTTGGATTGCTTTCTAAAAGCTTTTCACAAAAGGCATGCAATTTTCTATAACCTCTTTTATAGTCTCCATTGAGGATCACTATAGCTATCTCCTCATGCATTGTAAGCAACCTCAGCATATGTGATAGTCACTCTAGCTTCTCTATAAAAGTCATCTATTTTGGATTATAACACGGATGTTCTCTAAATTTGTCTTGTTACTTTCTTGCCAACCAACTAGCTGATGCTTCTTTTATTGCTCAATTGTTGGATGCCACTAAGAACTATGCTCTTCCATTGAACGAATCTCACATTTTGGTCCCCCACCCGATCATGTATAAATAAATGCCATGCACAATTTTTGTCATCAAAAGATTTCACCCTAAACCATGTTCTATCGATTTAATGACTTTGAATTCAAAGCACGAGGCAATGGCAAAACCGAAAATCGCATTCTTGACCTCCACTAATGAATCAAATAATGTTCCTTTAACCAACCGCATATCAATGTGTCTTGTAATATTTTCTCCTGTAGCATCGAAAGAGAAAGGGAATGAGAATAACTACAAGCTAGATCAAATCGATAAAGAAGGTAAGAAGGAAACAAAGAAAGGAAACTGAAAACATTTCAAAAGAAGAACAAAGAAAATTCAATTCATGTATTTTAGAAGGTATGCGTGAACCTAAACAAAAGCTTTTGAAGTAATTGTTTTTCAAAGCAATCTAGAGGCCTTCAAACAAATTTCAAAGGGAAGCAAGAAGATCAAAAGCTTTTTCACATAATTGCAAAATGTCCCTAATTTTTGTGTATATGTCTTTTGGTCTATACGGAAAAACGGGAAGCGGTAAAGCAAACCAGACTCCAAAACGCCATTTTCTCATCAAACTAATTCTTGATTTTTGCTGCCACAAGATCAGATTTTTCTTTTGATGCAACTAGAGTTGCAAAAATACCGTGGGGAAATGTTGTTCCAATAGTGCTAGGCCTTCCGGTTTTTTGAGGCTATAATGTATATGGAGCTCTAATAATCATTTCAATGGAAGTATTTCTTCCGCTTTGAGAAATGGAACAGCTTTGGAAATGTTAGATGCTTCATCAAACAATTTGAGTGCCTCATCTAGTCCTGGATAAACTTGAGCGATTTCTCTCATTTGAAACATGTGAATATGGCGTATAATCCATATGAAAATGCAAGGTCTTTGGTAACTTCAAGTGACTATGTATTGTGAATTGCACTTTATGTAAGAAAAGTATGCTTTTGTCTATGGACCAGCACCGCACCAAGAATTCAACATCAATCCCTCGTTGTGGTATTTTCAAACTTGTTATCCGCACTTTTAACTTCAAAAAAGATTGCCGTGTTGCGTAAAGTGACTATGGTACTCGCTTTTTAAGGGAACCTTATAACGATTCTTGGCAAAAGTACATGAGGCCCACAAATGCCTTTGAGTCTCTTGGAAAATTGAAGCATGCAAACCTAGTTCCTTTACTAGTTCTCTTGTACAAGTATTTTGAAAATGGAAACCATACAAACTTCAAGAGCTTCCTAAAGGAATACGTAACACAAAATATGGACCATGTCGATTATGTTCTAAGAACCACAGCTTCTAGCTCGACATAAAGACACACAAAAGTTTGTGAATAGACACATTGGCTAACAAACATATGTAGCTACTTTTTGCTAAGGTCACACCAAAAAGCTTCAACCAACCTTCAACCGTAATGAATGAATAACCACAATTTTAGCAAAACCAAATAATGATATATGTAGTCAATGTCCGCCTTCGCTTCTTACAACATCAATGTCCAAGAAGAAGGAGAACGTTTTCCAACGGAATAAAATCTCTTAACAAAATCAACATTAACATGATAAAATAACATTGAGTAAAATCAACATTAAAATAGATCTAAATGCATAGATCAGTCCGCAATTGAGTTTCTACAAGTCTTACGATTGTGTCTTCCATACTGATCACATCTAGAACATCGATATGGTCGTACTTTGAAGCGATCCTCTGTGCGTATTCTTTTTTTCCTCGATCGACTAAGTGGATTACGTGTAGCGTGAGGTTTCAAATTGATCTCTTCATCTTCTACCACATCCTTAAAGGGAAAAATTGCACCTCGATATGCATCACGCCATGCTCTTAGTGAATATCCAAGATGTGCATAGGATTGTGGACTTCTCTTCAGCATAAAATCGCCCCCAAAGATGAGCACATAGCTACGCATAAAAAGTGCACATATGGTATTCTAAATCAACAACCCGTCTATGATCCGTGTCACTCAAATACAATGCCATTTGAGGGCAAAATCCCGACGCCTCGGGCGCGATTTGTCGATTCTATTATGCTTCTCTTCTTCTGGCTATTAAAGAAAAAGGGCGATTCGACTGCAAGTAGATTGCCATGCTTGACTCACTTCATTGCCCAAAGGTGTGAAATCTCTCCATCGTGAGTATATCAACCAACGCAATTATAGGCTTCTATTGCATCCAATAGTAATGAATTCAAAGACTCAGATATATTAGAGGTTAGATGACCAAACTAATGACCTTGGAAATGTGCACTAGCCCAACTACTTGGCATTATGTGGTTCCCAATAGCACTTTGTTGCTCCAATTGTTGTTCTTGTGGATGAACGTAGTGCAATGCACCCCAAGGAGTACGATAGACAAAATGCGCATATATATACATGCATTACGTTTTGGGGGGTAACCATAGCTTCAAAGCAAGGAGGCAGCTATACAAAGAAAAGAATAGCCCGAGATACCTCTCGGTGCTCTATCTATCTATCTATCTATCTATCTATCTATCTATCTATCTATCTATCTATCTATCTATCTATCTATCTATCTATCTATCTATCTATCTATCTATCTATCTATCTATCTATCTATCTATCTATCTATCTATGTTGTTTACTGTGGTCTGACAGACGAAGAAGCAAAGATCGTTGCCAACACGCACAATGTTGACAATGAGTACAAACTGAAAACGAGCTTCGTCGACGAAATAAGGTTCATGTACAGAGAATACATGATTTTTAAACAGAAATATGGCAAAGACCTAAGAAAACCAGCCAACTCTTTGGAGCTAAAGGAGGCATGTGCTATTGAGTGCTGCCTTAAGTACGACGAGGCAAACAAAAGGTAGTCTCTGATAAGCCACGATAACTGGTTTCAACTTGCTTTTAAAGACGGTAAAGTAAGTTCTTCTTGTATTCTGGAATAAGTTTTATGTTTAAGTGCCCTTGTCCCCCAATAAAATCCTTCTATTTGTAAGTGCAGATCTGAGAACTCCAGAACGATATTTTTAATACGTTTGAGCGAGCTGAGTTGAAAACCAAAGGAAAGGTCTCACACAAAAATAAGGGCTCTGACGTATTGAAAAAAGAAATGACCATAACCGTCTGGAGAGAAATGCAGAGCTTTACTGATATAGAGTTGCTTGAAAGGCTACTGCAAAAAGTTGTGGACAAGGTCTTTATGTTGGAAGGATGTCCAAGGAACTGCACAAGTATGATAAACCTCACACATCATTTTGTTGTCAATTTGTTATTCTAAAATAGATGACACTTCTGTCGAAAAGCAAAATTGATTTATGTAGTGCATGTTGGCTTTATTGTAAAGCAAAAGTGTATCCCTGAATACACATTTGCTTTAGTGTAGAGCAAAAGTGTATTTCGGAATACACATTTGCTTTAGTGTGGAGCGAAATACGCTTTTGCTTAAGCAAGAAGCAAATGTGTATTCCGTATCACACTTTGCTCTACAATAACAAAGAAAAGTGTATTCCGAATACACTTCACAAGGCCACATTAAAGCAAATGTGTATTCTAGAATACGCTTTTAGTTGCCCCAAAGGTGGCTTAATACATATTTCCGTATACAAAACTAGTTTTGTGTTTTTTTGTCTTCCCTTTTTCAACAAGTTTGTGACTTAATTTTTGTCCTCTTGGTTGTCTTTCAGCCAAAAGAACGTCATAACATGTCAAACATATTTGATGGAACAATTAAACGTGGACACTGGGACAGATGTAAAGAACTTTATCCTGTTGCAACTTCGGACGAACGGATCATCCAATACGCTCCAAATTTTGAGGGCTGGGTACGTCGTCTCTTTGTTTTTCTTTTTTAGCTTCTATGTTTTGCATTGTTGCAGTAATGTTTCTTGTTACAAAGCAAAAAGAAGAACAAGGATCTATCAGAGGGCTTCATGCACCTGGTAAGGACAGCCCGAGAAGAGATGATATTAGTGGATAGGCGTATTATAGATGCTGAGCCATCCGACTACGAGAGATTTTGTATGTTTGATCAAAACAACCTGTTTTCGATCACTCACAGAGACTGACAAAGTTGGTTGGATTGATAAAGCCACAGATTTCACTTTTAGTAATAGCCGACCTATCATATGGCTTCAAGCTAAAAGACAGCCGCTACGACGACCAACCCTTCAAGAACTCAAAATTTAATACATTCGTCGACGGCATTAAGGATATTATAATAGCGAAGTATTGGCGGCTTGTTGTGTTTCACTCGAGCATGCAAGCAGAATTCGTGGAATCCACCTTTAAGAATCACTTCGGATCCCCTGTACAAGCCGGTTATGAAAACATGGTCTGGTAAGATTGCACTAGACTTAGGACGCAAAACCACCAAATACACAAAATGAGTTTTCATTGCCAAATGCTTAAACTGTACAACAGAAACCGTTGGAATTGGGTAAACAATCTCATCCTTCACAAACTTGAAGGTCTTTTTACTCCCTTCCAAGGATAACATAACAATTGCGGCCTTCCAATCTATAAAAGGATTGATAGCCTTATGCCACGGCATGTCTAGAATAACATCCATACCTCCAAGGTCAGAAACCATGAAAGAACGTTTACATAGACATGTCCCTGCAGTTGAAATTCAACATCCTTGACCATAAATAAAGAAGGCAGAGGGGCAACATTCAAGGAAGCGTAGAATGGAAGGTCTCAGGGCGCTTCACCTACTGAGGAAAAAGTAGCAAAAGAAAGAGTGCACAACTTCATCCAAAGATCATAATGTTGTTGTCCCCGGGATTGATCGCCGCTTTGCTTGCAAATGTCTTTGTTGGGTAGCTATCACCGTCATATCCCTGAATAGAAGTTGAAAATGCTTAGTGAAGATGTGGGTAGCTTCGCTTTTTGGCGAAAAAAGACATCAAGATCTACTTGATGTTATCGATGAGGTTTGCACCCCTCTGGGTCAGATAAAGCGCATAAATTGATAGGACAGAGGAAAGGAGCTTGCAGAGAAGACATGCACTTTGTTGCATGAATGTTGCACTTTATAAAAACAAGGTCGTTCCTTAAAAAGAACCCAAAATGCAGGGAAAAATAATCTAAACCTTTTGAAATGTCCAACTTCTTCCAAAAAAGGTCAGTTTTTAAAGGATGCTATTTTTTTAAAAAGAATCTTTGGAATGGAAGTGCTACAACACTCCCGTTTAATTTGCAACCTTGTTTATAGGCGACTTCAACAAGGATTGAACTTCAAATCTCCAATTTCATAGACCGGTGCATTATCCATTGGCCCATGAAGTCAAAGGCTACTAGTAGTTCAGAAAGGATGGCACTATATCCGTTGGACCATGGTGACGACTTCATCGCTGGTTGAATCTAGACTCGGCCCAAAATTGAGCCAGAGATTCGGCCCAAAGACCAGCGCCTTTATCCACCGAATCATGGAGTAAAAATATCATAGTAGTTCAAAGGCTCATGGCTAAGATGAGCACCTTTTCCATTGGACAATGAAGTCCAAGTAAATAATAACTGCATGCGCTTAATGTTGTAGGCGACTTCACCATGGGTTGAACATGGAATCTCCAATTTCATAGACCGACGCCGTATCCATTGGGCCATGATGTCGAAGGCAAATAGTAGTTCAGGAAGACAACGCTTTTATCCATTGGGTCATGAAATTAACTTCACCGTGGGTTTGACTCGATCCGTGTCCAAGGACCGACGATTATCTATTGGATTATGGGGTAAAAGGATCATAGTAGTTCAAAGGCTCATGGCTAAGATGAGCACCTTTTCCATTGGACAATGAAGTCCGAGTTAGTTGCTTGAGACGAATTTTGAAATGCATGAGCTTAGCATTTCAAGCGACTTCACAAGAGGTTAAATCTAGAATCTTCAATTTTATAGATCGACACCTTATTCATTAGACGATGAAACCCAAATCAAATACTAGTTGTTTGAGGCATATTGTGAAATGCATACGCTTAGAATTATGTTTACTTCACCGTAGGTTGAACCTCGAATCTTCAAAGATCGTGAGACCGCACCTTATCCATGGATGACATTAAACCAACCTCAAAAGTTGGCTTGATGCTGGAAGATGCTAGGGCATCTTTGGAATCTTGTGTTGCTAGGGTTATGGAGCTGGCCTCAAAGGATCCCACCCTCCTCATAGCCACTAAGTGATGATGAGACAAATTGACACTAGACTTGAAAGGATGAACGAGGAGGAGGCCAATGACACAACCATAACATCTCCGCCAAAGGTTGACTAAGAGGAGGCTTATGGCACGAGTCTTGCTAGGGTGAAACCACTCTTGGAAATAGGGAAGAGGGAGGCAAAAGAAAAGGAAACTTGGTTGGAAGGAATTGGAAATGGAAAACCTTGCCTAGATGTGTTGGGAAATACAATTGGAAGTGTAAATGGACTAGTCTATGTATAACTAGTCAATGTATACCTACTCTATGTGCAAATACTCTATGTATAACTATTGTATGTATAAATACGCTATGTATAACTACTCCAAGTTATACTACTACATGTATAACTACTCTATGTATAACTAGTCAATGTATAACTACTCTATGTACAACTACTCTATGTATAACTATACTCTATGTATAACTACTCTATGTACAAATACTCTATGTATAACTATTGTATGGACAAATACTCTATGTATCTACTCCACGTATAACCCTAACTACTCCATGTATAAATACTCTATGTATAACTATATGTACGAATACTCTATGTATATATACTCTTCGTATAACTACTCCACATATAACTACTTCATGTCTAAATACTCCATGTATAACTAATCTATGTACAAATACTGTATGTACAAATACTACCTGTACAAGTACTCTATGTACAAATACTCCACTAAATAATCCACTAATTGTCTAATTACTTTGTTTATCTGCTCTATGTATAAATATGTTATGTGTAAATTCACAATTTTGTGTAAATTCACAATATGTATAGAATATTCCATGGCATGGAATCACCAATGACGGCCATTGGACAGAATACATCAGGAAAAAATAGTTTGCATGCATGGACAAGTTGCATGTGCTTGCAATTTGAAGCTAACTGAATAGATTGCGCATCCAATAACTTAGATTTGTATTCTCAAAAAAAGGTCTGAAGCAAGGTAGCTAGCAGGAACTCAAAACTCGAGAGGGATTCAGAAATCCTCCGGAATCAAAGAAAGGTGTGTCAACAGAAACTTAAAAAAAAAAGACTCTGCTTTATTAATCATCGCGAGCTATGCACTGTAACTGGGGCGGACTCGTTTTCTCTGCGTAGTTCATGCAGTAAGTTAGTTGCAGCAGAAATAAAGAACATCAAACGAACAACAGCAAATGAAGACACACCTTGTTGGTAGACCAGTTAACCCTCCCAGAAGTTGGGTCCTTGCAGCAGGCAACCGGAAACACAAAATCACCGTCATCTGGCTCATCCTTGCACTCCTCCTTCACTCGCTTTGAACCAGCAGAAACTTTGCAGCCACACTTTGCAGATAACTCCTTCGGCACTTCAGTTTCGTGAATGTAGGCAAACAGATTCTTTGCCCACTCCTCGTCAAGCGTCTCGTGCCCAGGGATTCTGGAAACGTTGGAAACCTTCACAGAGATCCCAATGCATCCACAACCGTCTCCCAAAGGTATGGCGACAGAAATTGGCGACACCTCTACCAGTGCACGACTCCGGAGATGCTCCTGCAGACTCTCAAGCCTGCACTTCTTGAGAGCCTCCAGAAAACCGAGGTCCATCACGAGGATGCCGTCGAGTATGGCTATTGGGGGGCAGTCCGCCATGCCTGGAACTCAGCAACAAATGATAAGAACATCCATCATTTCGTTTAACAGGCGAACATGATTCTTATTGAATTATAGAGGAACAGAGGTTGCTGGACCTGATGATGATAAACAGAAAGCTAGCGTCGACGACTGGGAAGCAAGCGCCGACGGGGAAGATCGAAGCGTCTCACAGGCCAAGGAATTATGACTAAATACGAAGAGGAGGGTGCTGGTCCGGCGGCCGAAGGATGATTCTGTGGAGTGGAATCACCCCCTATGGGCCTAGATTTGGCCCTAAATTGTCCGCCGCAGTAGGCACCAACGCGGCGCCGCTTTCATATCCCGCTATGCGCACGCCGGGCTTGACGTCCGGCCGTAATGGCGTGCATTTGACGCGAAGAAGCAACTAATGCTTGCGCATGCAATGATGGCGGCGATATTCCACGGCTACGTAATCACCAAATTTTGTGATTCCAATCGATAGATGATAACTTTAGAGATACCACACCTAAGGAATCACCAACTTATATGTTTTCGCCATATGGCTTTTTGTTGGCTAGAAATTATAATTAGGTATAGATTCTCTTTTTTAGTGGTGGTATCTACGGCATATTCCAATATTGAAGTTCAAATTCAAAACAAATATTCCAATTAGGCCAAATACATTCAAATTCAAATTCAAATGAATTCAAATTCGGATACAAATGAAATTAGATTAAACCCAAAGAATGCCGGGATTTTTGTCGCTCTATTCACACATAATAAAAAAAGTCAAGGGCCATTGATCCTTAAACAAAGTCATAGGGCCACCGGTTTCACTCCAATCTTCCTGCAAGTGGAAGGTGCTTCTTCTTTGCCGGACACAATTCTCCCAATTTCAGAGCATCACCGCAACGAGGACCTCGCCCCTGGTCGATCTCAAAGACGCTTCAAAACCATTTTGTAACGCTCCTAACCGACATGCCCTTAGCCAACCGGGTAAAACCGCCTAGACGCTTATGAGTAGTCGCTTACCCATTTATGCCGTCTCTCGAACGCCCCACGTGCACATTCAAGGATCGAATACTCAAGCGGTCTACCATGGCCCAAGCATAATCTCTCCCACTAGAACTATGCTCGCCCCTCGAGCATCCAAGGCTATACCATGTCACAATGATTACCAAGTCTTTGCAAATTACCCATGCATATAGGGCACCCATGGAGACTCGAACTCGAGACCTGCTCGATACCAACCGTAACGCTCCTAACCGATATGCCCTTAGCCAACTGGGAAAACCGCTCTAGACGCTTTTATGAGTAGTCGCTTTACCCATTTATGCCGGAGTTCGTGAACGCCCCACAGTGCACATTCAAGGATCGAATACTCAAGCTGTCTACTATGGGCCCGCTACACATTTGGAAGTATCCACAACCCGCAACCGAAAATTAGCCGAGTTCAATAACATTAGATAAAATTGACACACAAAATACCCACAGATCGACTTTGGTATTGCACATATCCCCGCATGAACCTCTTTGATGAAACAAATCGCGGTAAATACCACAATCCCGGTGTTTTCTTTGCCGAGGCACCTTCAAAGAGACGCAGAGGCATTGTGCAATCTCGAGGACTCAAATTCCACCTCTTCATAATGTCGGCCACGAATCTATGGCCAAAGGAATCGAGGGAAATAAAAATGGACCCGAAAAGGCAGAAATAAACTCACAAAGTGGCTAAACAAAGGTAAGCTCGAAAAAGGCATGCCCGACATTGAATACAAATGCAAAGAATATCGACAAGGAGTCCGAGCCTTCTCGCATGCCTCGCTCAAACCAATATGAATAAGCTCCATGATTGCTGCAAACAATTGCAAAACCGGATTTTAGGTTCAATTGCGTGTGAATGAATTTAAAACGGATTCTTTACCGCCATGATGATCGGAAGTAATAGAACTCGACGCTCGTGATCCGCCAATTCTCGCCGATGAAGGGTTTCGGTAGGATTAATTTAGCAAACATATCATATGCACCTGATTGACCTTCCAAACTGTTCTGCAAAAATAGGCCAAAGGCCGCGGGATGCACGAAAACATGCTGGGATCTTCTGTTTTGGGGAATGGAATGTATCAAGGCCCTGCAGAGAGCAACATAGTCAGCGAATCAAAGCATTGCAATGCTTGGGTAGTGCTTATAACCGTGACTTACAGGAGATAGGCACCGACACACTCTTCATTGATTCTCGCAATCCACATCATCTCTAGGACCGAACTCATGAAATCTTGGGCAAAGTTGCCATACACCAAATTTCGCCACCGATGATTTCTTGCCCACCAATGGCTCTCGTTGATAGTATCGATGGGTATTTTAATGTGAAGTTACAGGTCCACTTTCTATGTACAAGACCTGATTGATAAGAAAACACAGAATTAAAAAAACTGGCTTCCAGCCTATGCATCATGGGGATCTCAATTAAAGTGCCCTCCTCATCGGATTTTGCTCTGGGGTCGGGGAGACCTGGCTGATTGAATTGCCTCACGCAAAACCCCTCAATATAGCTGGATGTTTCAAATACTATGTGGTTAGGGGCTATGCACCCTTTTTTTTTTTTTTGCCCTCTCTTCTTCCTTGGAGTTCTCGGCGAGCTCCTGAGTGGGAGCTTGCTCACTTTCCTGAGAGGGAGGGATGCCAACTCTCCTTTTGCCTGTGCCAATTCCTTACTGAAATCATCATTGTCTACCTGAGCTTGCTCTCTGGATAATGAAATCTCGCCCTCATCTCTTCCAGCATCGCCAAACCAAACCTGCCACGATCCTTTTTCTAATTGCTTCCTGTTGGCCCACTTTCGTGGCCAACATACCATTTTGCCGTTTTGCCGTTGTTATTTCCTTAGCCTTCCGATTTGCTCTTCTAACATTAGCTATTTCCATATATTTGCTTGCTTATTCTCAAAATTTGATTTTCCTATGCCTTCTTAAATCTCTGATTTCTTTTTCCCTAGTCTATGCAACATATGCCCATAGGATGAGATAATGGAACAATGTTTTTTCAAGCATATTTTCACACGGTGTCCCAAGAATAGACCTCGACCGATTTGGCTTTCCTTAAAAAGGATAGTCGATCACAATTGTTGGTAAGGTCGGTTAAGGGCCAAGATTTCTTGATTCTTGAAGGAACTCGGTGGATTGCTCAAATAAAAAGGAGGAGACTCAAAGGAAACACTCACGGGCCGTCTGCAAGCATTTGCATATAGCTTTGTCAGAAATTATTGTATTGTTGTCCTTGAGGCATAAATTCAAATTTCCAAAATCTATCTTGGTCGTTGTCCATTTCCTTTTGAGATCGTGCATTTCAATGTAATTGTCATGGTGTTAAAGCTTCTACCAGTAAGATTGAGTGTTGTCGCATTCAATTGTATTGATTTAAGCTGCCAAATCACAGTAGTATGAAATGCCCAATGTTATTCCATTGAGAAGATCCATTTTAGAACTAGTGTCCAGAACATCATATTTGTCTGATTATTACCTTCTTGCAAGCTTCTATCAAATTTCAAATTCATTTTTCCACATTTGCCAAGACAAGTCCATTTGCTAACGTTCGTCTGTGCCTATGCCTACCTGCAAGCTTCACATAGTTTAGCACAACAACTTTAAAATACCGGCCAGACTATGCTTTGTAGAGGCAAAGGCTTGAGCTGCATGCACATAACATTCGGAGGTCCGCACCACAAGTAGTTATACCGGTGTTGATCAAGGTGCAAATCTTGGATCAACACTTCCCTTTTCGCTCCTCCGAGTTTCCTCTACCGGCCCGCCTTATCTCCATCGTTGATTGACCCAAGCAGACCTCATAGCCGGATTAAGAAGTCCGTGCTCAATCTGCTCATCTGCCATAGCTTCGGCCCTTTGCTTGGCCCTCACCAAAATTCGCCTAAGATTATGCTGCCAAAGATAATCTTCATCCGCGCTCTGCTCCAGCGTGCACCAATTCAAGGTTCCTCTTCCTCCCGCTCATTTTCGAGCAATTGGTTTCCTGCCCTGAAAGGTCTTTGGCGCTTGTAATCATTGGTCATGGAATGCTTAGCGAGCCCGTGGATCTCTAGATCCCATTTTTTTGAGTAACTACTGCTGCACGCACCGAATAAACAATACCATCGTCCATCTCCCCGATCCAATTTCCAGTTTGGGATTTCGTCATCCATGTATCCGGCATCCTCTCCGAAATCTATTTCAGGCTCCTTGCAATCAACTTTTTCTTCTGAATCCTTGCAATCAGCCTTTTCTTTACCTGCTACCGGAACGGACCTCGGGGATACTGAGGGCTCCGCCCAAAGACCTGGAAATAATTCGGTCGCTCGACTAATAACCTTAGCCTCCACAGATAGAAGATCCGCCATGGGACTTGCGCCTCCAACTGGCCCAAAACCTGGAGGAAATTTAGGAGGGGAGTCCACCTCCGAATCGACCAGTTCTTCCGGCAAGGGATTATTGACAGGGAAGATGAAAGCCGAGTTAGCAAAAGATTCTGCCTGGAAGTTCTCATTAACTGATGTTTCTCGGCTTTAATCTATCTGAACAGAGAGTTGCGATAAGAAAGGGATAAGAATTCGAGCAGCAGGAACGGAGGCGCCGGAACGAAGCTCTGAGATAGAATTCTGGTAAAATACAGAGAGAAAAAGGGATTTTTTGGCGCTAAAGTTTGTGATTCCTTCGGACAGGATCACTATCCTTTACGGGTTGACGTGGCATGCGGTGATACGGTAATGACTCTGCAATCATTCCCCTGTCAGATAGCAGTGTACGGCTAATAATGGCCGGCATCCGACATTGAATTCAAAAGTTCCTTCGAAAGCTGGGCCCTGAATTTAAATAGGCTTTTTATATAAAATAGCAACGGATATCCCATGCCGACGTGGCATGGACGGCCTGGATGCGTCCTTCAGTGGCGGTGATTCCATCCCGTTGATTCACGGTATGGTGATTCCGCCGGAAGGATTTACATTTCGGTGATTCCGCCGGGTGAAATTGTATCTTGGTGATTCCACCGGACGGAATTTATATTTTGGTGATTCTGCCGGACAGAATTTACTAGTGTTGTCCGCTGGACGGAATTCACCCGTGGTGATTCCGTCTGGTGGAATTGCAAATCGGTGATTCCGCCCGGCGGAATAGTTCACGTGGTGATTCCGCCTGGCGGGATATCGTGGACAGTATCCCCTCCCGCGGAATCCACCCGTTGTGATTCCGTGAGGAGGTATAAAATGGACGGCCAGGATTTAACCTGCAGACGGACGGCTGCGATCCATCAGAGAGTACACCCGACCGCTGCGAGGAACGGGGGCCTCCGAACGGATAACGTTCCCGGAGGGTCTGTGATTCCGCGGGAAAGTATTCACCGCGATGGAATCACCAAAACAAGGGTAAGAATATTTTCACCCATTCTTGGGCATATCTGTTGTCACACTAGGGATGCCCTAAACGTAGGCAGGCGATCAAATTTTGGTCGAGGAATAAGGTCCGCCTAGGATCCTGGATGCATCAAAGGTCAGCATGAAAATACGCCCTAACAAATAGATTTCTTGGAAGCTAGAACAGTTGCATTTGAAGTGAGTCCCTCCCAATTCTCTCAAATTTATTCCGATGAAAGGAAAATTGTTTCCAACTCCAACATAGATGATTTTTCTCCAATTCAGGCAAGAACGTGCAACATTTTCCTGGTTTCCTTGCAAATTTATATCTAATACCATGTTTACATTCTCACTCCGTGTCTGCTTTTTGCAGGTGTGATTTCACCCTTATGAGGTGCAGATGTGATTTCACCCTTATTAGGCTTTAAAATTCTAAATCCACGGTTTTCTTTATCTTTTAGTGGGGCTGAAAATCACTTCATTTAAGTGCAGCAGTTGATAAGAAACACCAAGATCGAATTTTCACCTAAGCAAATGCATCGCGGTACCAGTTCCCTCATTTTGTTTGGAACCCGATAGGCGTGAGGGCGCAGATTCACATCCCTAGCCTAAGTTAACTAGCAGAATAGCAGGCTTGAAGCAAAGGATAGGAAGGAAAGATTAGGTCCTTAAAGGTATCTTCTATTATATTGTATCTTGTGTGGAAAACAATTGTTATCTAGTCTAGAAGGAAATTTGTCTTAATGGTGCATAACTTACCTCACATTGTTATGTGTGCCTACTAAGTAACTCTGCAAGGGCTATTTATTTGGCATGGCCATATAGATATTTGTCTCAAAATTATTCATTTTTACTTGGTAGATATAAATTTATTATGAAAATGAAGTCCGGCCATCACCATTGTTGTTTTAGTGTAATTTTGTTTACTATGACTTTCTATATTAACGATTTTATTTTTTTTGCATAATCAACATAGTCCTCAATATATACATACATTAAGTCGGGCATTCAGAATTATGGTTTTTGATATCTCTGTTTGAGACTTTAATCTAAGTCATGGAGATGTAACATTTTTATGCGGCAATGAAACAATTGCTATTTGACAAGCTGGAAGCACTTACATGAAATCCAAGGACATTGTACTGCTCTATGATGTTCTTGTGTTCCTATTGCAAGTAATTCATGCATGCAAAAAATCATGCACAAAATCATGCATGCCATCCCACAAAATATGCATTAGCCATTTTTAACTTTTTCTTATTCTACATGAAGTGCAATGTTCGCCCCATATCACCTCAGCTTTGGAGACCCTATGTAACTTCATCAAACACCCAATGTTGACGTAATCAAAGTTGAAGAACATGACAATGCTTAAGTGGAAATAGATAAGACCAATATATATCCCATATAGGACCTTTTTATGAAATCACAAACTTCTTAATTGACAAACAACAATCAGAACAACATTTGCACCTAAGAACTTGCATCATTGTTGAGAAGTTTCAAATATGTAGGTAATTGGAGACATATATGAAGCGAATGAGTTAAAGCTTGTATTAATGCAGAGATTGACTAGCTATGAGATCAATAGAAGCGAATAACTTAATATTAAAAGAAAAGGTTACAAGCTTTGTGATAACTATCTATGGCCAGCATAGTCTCATCTCTGCATATTGTATCTCTATCAACTCATATGTAATTGTGTTTCAAATTTTTCTTTTTTCTTTTTTTTATTTTCTTGGTTCTCCGCCGCAATCTAAATGCAGCGGAGTGTGCCATGTGTAGCTATCCCCAGCATCATCAATATCAAGGGAAGTTCGAGGTCCGGAGAAGATTGCACCGCCATTGCCGGATTTGGGAAGCGACGTGCAGCTTAGATCACAGCTTGCCCATCGTTTTGCCAAAAACTTCGCTTGAATTGGCTTTGCTGCCGCTGCCGCTGCATAAACACCTGCACCACATCTTCCTTTTCTCTGTTTTTCTATTCCGAGGCCAGCCACATGGTGCAGAAAGCTTGAAAACGAGGAAATTTATCCTCCATCGATCCTATTTTTCTAGCTTTATGGCTTGGTTCTGCGCCGCTGCAGCAAGCGGCACCGCTGAGGCAAAAATCCGCCTTTGGGCGCAAATTCAGAGCTCAGATTCGAAGCACGGAGAGGATTCGACCAACTGGGTCAGACTGACATGCTCTGCCGGCACATCCTCAGTATTAAACATGTATGGAGTAGGTGCTTTGGCCAACTCAGTTTTACCCATAAACATAAAACTTGCGATTGCTCAGTTAGATTAAGACATGCGAATGCTGAATAGCCTCTGCAACTGCTTATACGGCTGGGTCTTGGCCAATGACGTGCTTATGCAGTTCATTATCAATATGCAAAAGCTTCTCCTTTTCTGATTGTAGAAGTTTTGACACGGAAATACCTGTCCACTTGCTAATAATCTCAGAAATATCATCACTGGTTCCTTCCTTCATGCAGCATTGGACTAGTTCCTTCTTTCAGGCAGACCTTTCATACTCATCCAAAGCCTTCTCTACTGCCTCTAGTTATTTTTTGCAACTGCATAAGACTCCCATATTTTAAATGAGCAGCACAATCCAGGTCGCAATCGCAGTCTGAATCCATTTTGCCGTATCTGCTCTGTATTTTTGCTGTAGTTTTTACTTTTTTTGGCTATGGCAAAGCACGATAGATTTGCCGGAACAAAGAGAAAAGCACATTAGTTTTGCTGGAACAGTCACAGAGTGTTTTTGCCACAGTCCGGAACAGTGACAGAGTGTTTTTGCCACAGAAAATATTCTCTAAAAAAGTATATTCCGAAGATTATTGTCAATAATCCAAAAGACATTCTGTGAAAATGAATATTCCAAAGATTATGAGATATAATCTAAACGATTGGGGATGGTTTAGAGTACATATTGCAAAAAGGATTGGAATTTAGACCTAGAAAGGAACTGATCATCATTGAGTCTACAAAGTCGACGGCAGAAAAATCCATAATTAATTCTTTGTTTCTGCCCATTTTGTTCATTTGAATCTCTGAAGCCCAGATCAAATGAAAAATCTACTTTCACTTGAACGTCTCACTCAAAGAGGCAATTTTTGCTTTCTAAGCTTGAATCTATCATAATTTTTGGTAAACATGTATGTATCACTATCATCAAAGCAAGCTTTGTCTTGATTCCCCTTTTGTGCCTGATGAACACATGAACATGACCCATTTGCAGATGATGTGCTAATCCAATTTCTGGAAGATTTTTTTCATCGTCCAATGTAAATCCAATATATGTATGGTTGCATTTGTTGTGAGACCAAGCATATGCGCCTGCATTTTTAGGCATCAGATAGCATCCATGGCATTCCGATGTTGCACAAGTATCTTCTATATAAGGGTGTCATTTGCATCTAGTCGAACAAACAACTTTGGCATCCGCGATAAATTTCTTGTAATACTAGCTTATGATGCATGATGCCCTGCAATTGATAAAGTTGGTTGTGGCATTAGCTTTAGATAAATTATGACCAATGCTTCTATTTAAAATACCTTCAAGAGCTCATCTCATTCCAATTGTTTATGCTGCATCCATGTTCCTAGGCAACTATTCTTGGTATGGGGTATTAGCTTTAGACTTCGGACCATTGCAATCTTACTATACATTTGAGAGTTTGACCATGAGATTCAGAGATGATCAGCTATTCTTGGTATGGGGTACACCAGACTCGGCTATTGCAATCTTACTATACATTTGAGAGTTTGACCATGAGATTCAGAGATGATCAGCTCTGTTGAATGTCATGGCAAATAAACTCATGTGAGGTAGACGTCTGCCATTCACCTACCCTGTGAGAAGTATTTTTGATGTTGTCCTCCTACTGTTTGAGACATCTAATTATCCACATGCATTATCTCAACACATATGACCATCATAAAGATTTGTAACTTCGCTCTTAAACCTAATTTTCAGAAATCTGCTGAAACTTTGTTGATCAGACGTGGCCATAGAGCATTAGAAAGTAATAAATCAGCAAAAACAGTCGCCTCTAGAGGCACTACTTCGCTGGACCCTGATGAGGTCCTCAAGACTAGAGTTAGAATGATCAAGTCCATGCTTCCTAGGCACTAGGATCCTCCTCTACACAATGAGAGGTAGAATGAGACCTAAACTTTACAGCTACACAAAGTTCTTCAACTTATTGGGCCAAGTTTTCAAGTGGGAAGTTCTGCAAAAGATAGTCAACGGTGTTTGCCGCCTGCATTACGTAACCTTTCATCTCCACAATTTCTTTATAGGGACTCGCGTAATCTTACAGGAGCAGTGTCTGATGAGCTTGGAAGATTGAAGAACTTGAAGGTTTTGTTCTTTATTAACAATTTTCATAGTGGCACCATTCCAAGTGCCTGACGAGCTTGGAAGATTGAAGAACTTGAAGCTTTTATCCTTTAATAACAACTTTCATGGTGGCACCATTCCAAGAGCTCTTGCCAACTGCATTGTACTTGTGTAACTTTTTTGATAAACAACCATTATTAAGGATCCATACCTCCCCAACTTCGGCAACTAGAAAGTCTAAAATATCTGTTTCTTCTGAATGAATAAGCTTACAGGCAGTATTCCAAGTTCACTAGCTAATTGCTCTTCCCTTTAGCTGCCTACAGGCCTGAGGGTAAAATCCCAAGTTCGTTTGCAAACTGCACTTACATGAAATGGCTTCACTTGTCCAACAATTATTTTAAAGGACCAATACCTCTTGAGATTAAGGAAAATGCAATAAGCTTTCAACAATCTTTGGAATTTTATGTTATAGGAGATGTCCTTGTCAGGATTCCTGTATTCTTGCAAAGTTTTTTCTATAGAAGGGTATGTAACAAACACCATATTGTAAGTCCTGTCATGTAGAACCAAACAGGATAACAATATAAAATATATAAGATCTAATGCCCATGCATTTTCTAATATGCTGTTGTAATAAAGTGCTATGATTTTTGTATCTTGCAGGACCTGCAAATAATAGAGAATGAAATCATGTTTTACAAGAATTTTCAGAGACAAAAGTAAAGCATAGCTTAAGGAGCTTGAAGTCTGAAGGGCAATGACGTGCAACAAGAAGGCATTGGAAATTACATTTGATAGACTGCTCACAATTGAATGAACAATGAACTGAAATTACTCGTAGCTATATCTATGGATCTGTCACATAGGACGTGGATACAGGCTTCAGAATGCAATGCACCAAACAATCTAACTGATAGATTGCATCAGGTGCTAAGATGGGCTACTGGATCCTTGAGATATTTTCTTTTCTTGCAATAATGCGCTGCTTGGTAGCTGTAGATTGAAATTTCTGCCAAGTGTTGCATTCTTTCACCCTCACATCCAAAGGTACAATGAAGAAGATGAATTTGCAATCTCTGCTTGGTGAAATGGATTCTGATTATCCTACCCTTAACACTTACAGTGACCAATCTTATTGCCATTCCAGTAAGTGTTGCAAGGACCATTTATAGATCACCACAATGGAGTAAGCTGTTCGGTGGTGTATTTTTCAGTTTTTGGGTTCTTGTTCATCTGTACCATTTGCCAAAGGTCTGATGAAAAGAAGGGAAAAATGCCCACTATCATTTTTGTGATGGCAGGACTTTCAGCTATCATCAACTCCCCGCTGTGGGTTTTAAAATCGTGAGGCCAAGGAAGCACATATACTTTTCTATAAAAGATGTGAAGCACTTATGTTCTATTCTAGGATATGAAGTACCCCAAGATTATGAAGATAATATCACTCATGGAAGGTGCACAGGCCTCCACCAAATTTTTTAGATCAAGAAACGATCATACAGAGATTTCTAACAGAATGACTGCGTACAGATTGATATCAGTTGGATAGGAAAAGTCTGGCCGAATCCTCTATATGATCCTAAGCTTAAGCAATTACCACCATGAAGTAAAACCCTTTGAACGGGGCAAAATAAGATCTATCTCTTCTTATTTGACAGCTCACATTCTGTTGCCAACATCTATAAATAATGTTCAAAGATGAAATCAAAAGGCGGCTTACTTGTAGATAGATGACGCTACCGTGCTGAAGCTTGTGCAGATAAGTACAATTGCAAATATAATTGCACATTTCCTATCAAATAAACTTACCATGCTACAACTGATTTAAACATAGTTTCGAAATGCAGCTCGCTTCAGAAACAAGCGTATTTCTCTTTTCATAAGCTTTACTGCAATTTGCACCTGCTCTGCATGTGCCTTTTAGTTAGCAACAAAATATTAAGTCCCTGGAAATGTTACACCTGGGATTTTTTCATAAGAACTACGCTAGAACTCTAATGATCAATTGCAACCTCTGAAAGTTCTTGAACACCAAGGAATGAAGCACAAAGTTGACCAAGAAAGCTTCAACCTACTGAGATGCCCAGTGGTAATAGCGGAGAGACAAACTTTAATACGAGAAAAAAAGGTATTTGGGCCACATGCTCAGTCTTCTATACTTATTTAGCAACGCACTCCATCTTTTTCTTTTCCAGGAAAGATATACAAGATAAACAAAGAGATGAACATAGATCCTTTACCGTCAAACGTCCCCAATAGAAGTTTCTGTATGGGATCATGTGTAGGTATTCCCATGGGGTAGGTAACATATCATAACAGCACCCTTAATGTTCTGAACAGCCTCTTTCAACATAGATGATGTAAGAGGGACCTTATGAAGCACCTGGTTCTGCTTCAAAGAAATTTCAATGCAGACCTTCCAGACCTTGTACATATGATGATACTGGATAGCTGCATAATGGTGAGAATAATTTGCATAGAAGACCCCAGGAGACCTTATATGATGCTGGTGCCAGGCATACTATATGGTTCCTCATGATCCATGTCAAATTGTATCTGGTCTGGATTATGTTCCTCTGAGCTTCCTGCCATATCCAAGCAATACTCATCAAATTGCAAGAGGCCCTCGTCCACTCTTAACTTAGCAAATATGTAGACTGTCTCCAGTTTACTCTCCCTACTGTCATGCCATATAGTTGACAGCTCATCATTTATATGAGAAAGGCAGAGCCCTGCAACTGTAGCTCTTTGTAGAAGTACTGTAGAAAGCATAAGAATCCAAAAACATGCATTTCTAATCATGGGAAGTTCTTTCCTAAACATTTTAGCATAAAGTCTGAATGCCAAAGCTCAGAAATTGCAAAAATTTTGCAAGCTATCGATGCATCAATCTACCACAGGCTCTCCTGTTGTTTAAGTACATCTTCAAGCTAAAATTTTGCATACTCTAATTGACACCCTAGCTACAAAAATGTAAAGCTTATTGATTCATACCAGTAATAGGTCAGAATCTCAGAATTCAAGGACCAGAGTGGCAGATGGAATTGAATTGCGAAATAGCTGCTAGTGCATCATTACATCCCTACGAGCCCCTTTATTTCAAGCTCCCTTTTTTTTTGAGATCTGACATAGCCACGGGAACAAAGAACAAGCAGCATACCTAGTTCACAGATTGCATAATGGCCGGTTTTCACACATTGCAAATCCCTAAATATCTTCCCATTTCTACTCCTCTGCGCAGGGCTCAAGTCGAAGGGGCTACGCAGCTGCTCATCTTCCGACATCGAGCATCCGCGGCACAAAGCAAAGCCAGAAAAGAAAAAGTTGTCTCGCAGAAGGTCGAAGAGGAATTTCTTTGACTTTTCTATTTTTCTGGACCGTAGATATGGAAAATTATAGATCTAACGGCTTACGTTAAATATTGCTGACGTGGCAGGACACGTGGCATAGCTAGAATTGCAGGAAATCGGGCAGCTCGGGTTAGGCAACCCTGCTAAAAAAAAAAATCAAACTATCTATTTCAATATGTGCAAGGTCACGAGACAAATCAACAGCATATTTACTTCTCAGAGGTAGATGTCCAGAATGCACCATTTTATTCTCCCGTTTAGAAGTTCCAGTAATTGTCAAAATGGAGAAGCTGGAAGCAAAGAACAACATATATGTGCTGCATACACGTAAACCTCTTCTTGATGGAGGGCTTCAGGTACCAACAATAATAGCAAAACGTTTTACAACTTATTATTGGCAGTCCAAAAGTCCTTCCCAGATGTAGAAGTTGGCAAATATTTATGGATTGGCAAGCAGGCAAGTCCAACTCGCATTTTAAAGTTGAGCTAATGGATTGGTAAGCCAACTCGCACTTTAAGAGATATAGAGTGGACAGGCTAGTCTAAAGCAACAATTTTATTGGGTTCAACATTCATCATCTTCAGCAAATCCAACAGAAATGATTTGAGGGACGAGTAAACAGTTTTGCTCAAAAGATTGTAAAGCACTTAACTGAATACATTCCATGACCAGAGAAATTATCACCAGCCTCTCCTAAGCTGTACCAGCCAATTTAGAAGAACACATTTTGCGCCTTCAACAAAAATAATGCCAAGGAAGCTTGCAGATCTTTGTAACGAATAAAACACTGGATGGACAGGTCATGTGACCTTCCTTGATAAATTTCTGTATCCACTGCCAACACAAGTTAGAATAACTGTACCTGTTTTAGAGTCTGGTTGGATATTAAATTTTACATCAAGGAACTCTTTGATGTTGCGGAGAGTCTGGATTCCATAAGGAGAAAGCTTGCCAATTCGAACTTGACAAACATCCTCGGGACATAATGCACACATCAGGAAAAGTAAGCTCTGCAAAGAAAAGGAAATGTAAGTAAATCTAATAAACTTGAGAACATTAAACTACAAAGCCAAAACCTGATGAGTTGTGTCAACAACTCCGCCCTCCTTAATCTCCTCTAGAAGCAGCATAGCTGCTTGAGACCCAAGATCTTCAGGAAGCATTTGCATCCTGTTTTCTTCAAATTCGTTTTCCTTGGAACAGTTGGCAGCACCATCAACACCAAGCAAACAGCCCGTAGTTGTTTCTGCCACCAGTGAAATACCGTATCCAGGAGACCTAAACCAGATCCAGCATTATAGGCTGTCTTCTTGCAGATTAATCTTTTATGGTAAAGCACACTTACTTTCCAGACTCTGCACCTGAATAGTGGTCAGTAAAGATGTGAACATCTGGCAAAAGCCGATTTAAGACACCCCGTGCTGCTGCAAACATACGGTTTGATATGTGAGGAGAAACTCGGGTAGAATAAGCAACTCCTCGCATGCATCGTTTTACCATTCCTTCGTCTATCCACTTTACTGCCTAAAACAATACTGATTGTAAAGAAAAAGGAACTTCCAATCAAATACATGACTAAAAACTCCAAGAAAAATTACCTTTAGACTGTTCAAAACAACTGGAACTTTCAACATCACCTCACCCCCACCAAGTGGAGGAGCCCCTCGAGAAACAACTTTCAGTTCCAAGTCTTCTATTGGGACCCCAAAGTGCTTTAGAATAGGTAGAGTGGTGGTTCTAAATGTATCTACACACGGATCCTTTTCATCATTTGTAATACCTGCCAGTATCGTTATTTTTAGCATTTAATATATATAAGCACTGGTTAAATAAGAGACATCATATCTAACCTTTTAATGTTATGGAAAGCCTGGACTTCCCAAAAGTCCAAGAATTATTAATGGTTCAAGAAAGTAACCAATTGAGCTCTGTACCACAATCGTGAACTAGGTTCCGACCCCCAGTCAAAATTCCAGGCTTATACTGAATCTTTGTGCCTGTGGATGAAGATGTCAGCACTTTACAAAGCAAAATAATCTAGATTAAATAGTAAAATATGTCTAGGCTACTCCTGAATGTGTGAAAATATTCCCTTTTCACATGCGAGATCTGCATCATGAAATTTGCTGGTGTAATTCCTCCGAGGTATTCAAATTTTATCATCTACAACTTTAGATTAAAAGAAAGCTAAATCAAAGGAACCTAATAGGCTGTAATAGCAATGGGATGAATGCTCAGGATATGAAATACATATTTATGGTGACGCGTACAAAGTATCCAAGACAAAAAGCAAGATATGAACTAAATGCAATTACCTGTCTCGTTGATTACAACACTGCAGCCATTGGAGATCTTTTCCATGAGGAGCAAGAGCGATCCCTCGTAGTTACGGACACCTGGGAATTGATCGCGAGCCCTGATGTCATGGATTGTAATGGGCGTTCCAGCTAATGTTGCTAGAAGAATGCGCTGCCGGAAATTGGCCGCTCCTCTTAGACGCTTGTGGCCCAACGCCATCTTCCCAAAACCCTAAACCTTTGCCTCAGGCAATGACGCGCCATGTCACGAAATATTGTTGACGTGTCATGCGTTTACTTTCTTTTTTGTTTTGCCATGTGTAAGAACTAAGAATATTGCATATTATGTTTTTGCACCGTTGTTCTGACATGGTAGAAGCTGCAAACTGCCGTAGGGCCTCTGGGACAATCCAAAAGCATCTAAGCATTCTGGCATCTGGCAAAAATACTTTTCAAAGTGGCTTGCTTTTCAAATTGTCATGATTTCCAAGTGCTTCGCTTCTTTCTGACTCCGGATTTGATCATCTGCAAGGCTACTATTCTGCTCTACTCTGCGTTGTTTTAAGCTCTTCAGTTCCGGCATTTGCCCCTCCTTGTTTTTGGGCTTGCTATTTTCCATCTGCACCTCTGTTTTGGCACCTAATCAGCAACTCTGGCTCTTCCTCAGTTCCCCTCAGTTTGATTTAACTTGCTCGGACAAGTGGAGGTGAACCTCCTCTTCTAAAGGATCATGCACAGGGTTATTTTTTATAATCCTCCCAAGGAGGACGTTAACCTCCTCTTCCCATAAGGTTTGAGCCATTGGATATGTTTCCTCCTATTGGTGTTGTTGATGTATTTGTTTCTTTTCATCGGACTATATTTATATTATTACAAGAGATTTGGCCGCCACGAGCATTTCTTTTTCTCAACCCTTGTGAGCCGGGAAGTGAGTCGGCTAAAAGGAATGCTTATATCTGCTCTAGAGCAATTGAAGTTGTAAATGGTAGTAAAAAATAGATCTAACTTTTAAAGGTGGAAGTGAAGATTAGGAAAACATAAATGAAGAAGATCATAAATTGTAACAAAAGTTGCCCCTTACATATGAAGTATTCATGTTCATATTATAATATGGCATATACAGTAAATTCTTGAAATGATCTATCAGTGAGATACAAAAACAGTCACAGTTTACAGAATGGGGTAACCTTGCTGGGTATTTTTCTATTAGGGAAGTATTGAAGGTTAGCATGGTTAAAAGGTTAACATATATGGAAGTATTGAAGGTTAGCATGGTTAAAAGGTTAACCTATATGTATCAGTGGTTAAGAAAGGGGCTTATTAACAGTCAAATAAATGTGTGACAAGTTTGAAGTTCAAACTTAGCATGGAGCGAAACCAACGTGAAGAATTGGCGTCGATTCCTGATGAATTGGTGCCAATTGAGAAATCTATAAGCAGGATGATTACTTGAAAGCATATATAGGATGTTTCGGAGTGGATTCATCTTGTATGAATGCCTGGGTTGTCAAAGTAAATAGACATTCAAATACATTGCTATAGTATTTCATGTAACACTGGTTGAACAGTGTTTTCTTTTGAGATATTTTATTTGCATATAGTAGATATTTTGAATATTACAAGACATTGTGTTTGCAATACAAATAATAAGAGGTTGTTAAGTTGCTAAACATTTGTTCTAGATAATCCTATCATTGGTATTAGAGCACAAGTTCTTTGAAATGTCTAGCAGATTTGGAGCCTCTCTTTTGAATGGTATTAAGGTTTATGAAGGAGGTCCTGGCTTTTAAATTTGGAAAGAACAAATGAAAAATGTTTTAGAAAATGAAAACTTATGGGAATTGTTGGAAGAAGACAATATTGGTAATACTAATGGTTCAGCTAGTATTGTTGCAGGAAGAAGGGAGAGTAGCTCTTCTGATGAAGCATCTGCAACATGAGGTCTAGATGTAATTGCAACAAGTGGAGTCAGTGTTACTCTTAGGGGAAGTGACAGAGCAAAATCAAAGGAAGCCTATGCAATCCTAACTAGCAAGGTAGGGGGTCCGATTTTGTTGAAAGTAAGGGGTAAAACCCCAAGAGAAATGTAGAAGTATCTTCTCAAACACTTAGAGGAGAAAATTTTGTCTCAAATTGACATTCTGGATAAAGAGTTAAGGAAGCTCAAACTTAGGGAAGAAGATGACTTGACCAATTGTTTTTCAAAATTTGATAATATTGTGGCAGATCTTGAAGGGGCGAGAGTTGTAATGGCTGGCCAACAAAAATTAGCATGTACCTAGAGCTGTTGAAGAGAATAAGCAATTAGCTACACTGATCAGAAACTTGACCAGAACTAGAGAAAATGCTGAAGAAATGATAAGGACAGAATTTGAGCAAAATAAAGTTTTATTTGATGACTATGATGAGAATGTTGAGGTTTTATATGCAGTAGAACCAAATACACTCACATGGAGGAATTTGAGGCCTTGGCTATTCTGAATGGCCATTCTCAGCCTCAATTCAAGTTTCACATTTTCTCTACCATGCTAAGAGGCGCCCCTCATCAGTGGCTCATGGCCAACAAAAGTCACTGGAAACAAAATTGGCAAGAGATGAAGACTGATTTTCTCTCACATTATTGAACATTAATAATGAGACAACTAACGTTGTGTACAAAGAGTTGTTAGAATGGTGACAATGGACTTAATATTTTGTTTATAAAATAATACTAGTAACGGGTGCCCGGCGTTGCCGGGCATAAATACAATTTTATTTAGACATATGTGCAATGCCTAGCTATATTTGAAGGGGAACCAAGAGAGGAATGGAAGCAGCAATGCGCAAATATGCTCCACATTAGGCTAGCTGATTTGAACCCTTGCACATAATTCTTTTTGTTGTTAATAATCAACACATACATGTGTTGACTGTCACAATGTGGTGGCTTCATACTGCAGACTAATATAATGGAGAAGGAGAGATTCATAGATTGGAGACTATAAAATTATAATGAACAAAAATCTACTTAGAAAATTATTTGGATTCATGGTGTTGACGTTGATGGGCATGTACTTCATGTAGATATAGATGGTGTTGTCATTGTTTTCCCATCTAATGTGTTCTCAATCTGTGATGTTGACAGTGTGCAGTGCTTTTTTTATATGCATCCTTAAAGCTCTTCATTGCTCCTTTTCATTGCTACAATGCTTCATGCATACAGAACTATACAAAGATATGAACAGATAAAGGACACCTTTCCACTGTGCAAAAATATGAACAATTCCATTGTTGAAAGTGTGGAATGAAGAAACCCTAGAAAAAAACTATGCAAGGGTGGATTCTTCGTATTTTTAAAGTGGTGGCCCTTTATAGATGATATTATGTCACATGACATTGTCATTCAATTAAGTTACATTCACGATAATAAGTATGAAGTTAAAATTGCTTGTCAATGTTGGCGAAAGGTCAATTAGAGGGATTTCTTATTGTGTAGGTGTGCAAAGTAGAAAAAAATATTTTATTCATGTCCACACATTAGTAAATTGAAAATAGAAATGTCCTTAATATTGTTTGCATATTGGCATGACAATTCCTAATTGTTTCATCTATTATCAACGGTAAACGATATCATAGGACTAATAGCCATTCCTAAATCCAATATTTTGTCTCAATCCACTTTATATTCACATGTGGCCATGGCTTTTCCATTAAATTCTAGAAACCTCGGTCATCCAATCATGGGTTGTCAATGTCTACAAACCTACATTAAATAATGCACATTGCTTATGTTTCCAATGTATCTGTTGTAGCAATGTATTGTACCATAATTATCAAAGTCTACGTGTATTATACATTGGACTGAAATCTGATAATAAGGCAGAAAAATACAAAATCTACATTTATTTCACATTGGACTAATACTTTTGTTGGCTGCTGCAGGAACAAAATATGGTTGCAATTATAAAAGTCATCGCGCATAGCATACGTGGCATCCGCCATCGATGCCCCTGGGAACTGAATCAAAATTTAATCAAAAGATTCAAAAAAATAAACCTATTAAATCTCTTGATTTGCCTTTCTTAAATCAGGGCTCCAAGCCAAACAAAGATGCTCTGTTTGTTAGGGGTATGGACCTATGGCAGAATATAAAACTGGGAAGTTTAAACCAATCAATCTACACATGACTTCTAGGACATGTGCATTCAAGTTTCTATCATGCAGAACCAACCTAATTGGAACAAATAGCTAGAGAAGAAGTTGACAGTGTGCTGGCAATTGTTGGTGATCCCAGAAGAATAATCCATTCCTAGAAATATCATTTTCTCCCAGAGGCAATCTGATAGGAAATGATAAATAAGCAAAGTAGATAATAATGGATGAATGGGTGCAATAAATTACTTTTCGAAAATATTGGAATTGAATACTGTAGCAACAACTCCACAATATCCAGACATTAAGAAATAATACCTATTGTGGGTCGTCGTTGTGTTGTTGTTGTTGTGTTCACCTTTTCCACATCTCCCTTAGTGTTATTAATAAAAAGTCTTCCAAGAATATGAAACAGGGAAGGTTAAACCAATGGCTCCACACCCGACCTCTAGCACATGGGCATTCAAGTTGTCTTGTAGAACCAATGCAGTTGGAACAGACAATTAGAAGCAAAGAGCAAGTTACCACTGTGCTGAGAATTATTGGTGATCCTAGAAGAATAAAAGCATGATGCTAAAATGTACCATATTCTAACCCATTTCTAGAAATAGTCTGATAGGAAATGATAAATACGCAAAGTAGATAATAATCGAAGAACGGGTGCAATAAATTACTTCTTGAAAATACCGCAATAAAATACTGTAGCAGCAGCTCCAGAACATCCAAATACTAAGAGACAAACCTATCGTGCATCACTCTTGTAATCCAGAGCAAGCCTTGAATGTCCTGAAACTACGACCTGAAACAAATGAGAAATAAAATTGTAAGGTTCAAGGGATAAAACGACCGTCTTTCCAAAAGGCTTCAAATTTCTTAGATGTTTTTAATAAACTTAATTCAACTTTGTAATAGAACTCCCAAACATCATCAAAGAGATTCCTCACCTAACACCTCTCTTCTGCAACAAACTGTAAGCATGATAATACAACAGAGTTAGGACTCTTCAAACTTAGGAATAGAACATGAAAAGGTTTAAGCTCCATCAATGAAAAATAAGAGAGAGAAGCAAGTGTCAGCAAAGAAGAACATTCCAAGCATAGTTCATTCATATCAAGAAACCGAACTAAGGATAGAGGCACAAATGTTGTCGAAACAAAATCGACAATAATTCATAAGCTACTACTCACCTTAGAAATGGCGACGAAGCATATGAAGAAGAGCAGATGCCATAGCTCAACCTGGGGCACAAACATTTGGGAAAATCATCAGACACGTACTGGTGCCATCAAAATAATACTAAAACTTGTCCAACCAAGAGGAGCATAATCTGGCAAGACAGGATGTCACTCTTTACATCCAACATCAATTTATCTGCATGTAACAACAATAAGATATATCATTCTGAAACTAAACCTACTGATCCATATTCGGATCTGAAACTGGGCATTGGGTCCAAAATTTGGCTCTGGACATCGACTCCAAAAGTTATTCAAAAATCTATTTTGAAAATGGGGATCGGCTCCAAAATCCAAATTTCGATCGAAATCATAGGTTAATCCATTTGCTCCACTCAACGAACTCTAAGATGTCGAGCTCGTGGCATGCATAGATAACATTCAGATGAAACCATATACTCTGCAACAGATCAACTCACAGAAGCAAAATGAATGAATGGATATGGAGGAGCCTTCTGCAAAAGTAATAATATGCACCAATGTTTGGGGTTAGCAATTACCTGATGCATCAGCCTGGGCTTAAAGCTGAAACAATGTCCACACCAAATCGCTCAGGTGTCCAATCATTGCTATGTGAAATTAGTAAAATGGTAGAATTTGAAACACTTGCTTGCTATGACGTCTTTAAATGCAACAGTTGCTTGCCTGGCGTTGCTGCAGAGATGAAAGCACTTGCTTGTTCGAAAGCCAATGCTTCAAACATCCTAATCATCCCATACAACAAAAGTACGAAATGAAATTTTAACTAAGATGGCCGTTGAACTCCAAATACCTGGAGGTGCCGGTAGATGCAAATTTCAACAATCAAAGAAGCTTCGCTAGAGAAAGGCTCCATTGGTAGTAAGAAATCATTAATCGAGTTCATAGACCCATTTCAAATCCATATCTTGAATCTAGCATGTTAGACAACTCTTGCAACGATCTACAACAGAAAATAAGAAACATGAACCTCTGCATTTTATGAAGCTACCATCATAAGCAAATAGAAAGAATACTTACCTGCTTTTGCTTGCCGATACCACAAAATAGAGCACAATAAGTAATATTTATCTATGTGCTCCATTCAACCGTTTTGGGCATTTTTGAATGCCCGCTCATCGTTGAAGACCAAAAAGAGAAAAACGCATAATTTAGGGGTTAGAGAAGGGCATCATCCAAAATTTCAAAGACAAAAATGTTGAAACCACTGTTGAAACTCCACGATCTCTTTTGGCCGTATCATGGCGGAAGTCCAGGAAATCGGGAGCCGCTATGGTCAAACACGTCCACGATGGATCCGAGAAGCCATGGCATGCGAGTCCTTTCAAGAAACCCAACAAAACATATGTAAGAATTTTCCAAAATTCAGACAAAATGTTTTTCCACGACTACTACATGGCAATAATGAGGTCCCTCCAAGAAGACTCTACATAATCATGACATGCATCTTCTTGGCGGTAATGAGGTCCCATAAGAAGAGCCGAAAGAGGAAAGCTCATCAAAATTGATCAAAATTGGTCCCCGAATCATACAAAGGGAAAAATTTATTTTTGGGTTATCGAATAATATTTTTCGACCGCCAAACTCTCTATAACCTTAGATAAGCGGCCTGAAAAAAAAATCCAAAAAGTTTCCCACTTGCCGGGAAAACCAAATTTAAACAATAGATTATTATATAGCATTATGTATACATAGCTTTTTTTTTTTTTTTTTTTTTTTTTAAGGACGAAAGCCAAAAAGTTTATTAATCAGATAAAAAGTATAAAATTTACATGTCTCATCTAACTGTGTAAGCACAAAAAGATGCCATAGGAGCACGAGCCTGAAGCACAATGTACTTACTCCAGAATAGAAGACTAATGATAAGAATCAAATCGAAGATACTGAATCTAGAATCTAGATCCATCATTTCCGATTCAAGGGAGGAAACACTTTCGTAGGGTCACAATATCTTTTTACGGCCACCGTAATCACACCGCTCTTGAGAAGAATTAATGCCCTGAAAGATGTGGTGTCTGCGACACTCCCATATCGACCATAGGAGTCAACCGGAACCAAGATGGAATGCCCTTTGTTTAGCTGGAGGCCATGCGTTGGGATAGGATGCCAAGAGGATGCATCGGCAGTCCAATGTACTGTTAAACAAACCTTGTAGCCAGGACCATGCTGGTTGAACCTCAGGACAATCAAAGAGACAACGCTCAAGAGTCTCAACGTCCAAAAGACAGAGTGGGCATACTGCAGATATGCGAGGATCATAGTGATGCCGGAAGGCATTAACCCGCAGGCACCTGTGGATAACCTGCCACCACAGTACAGAGACTTTAGAGTGGAGCAACCTATCCCAAAGCCATCGCCATGTACGACACAAAGTGGGCTGTGGAACCTGTAGGTGCCACCCATTTGGCAACTGGAGGGGCTGTGGTGCTAAAAGAAGGCGATATACTGATCTGACAAAGTTCTTGCCTTTGTGAATATTTTCATGACAGAACTTCTAATAGATGGATAATAAAATCACTGATTCCGTATATCCATTCATCCTTTTTTCCTAATGAGATTTAAGATCCATTTTTTTATATTTTTCTATTCCATTTATCTGCACATATGCTAACGAAGCTTGGAAACATACGCATATAGCATAGATCTAATCAACGTCAACAAATAACTCACACACACATAAGAATTTTCATTATAGCATTATGTATACAGAACTTCTAATAGATGGATAATAAAATCACTAATTTCATATATCCATTCATCCTTATTTTCTAATGAGATTTAAGATCCATTTTCTCATATTTTTCTATGTCATTTATTTGCACAAGTCAACAACTAACTCTCACACACATAAGACAAATAATATTAACTTTCATTACTCGCTATACAATAGTTCACTATTTTATTCAAACAACATCGCTCAAGTATTATTCTCACTATCGAATTCAAAACTCTGCTAACAATAAACACATGTTCTAAACAACTATAAATGTTTCCACATGAATAACAACCAACAAACTATGATCGATACGTGTTGTAAACACTCACATGTGTCCATGCGTCCAAACAAACACACAGTTCTCGTGTATACGCGTATCCATTGCCAAAAATGTAATAATGAGCAGACAGATAACAAATAGTTAACCAAAACTAGTCTATCTATAAATTAACATGGTCTCTCCATAAAATAACTCCATCTAAATCAACAACGGCCAGTATATAAGCACGATACTCAACAAAATGTCGTCCAGTGTAGGTAGCATTCCTAATACATTGTTTCATTTTATTTGTTAATCTAAATATTCTGCTTGCCCCAGTAATCGTCCACATGCTTTCTGAGCCAAAATCCTGTTGCGGGTTACACCAACAAATCTTCACAGAAACAGAGATGGCTCCGCAGCAAGATCGCACTGCACCTGACATGGCTAAATTGCCAAGAGAAATAGGGGGAACTCCTGAAGAAGATGCCATCCATGTCATTGTCACTCCACCAGTTCCAGCAACAACGCCAATACGAGAGCTTAGAAACCAAGCATCGGAGATCACAAAAGAACTCTTAGATGTCTGGTATTATTTGAGTAAGCTATCCATCGACCTATGCAAGCTTCAACGGCTCTTACAGATTCTCGACATCGATAGCACAATAGAAAGTGCAAAAGCTACTGGTAAAATATAAGAAGATCTCTAAACTGCTCATCGATTTTAGCTGCTCATACTGTATCGATGTTTTCCTGATGTTTACTGGTATTTCATAGATAAAGGTTTATATAATCGTTTGTGGTTTCCGTCTAAATCATCCAAAATCCAAAATCCAGGCTCCACCTTTGCATCTCTGCCTATGATCTCGTATCCTTCTGAAACTTGAAGAATTGTGTGGTCTTTAGGTGTGAAAGGGCCCCAAACCATATATGACCCAACGGTATCAGGATGCCATGTCTATTATGCGAACATGGCGCCTCTGACCTCTTTATAACCATGATTTGCCAATGCAAATTGGGAAGAGATTAGGAGGGAATTGTTATATGGCCAATCGCCAAGTGATCGACCAGAGTTAGTAGCTAGAGTATTCCATATGAAAGTAAAGGAGCTGGTAGATCTGATAACTAATCGTGGTATATTCGGCCGCATAATCGCAAAAGTCTATGTTATTGAGTTCCGTAAGAGGGCTTGCCACATGTACATTTGTTGACTATGTTGGATCAGGTGACAAGCCCTTCACGTACCGAAGAGATTGATCAAATCATTTGTGTTGAAATACCGCATAAGGATGCATATCCCGAATTGTATGATATGGTCACCCGTAATATGATGCATGGGCCATGCGATGCTTGGATATCCGAATAGTTCGTGCATGCAGGATGGTAAGTGTACAAAACATTATCCACGTGCATTTTCGATGAGACGACAGGTTGTTGTGGATATCCATTGTACCAAGAAGGGATGATGGTCGAAAAGGTGAAAAAAAGGGATATACATTTAGACAACGGATGGGTCGTGCCATACAATCCGTGGTCGACATCCTACTTCAAGTGCCATATCAATGTTGAGGTATGTGTTCTTTGTAAAGGCCATTAAATATCTATACAAGTATGTCTACAAAGGGCCGGATATGATCAATGTGAACTTAGAGGCAGGGAGTGATGGTGCAACTCCTAGCAGGGCAACCACCATAAACCATGATGAGGTTGAGCAATTCTTAAATGCACGCTATTTTTCAGCTTCTGAAGCATCGTGGAGAATCCTCTCATATGATATACAACAACAGTTTCCTCATGTCACCAGATTGGCTGTGCATCTCCCAATGCAACAAGATGTATACTATCGAGAAGGTATGAGCATGGACACGATAAGAAGTAAGAATAACGGAACAACATTGACAGCTTTCTTCGAGAAGAATGCATCTGGAAATAGAGAGGCTACTCAATTGCTCTACCATGATTTTCCTAAAAAGTTTACCTATGATAAGCCCAGGAGGACATGGATGGGTAGATCCAACAATCAGAAGTTTCCCACGATTGGACGCATGTACTTTGTTAATCCTTCAGAAGGAGAGCGATACTATCTACGTCTCCTATTGACCCGTGTGACAGGTGCGGTTAGTTTTGAGGATCTGTGCTCCTTCGATGGGGAGTTGTGTGCAACATATAAAGAAGTGCATTCGTCGTGGGTTGCTTCGGGATGACACAGAATGGCTCGAGTCTCTTCAGGAAGCAGCAGCATGGAGCATGCCACCACAATTGCGACATATGTTCGCCATGATACGTTTAAATTGCGAACCATCAAATCCGCTGCAACTGTGGGAAAAAGTCAAGCTTTCTATGGTCGATGACTTCTTGCATGAGGCGCGAAGGGTTGCGGAGGATCAAAGTGTGCAAGTGTGTGATCGGTTTTTTGATATGGCACTTCTAGACATTAAAGACTACATGAATTCTGGCGGGTGATCTTTGAGGGAGTTTGAATTCATTCTTCCAGAGCGTGCAATGGATCCATATATGATATTTCGGGATGAGGTGTTTCAACAAGACATGGCAGAGGTGCAAGAAGCTGTGGACCGCCTATATAACGACCAACGTATTATCTTTCACGTGATGTTGGATAAAGGACGGGTGTTCTTTGTTCATGGTGCAGGTGGATCGGGAAAGAGTTTTCTTTTTAACACCATGTTGTCTTATGTTCGTGCCAGAGGTATCATTGCACTTGCAGTTGCTTCCTCTGGAATTGCATCCACTTTATTGAAGGGCGGGCACACTACACATTCAAGGTTCAAGATACCGATAAATATAGATGAGACATCAACGTGCAATATTCCAAAGCAGTCCGAGCTGGCAAAATTGATAAGAGCGACACGTATGATTATATGGGATGAGGCCCCAATGATGCATAAACATGTTTATGAAGCACTTGATAGAACGCTCTGTGATGTGATGTCATGTGACAAATTATTTGGAGGACTCATTATTGTTTTAGGAGGAGATTTTCGCCAGGTTCCACCTGTGGTACCAGATCCCAAATTGTGCAAGCTTCCTTGAAGTACTCTTACATATGGGATCATGTCGAGGAACATAAGCTCAACATAAACATGCGGGTAATGAAGAATGTGGGGAGCGATATGGAAGAGCAAAGGGCATCTGCTGACTATCTTCTACGGGTTGGGGATGGACTCGAAACCACATTTTCCAACATTGGGTCAGACGTAATATGTCTTCCGGAAGAGATTTGTGTCAAGTCACAGGACTTGAATGATTTGCTAGCCATGGCATTTCCGGATGTTTCCACAAATTATGAAAGTGTATCCTATTGGGTGCAAAGGCAATCCTTACGCCACTAAACGAGGATGTAGATGAAGTAAACAAGAGGATGACAGAGTGGTTGCCTGCTACGCCTATTGATTATTACAGTGCCGATCAAGCTGTGGATGAGAATGATGCAGGGGTCTATTTTATTGAATTTTTGAATGCGCAAACTCCGAGTGGGATGCCTCCACATCAATTGACATTGAAGGTTGGCATGATTGTCATGTTGCTGAGGTCAGTTTCTACCCGTAAAGGACTCTACAATGGCACTCGCCTCATCATACGTTCATTGGGAAGACGTGCTATAGACGCCGGGATTGTCACTGGAAAAAATATTGGGAGCAGAGTGTTCATATTTCGAATTCCTTTGGTGCCAAATAATGCGTACAATTTCCGCTACGCCCAGCTTTTGGTATGACAATCAACAAGTCCCAGGGCCAAACGATGAAAATGGTTGGTTTGTATTTGCCAAACCCAGTATTTAGTCACGGACAACTCTACGTGGCACTCTCGAGAGCTCAAGGTATCCAAGGCATAAAGGTACTCATTCTATCGAAGGATGGAGATGCTTCCGCAGACAACGACCGATCAAGATATACAACAAATATTGTATACAAAGAACTCCTCTAATTGTGAGCCTAATACTTAAATGTATCTACTTCCAATTTCTAATTGTTTTCATTGATTTCTTTTATTTTATTTCTTTTTTGTCTTATGTACTTACTTCTTTATCCATGTAGATGGTGCGTATTTTGGTCCCTTGGTATGTCTTTGGTCACCACGTCGCCAAATGCCTAAAAGGTGACAGGAGTTATCACGTTACCAGGGTTATTTTTGTCGTACGTGCTCTTGGGTTATGATTGGGAACGAAAATACCACGCTCATATGCATGGGGTAGCAAGCGTGGAAATTGAGGAGCTTATTGGAAAGCTCAAGGAAATATTTTGCACTGACGAGGTTGTCAAGTTGGAGCAGTTCATCCAACTAATTGATGACTTCCTATTTGCTCAAGTCTATCAAAGGGAACGTTGTTTACGTGGATGTGCTTTGAGAGAGGTAGGTGGAGGATAAAGTGCATATATCTATCTATTGGGTAATGTAGTGCTTTGACTAACCTGCAATTGTTTGTCTTTTTTATCAGATGAGAAACGATACCGTGCACTGGCGAATTGGCGTCTTAGTAGCAAAAGAACTCACATGTGTTGGAATATATAATGGATCCCATTTTAGGGTCTACAAATCATTCCTTCCTGAGGCGATATCTGATTCCATCATACGAGTCTACCTTCGGGATGAGTTGTCTCACGTGCTTGATAGTCGTGAGACGTCGTGGGCAGTTCAAATCAATGACTCGCCCATGCATTTCATTTTTACCCCGGCTAAGATGTTATATGTCAGAGATGTGAAGATATCACGGGAGTATCCAACAAAGGACAATATTAGGCCCTTGGTGATGTGCGCCATGTGGAGATGCATATTTAGAGTTCCATCATGAACTAAAATATGTCAATGAGCTAGGACAAAATTTTGTGTTTTGTATTTCTATACCTATTTTTTGTTGGTGTACTTAATTACTTCTAAGCGTGACATTTTGAGCATAAGTTTTGGATCCAGCTTTCCAAAATTTTGTTTTCAGAGGTAGATTTAACACATTTGTTATAAGGCATTGTTTTCTGTGCTGAAATTGATAAATACAAAGTTAATACATTGATGATACTGTCATTAGACAAATTTCAATAACAAAAAATTACAAAAGCAAATATTGTCTAATCTTGCCTATATCAACATGCGTATGGACGTTAAAGGCCGAGTAAAAACACACGCCCAGGACATTAGCCCGGCACCTATATGAGATGTTCGTTATATATGACATATGAATATGTCATATATGTCACTATATTATATATGATGCCAAGTCTAACTTATGACATATAAGACTTGTGTCATATATGACATACGTACAATAAATAGGTGTCACTATTTTGTAGTTGAGACAAGTGTGTTGTTACACCTGACTTATTTTTTGTTTCTCGAGAATCTATATTAAGAAAAATCAAGATACATACAAAAGGACTGTGACATGGGACTCAAAACCTAGAGGACGAAATAGTCCACCAAGCAAAAGCACCCATACAAAATGTATAATCAAAGTCCTTGATTATACATTTCATTATACATTTTGTATGGGTGCTTTTGCTTGGTGGACTATTTCGTCCTCTAGGTTTTGAGTCCCATGTCACAGTCCTTTTGTATGTATCTTGATTTTTCTTAATATAGATTCTCGAGAAACAAAAAATAAGTCAGGTGTAACAACACACTTGTCTCAACTACAAAATAGTGACACCTATTTATTGTACGTATGTCATATATGACACAAGTCTTATATGTCATAAGTTAGACTTGGCATCATATATAATATAGTGACATATATGACATATTCATATGTCATATATAACGAACATCTCATATAGGTGCCGGGCTAATGTCCTGGGCGTGTGTTTTTACTCGGCCTTTAACGTCCATACGCATGTTGATATAGGCAAGATTAGACAATATTTGCTTTTGTAATTTTTTGTTATTGAAATTTGTCTAATGACAGTATCATCAATGTATTAACTTTGTGTTTATCAATTTCAACACAGAAAACAATGCCTTATAACAAATGTGTTAAATCTACCTCTGAAAACAAAATTTTGGAAAGCTGGATCCAAAACTTATGCTCAAAATGTCACGCTTAGAAGTAATTAAGTACACCAACAAAAAATAGGTACAGAAATACAAAACACAAAATTTTGTCCTAGCTCATTGACATATTTTAGTTCATGATGGAACTCTAAATATGCATCTCCACATGACGCACATCACCAAGGGCCTAATATTGTACTTTGTTGGATACTCCCGTGATATCTTCACTTCTCTGACATATAACATCTTAACCGGGGTAAAAGTGAAATGCATGGGTGAGTCATTGATTTGAACTGCCCACGACGTCTCACGACTATCAAGCACATGAGACAACTCATCCCGAAGGTAGAATCGTATGATGGAATCAGATACCGCCTCAGGAAGGAATGATTTGTAGACCCTAAAATGGGATCCATTACATATTCCAACACATGTGAGTTCTTTTGCTATTAAGACGCCAATTCGCGAGAATACAAGAAGCATGCAACAAGTAAATTAGTTCATGCTTATTCCATTTTCATTTCAAAAGCTTCTTTTACATGAGTCCTTCGTGATGCCACTAACAATGTGAGTTTCTAGTTTATATGCAATGTGTCTTGTATGCCAATCTGTAGCTTAGCACTTTTTTGGAGGCTATACAAATAGAATCATATCAATGTTCCATGTAAGATTAAAATTAGCATTCAATGAAAGTCAATTCTTACTAGTTCCCATTTAAATGTGTCCTTTGCAAATCCAGTAACAATGTGAGCAATAATTTATAGTGCAATGTGCCATGCACATAGACCTATAGCTTAAAGTTGATTTCGAGCTATAGCGCAAGAATAATTTTACATCACTATTTGGGGGCGGGTGTGTGGGCGTACAAAGTTAGTTGGCTAATAGTGTACATGTCCTACATTATAGTGCAATGAGTTGTTTGTGTTGACTTATAGCTTAAAGTTTTTGTGGAGGCTTTAAAAAGAAAAATAGTTGGATGAATGTAGTGCCTTAGAAGTTAGTATTTTCACATACTTGTGTGTTTAATAGTGAGATCGAGATAATATAATTCAAGTCCTTGCCAGAATGGGAGAAATTTCAAGGATTCTCTAAAAAATATCTATGGCCTCATGCATTGATCTTCAATGCAATCATGTGAAAGAGGTAAAACACATGAAAGGAGTTGCTTATGGTGTCAATAATATTTTCCCAAGGCTCATCTTTATCTGTTGTTGCTATTGCTAGAAGGGATGACCTACATGTTACTTTATCGTGATGTTTCAAAGCCTGGAGTGGATATATGCGCAAATTGGGTTGTAACAAAAAAACACACACACACACAAAATCACACATGGTTTGGGGCCCTTTCACACCTAAAGACCACACAATTCTTCAAGTTTCAGAAGGATACGAGATCATCGGTAGAGATGCAAAGATAATATGATGCCATTGCATGTAACTAGAACAACCATGTTGGTGAGAACCAATGCCTAATGAAGGGGCGTTCAAGCATCTAGTGAAATATCCTCGAAGCACATGCCAAAGTGATAAATAAAAATACATCATTCTCAAGGTACCATTTAGAGGCTCCATCACTGCATTGGCAGGGAGGATGCGTACGCCATAAATGCTCGAACCAATGGAGAAGTGAACAGCTAGGAGCTCTCAAAATGCATGGAATTTATACCCCTTCGAATTGAGACCCCAAAAAAAAAAACATTTCACTTATAAATAACGCCAGCAGAATCTACAATAGCTTGTATCATTTGTTTTGAAGGTAATGTCCTTGCAACAACATGAACCAACAAAATTTGTTTCAAATTCATCAAAAGATATATTGCTGACGCTGAAGCTTGCTTTCATGGAAAATGTCTATCATGGTGAAGGTGATGTTCAAGCTTTTATAACTTTCTATGAAGAGTTTAAAGTAAGGTTGGATGATGCACTTTGATGATAATCAACTTCCTCCCCATATTACCAATGGGGAATGTGTCTCTTTACCCTCTATATATCATTTTGTGCACAATCAAATAAGTAGAGGGATGCTCGTTGGAGGAAGATTGCATGGTGTCGCTCCTAAGCAATATCTAGACATCATATATAACATAGTGACATGTATAACATATTCATATACCATATATAACACACGTCTCATATGTCATAATTCAGACCTAACGCCTCAAGGTGGCACAAGGACTTTGATTATACATGTTGTATGGGTGCTTTTGCTTGGTGGACTTTTTCGTCCTCTAGGTTTTGAGTCCCATGTCACAGTCCTCTTGTATGTATCTTGATTTTTCTTAATATAGATTCTCGAGAAACAAAAAATAAGTCAGGCGTAATAACCCACTTGTCTCAACTACAAAATAGTGACACCTGTTTATTGTACGTATGTCATATATGACACAGGTCTTATATGTCATAAGTTAGACTTGGCATCATATATAATATAGTGACATATATGACATATTCATATGTCATATACAACGAACATCTCATATGTCATAACTCAAACCTAACAACACTACTGCTAATATATTTAAACTATACAAGAACTTGTCGCGACGGTGTTTGCCGCCGGTGTTTTGTACTTCTCAGTCTTTGTTGGTTATCGTATATTTAAAGTGCAATTGATATCGGTACGATAGTGCACACCTTTGCCAAGTACGCTACCAATACTTGTTAAAGACATTTCCTCATAATTCTAGAACATACATGCATGTGCGACACTTGGCGTGATCTCATATATTGGAGTGGCACGATCCTGACCATTGGCCTAGATATATAAGGAGGCACCTCCTTCTTGTAGAACTATTCCAGTTCAACGCTAGGCTTGAGCCTTCTAGGCATATGTCTCGTGTTCCTGCTTGCCTTCGAGCCATTGTACCCTTGATTCCTGTTCATATATTAGATTTTTGCGATCTTGGCGTATTTCTTTTCGTATTTCTTGCATATTTTCGGACGTGTTTCCCTTGTTTTTGTGTAGGTTCATGACAATTTGAACTGGAATCCCTTACCGTTCTTGCCTGCTTTCGATCCTAAGCATTGCTTTATACATATTGGGTTGTTCTTGTCTCTATGGAGGAAGTTTCATCCTTATTACACCAGTCCATCAACTTGTTCAAGTATGCCGCCAGTTATAGTTGGATAACATGGAGCTCTAGGAATGGGTAGCTTCTCGTGAGGCGACCTCTAGCTTCGAGGGAGGGATCATCGAGCCTAAGATTAGCTGGCAAAAATTTGATGGCACTAGATCCAAGCTCAGAGGTTTTTCAATCGGTTTGGCTCGTTATTAGGCTCCACCCTCACGGGTACCCTCACAGTCGAGGAATCGGGTCCGGACTAGTTGACTCTCCTCTTTCGGGTTGCCCTTGAGTTGGTTTGTTCCCCTACTAGAAAGGGCTCCCGAAGTTGCAAAATTTTCTTCAGCGTTCTTCTTGAACTTAAGGCATGTTTTGGAACACCCGATGGCAATGCAAAGATAACCAAGCTTGGCAACCTCGTGCAAGGTTCTTGTCCACCTTTAGTTTATGCTTGAAGTTTTGACCAGATTGCCATAGATACGATCTGGGAAGATCTGGCTCTTCGGACCTGTTTTCGAGAGGGCTCCATGAGGATGTAAGCGATATGTTATCTTCTTATCGTGATACGAAGATAAATTCAATTCTCAAAACCGACAAGCAAAAGAGAAACACTAAAAGAAAGCCCCATCCGGGTGTCTCCACTAAACAACACAATATACAATAAGGTTAAGCGAAGAAAGAACCAGACAAGTGGAGAAACACGTAGATGAGTTGATGAAGATGAAAAGGAAGAAATGTAGTATATATCCGAGAAAAACCTAACTACCAAGGGAGTCTAACTAACTAAAGGTAGCAATGGTTTCGAGAATTACATTTGTTGACTATGGAGGATCCCAGAACCTTAGACGAAGCTATAAAGTTTGTGGTTCGTTGTGATAACCCGACTTTTTGAGCGTAGGCAAGAAAGACGAAATTAGCACATTTCTATACTTCCCCAAGCTCCAGCAATCACAGCAATTTTTGCACCACCCACGTCCTCTGAATCAGTTGGCCCAGTGCCTATGCAAATTGATGGTGTGGTTCGAGGGCCCTTGTCTATCATCTGAGAAGCAATGCCGAAGACCAACGGCCAATCTGCTCCTGAGGGATTTTTATAGCCAATACTTTAGAAATTTTCTAGGTCCTATGAGGGAAACCGAGTATGTATCCCCGTTTTCCATTGATTTCTAATAAAGGAAGGGATCTTTATAGCTGATGTGTTAGAAATTTTTTATGCTCTATGTATCCCTATTTTCGATTGATTTTTAATAAACGACAATTTCAATTTGTAAACGGCCAAGCTCAACGGTATATCTCCAATGAACAGTGGCTTTAATTCAATGAAGAGCGTTGAATTTTTTCCATGAGGCATACAGACAGGCAAAGTAGAAGTCGTTGCCTTGGTCGTCCTGGATTTAGGATTATACTTATCAGTACACATTCCAACCATGACCATAGGAAGCTCTATCACCGCAAATCTCATTGTGAAACTACATTTTTGAAGATTGGAGCTAAGGATGAATACCATATAGATGAACAGAGAATTATAAATTCATAGACTTTGTAGAGGCTTTGTAATGAATTTTTTCCAATTTGTTTCCCTGCTGCTGTATACATGATGCCAATAATTGTGCAGTAAATTTGTCAAAAGTTTTTACAATTATGAAACTACTTGTGAAGCAATTCGGGGCAGATGTCGATAAGAACAAAGGACAGAATATTGAGAAACCGAAAATGGTTATTTATATATGAAAGGAATGGTTACATATGGAGCCTGGATTTTGGATTTTGGATGATTTAGACGGAAACCACAAACGATTATATAGACCTTTATCTATGAAATACCAGTAAACATCAGGAAAACATCGATACAGTATGAGCAGCTAAATTCGATGAGCCAGTTTAGAGATCTTCTTATATTTTACCAGTAGCTTTTGCACTTTCTATTGTGCTATCAATGTCGAGAATCTGTAAGAGTCGTTGAAGTCAGATATAGGTCGATGGATAGCTTACTCAAATAATACCAAACATCTAAGAGTTCTTTTGTGTTCTCCGATGCGTGGTTTCTAAGCTCTCGTATTGGCGTTGTTGCTGGAACTGGTGGAGTGACAATGATATGGATGGCATCTTCTTCAGGAGTTCCCCTGTTTCTCTTGGCCATTTAGCCACGGCAGGTGCAGTATGATCTTATTGCGGAGCCATCTCTGTTTCTGTGAAGATTTGTTGGTGTAACCCGCAACACGATTTTGGCTCAGAAAGCATGTGGACGATTCCGGGGGCAAGCAGAATATTTAGATTAAAAAATAAAATGAAACAGTGTATTAGGAATGCTACCTGCAGCGAATGACATTCTGTTGAGTATCGTGCTTGTACGCTGGCCGTTGTTGATTTAGATGGAGTCATTTTATGGAGAGACCATGTTATAGATAGACTAGTTTTGGTTAACTGTTTGTTATCTGTCTGCTCATTATTACATTTTTGGCAATGGATACACGTATACACGAGAATTGTGTGTTTGTTTGGACGCATGGACACATGTGAGTGTTTACAACACGTATCGGTCATAGTTTGTTGGTTGTTATTCATGTGGAAACATTTGTAGTTGTTTAGAACATGTGTCATCCATGAACTATTTGTCGTCATGGCATACTTAATGAACATGTGGTAGTAAAGTGAGCTTGGAACTCGTGTTAGATTTGATTGGAAAGTGGCTTTGGCATTAAGTAAAGTAGAGAAACTGGTTGGTAAGTATTGTGATGCAAAGGGGAAGGTTGCGAAAGGTGATAGTATACATAGTGAAAATAAAGGGAGGGAAAGAGGAGTGCACGAGCAAAAAAATGCAAAAAAACGAGTGAAAATGGCCTTGGGAGGGAAGCATTAGAATGTTTTGACTACATACAGATGGCAGGTAACTCACCAAATGCCATCACATTTGTCTGTGTCCTGAAAGCTTGTTCCTGCATAGGAGCTATAGATAAGGGCCGTGAGATGCACATTGAAATTAAGAAGTTGGCGATAGAAAGTGATCCGCTTGTTGCTAACACATTGATTGACATGTATGCTAACCGCTCATTTGTAGAGGCACTAGAGGTGTTTGAGATTCTCGCCATTCGTGATGTTGTGTCATGGAATGCTCTCATTGCAGGATATGTAGAACATGGATTTTTTTTCGAGGGCACCGAGTACTTTGATCGCATGAAATTGTGTGTCGTGTCTCCAAATGCTGTAACATTTGTTTGTAGCTTGAAAGCTTGTGGTACCTTAAATGCCATTGACAAAGCCCGGGAAATACATGCGAGCATCAATGAAGGACTCATGTAAAGAAGCTTTTGAAATGAAAATGGAATAAGCATGAACTAATTTACTTGTTGCATGCTTCTTGTATTCTCGCATAAGAGAGAATACGGAATGTTTGGAAAAGAAATGGAACAAACATAAGTAATCGTTGAAGCCCAAAAATGTGCTAGATTTTGTGTAAGTGGAATCAACTATCTAATATGCTCTATCAAAGTTCAAACCGGTGTTATTAAAGAATACAATGACCAATGAATGTATTGTTAAGAATGGACTCATTCTTGAGATTGAAACTAATCAATTCCTTGCTTTCTATAGTAGCCCTTTTAGAAAAGACCCGTAAAAAATATCCATTGAAGAAAGGGCATCTTGAGAAATATGAAATTACTGGAGGAAAGAAAAAGCACAAATTTTTACAAGGCTAATACATTGATCAAGGGCTTCTCATGATTTTAAAAGAACTCGTGGGCATTTGGTAAACTATAACATTAAGGGCATGGGAGTTTTTTCCAAAGAAGAAGGGAGATGAGATGATACCAAAAGAATAATGTGAGCATCTACATTTGAAGACTTTGTTTTGTCTTGTAGCACATTTTAGAGTCGACTTTGACTCTTCAGAACATTCCCTAAGATTCCAACCTGGTACGCAATAGGAAACTGTTGATTGCCCAATGATTGGCCAATGCTATTTTAAAAAGACCCAATGGTTCAGATTGAAAGAATAAGGATACACAAACTGGATAGAAACACTATTATTTTACTATTTGAAACTAAACAATGGACAAACAATATAAGTACAAACAAACCGGATATATTAACAATTGAAGCCATCGCATATCACCTCCACATTGAGACATGCAGGTGGATTTAGGAGGTATACGAGGATAGGCTCTATCAGTGTTGCCAACTAGAAGTCATTGATGATGAAAATATCATGCCCTTTAGAATTGTTTGGCGTCCAATCATATCGGGCACGCTATGTGAGTTGGTTCCACCTAACTAGTTTTGCTACATCTGGCCGCTCAATGGGGTTATTCGATCATATCTTCAAGAGATCGTGGATATGTGCACTTAGATGTGTCCTTGATGGCATTGAAATGTATCCTCATACATCATTGTACAATTTGTCAGCATGCTTATTATTGTAACGTTCCTAACCGACATGCCCTTAGCCAACTGGGCAAAACCGTTTAGACGTTTATGAGTAGTAGCTGGTGTCTCGAGAATGCGAGACAAAGGTCTACTTCAGCGGTCTTCATGGGTCCGTTACAACAATCTCTCCCACTAGAACTATGCTCATCCTCGAGCATCACAAACCATCCCATGGTGTCCAAGACCAAGTCATGATCTACTGTCCAACGGTATTCTAGATCATACTTGCCCCCATGGAGACTCGAACTCGAGCCTTGCTCTGATATCAAATGTAAAGTTCCTAATCAAGCACAATTTCATTATAAATGGACTTTCTCTAAGTCCATATGCCTCCAAAATGAGCCCAAACTTTTAGAATATTGTGGTTTTTTTATTAGAATGACGCAAAATTTCGGAAATCGTGCAGATAGGTGAGACGGCAAGCGTTGTGTCCCGGAAAAGCGCCTTCATTATAGGTGGTGTTGCTAGTGAAGCCGGGTTTTGCAAATCTGCGCAGCCTAGATTCATATCGGGACACTCAGAATGGTTGAAACGAGGCATAGATATGGATTCACAATGACCGAAATGCAGTCCCATATTAGTGAGCCAATCTTAGCCCATGTGAATCAGTTGCAGCTTGAGGTGCAAAACGAGATAAACCAGAATGGAATAGAAGAAATCAGTGCCCAAGTCACGATGTTCCTCCATGGGGAAGGGTTGTCAAAGGAAAGCAATGAGGAAGATCACCTCAATAGAGTGGAGCTGGAGGCCTGCCTCATATCATTGAAACGCCATATTTACAGGACAGAGGCACTGAAGAGGCTGCTGAAAATGCAGGATGTTTGGCTGCACAACACGTTCAGACCGTTATTATAAGAAGGAAAAAAGGCAGCGTGAAGCTTTGGCAACCAAGCTCATCGTCAACACTCCTCACTCTCGGTCCAAGAATTGGATGACTGGCTGGATCTGTATAGCCGAAGTTACATTGATGAGTTCGATCTGGGGGATCTTATTCAGGTAGAACTGGGCATTGACTAAAACCTCGCTCTCTAGTATTATCTATTATCTATTCTGTTTGTGTTGAACTAACTGTGTCGAGGCATGATGTTTTCTTGGTTTTATCATCTATGTACTCCATCTATGTTCTCCATATATTTTGTTTATAAAATAATATTATTATATAGCATTATTATGTATACAGAACTTCTAATAGATGGATAATAAAATCACTGATTCCGTATATCCATTCATCCTTTTTTCCTAATGAGATTTAAGATCCATTTTTTTATATTTTTCTACCGCACATATGCTAACGAAGCTTGGAAACATACGCATATAGCATAGATCTAATCAACGTCAACAACTAACTCACACACACATAAGAATTTTCATTATAGCATTATGTATACAGAACTTCTAATAGATGGATAATAAATTCACTAATTTCATATATCCATTCATCCTTATTTCCTAATGAGATTTAAGATCCATTTTCTCATATTTTTCTATGTCATTTATCTGCACAAGTCAACAACTAACTCACACACACAAGACAAATAATATTAACCTTCATTACTAAGCTATACAATAGTTCACTATTTTATTCAAACAACATCGCTCAAGTATTATTCTCACTATCGAATTCAAAACTCTGCTAACAACAAAGGCAACCACATGTCATCATCGACAACCGTATGTGTCACGTTCTCGTTTGCATTTTTTTGCTCGTGCACTCCTCTTTCCCTCCCGCCTTTATTTTCACTATCACCTTTCCGTGCAACCTTCCCCTTTGCATCACAATACTTACCAACCAGTTTCTCTACTTTACGTTATGCCAAAGCCACTTTCCAATCAAATCTAACACGAGTTCCAAGCTCACTTTACTACCACACGTTCATTAAGTATGCCATGACGACAAATAGTTCATGGATGACACATGTTTTAAACAACTACAAATGTTTCCACATGAATAACAACCAACAAACTATGACCGATACGTAACAAACACACAGTTCTCGTGTATACGTGTATCCATTGCCAAAAATGTAATAATGAGCGCATTGACCAACAAAAAGCAGCTTAACCAAAAACTAGTCTATCTATAACATGGTCTCTCCATAAAATGACTCCATCTAAATCAACAACGGCCAACACACAAAATCGCGATACTCAATGTAATATCATTCGCTGCAGGTAGCATTCCTAATACACTGTTTCATTTTATTTTTTAATCTAAATATTCTGCTTGCCCCAGGAATCGTCCACATGCTTTCTGAGCCAAAATCCTGTTGCAGGTTACACCAACAAATCTTCACAGAAATAGAGATGGCTCCGTAATAAGATCATACTGCACCTACCGTGGCTAAATGGCCAAGAGAAACAGGGGAACTCACAAGAAGATGCCATCCATGTCATTGTCACTCCACCGGCCCAAAGAACAACGCCAATACGAGAGCTTAGAAACCAAGCATCGGAGATCACAAAAGAACTCTTAGATGTTTGGTATTATTTGAGTAAGCTATCCATCGACCTATGCAAGCTTCAACGGCTCTTACAGATTATCGACATTGATAGCACAATAGAAAGTGCAAAAGCTACTGGTAAAATATAAGAAGATCTCTAAACTGGCTCATCGATTTTAGCTGCTCATACTGTATCGATGTTTTCCTGATGTTCTTGGTATTTCATAGATAAAGGTCTATATAATCGTTTGTGGTTTCCGTCTAAATCATCCAAAATCCAAAATCCAGGCTCCATATGTAACCATTCCTTTCATATATAAATAACCATTTTCGGTTTCTCAATATTCTGTCCTTTGTTCTTATCGACATCTGCCCCGAATTGCTTCACAAGTAGTTTCATAATTGTAAAACCTTTTGACAAATTTACTGCACAATTATTGGCGTCATGTATACGGCAGCAGGGAAACAAATTGGAAAAAATTCATTACAAAGCCTCTACAAAGTCTATGAATTTATAATTCTGCTTCATCTATATGGTATTCATCCTTAGCTCCAATCTTCAAAAATGTAGTTTCGCAATGAGATTTGCCGTGATAGAGCTTCCTATGGTCATGGTTGGAATGTGTACTGATAAGTATAATCCTAAATCCAGGACGACCAAGGCAACGACTTCTACTTTGCCTGTCTGTATGCCTCATGGAAAAAATTCAACGCTCTTCATTGAATTAAAGCCACTGTTCATTGGAGATATACCGTTGAGCTTGGCCGTTTACAAATTGAAATTGTCGTTTATTAAAAATCAATCAAAAAATAGGGATACATAGAGCATAAAAATTTCTAACACATCGCCTATAAAGATCCCTTCCTTTATTAGAAATCAATGGAAAATCGGGGATACATACTTTCGGTTTCCCTCATAGGACCTAGAAAATTTCTAAAGTATTGGCTATAAAAATCCCTCAGAGGTAAAAGCTTTTACAAACTAAATATATAACTGATAAGAAGGATAGATCCTTTTAGTTCTCCCCACCACCATAGTTTACGCATCAACCCACAACAAACATTAGCACAATAGAGATCAATCCGGATATTCTTGCGATTACCTAACCACGTTCCCGTGTAACATAACCCTCACTTTTTATATATACATGAAAGCACTATCGTCTTGATATCAATTGCACTTTAAATGTAATGATAACCAAATCGAAGAGATAGATAGATAGATAGTAGTTTTAACGTCACGCCACTAGGCAAAGATCCAACCGGACCTAAGAGAAGCAACATACACATCCGCAGGAACAAACTACCACGTAAGCCATATAGGCTCCACATCCGACACCACTCATCACATGTATACATTCCTATCGGATATTAATGCACTCTCAATCGGCAGACAATAAGATATTCTATTTCCATAATATTGCGCTAAATTTCTTTCCCCGCATGCTTATTCAATCTTCTTCATTTTCATAAAGCCTATAAACTTCAATTTGTGAGCCCCATAAGTCCCACATCAACCCGAAATGACTATGTGGTATCGGGCTTGCACTTCATGCAACAAGAAGGCAATAGAAAAAGGCTCGCACTTTTGCCGTGGAAACATGCCACGTGAACACCAAAACAAAGAAAAAGGTATCACGAAAAGTTTATATCTAATTTCACTATTTAATTCTACATCAAAAGATATTCTTTGAAAAGTTTATATCTCATTACATTATTTAACTCCATTCTTTTGTTACAATATTACGATATATTGTCCAAGAAAAATTGATAGATTCAACCAAAGAGGCTTGGGTATCAATCTTCAACGAACAAGTTGAGCAAATATTTGGTCATACTGCTGGATAGATGTCAAGTCCTGAGCGCAAAGATTGCAATTTATCTATAAACTTCTTGTCTAATGTGTATGACGCAATGGACCTTTGGTATTCTAGCCTCCCCATTGATCCAAGGTTTGCATCCTTAGGAAAGGCTTTAATGATGTATTTGACTATACATAGTTGGATACAAGATCAATTCGCTTGACCCGAACTTCCAGAAGATAAAGGAGTAATGGTTGCTTCTAAATAAGCATCCCTCTTTTGGTCCAACGAACAAAGAAGTTTCAAATCCAAGCAAAATTGGGAAAGTTCACACAATTAAAAGTTCATGAAACCCTCTAGCAATAACAGATTTTGGCACATCAAATATGTCATAAAATATGACATTATGCTCCAACAAGCAAATTAATGCGGCCAGATTTGCACCAAAGTACAAACCCGGTTGTCAAACGAAATTGATCCATGATGACTTCTAAAGGTGCCCCAGCCATGAAAATGGGAAAGAAAAACAATGCATTGAGAACGCCAGCTTGTGATCCTCAAGCACAGGCCTAATAATTTTATGACTGGAATGCACAACTTGATCTAGACTGGACCTTAGCAGCAAAATTTAGTGTGATTGTATGAAGAAAATCTATGCTTAAGGAAGACATGGATGGCTCAAAGTACTTGTAAGCCATCTTAGAAAAACCACAATATAGCAAGGAACAAAAAAATCTATTTAGCATGCAAGACTAAAACCAAGATCGTATTACAAAAGGAGATCGGTCCCTTTTAGTTGAGTCTTTGGCAACTTCGGAATGCAAAAACTTCAGCAAATGATTCAATCAAAGCCTACAACATTATTTCTTTGCAGGGCATGGCTATCAGAGGTTTAAGCTTATTAGAAACTTACTAATATCAAATTCAACTTGGACCCCATGGAAATTACACAAATATATGCATAAAATGGAATCATTTACATCATTGTCACATGTCCAGTTGGATGCTGCCTAGTGGCGTGACGTTAAAATACTATCTATCTATCTATTAATATCAAATTCAACTTGGCCCCCCATGGAAATCAAACATATAATTCAGTCTGCAATCATGCATAAAATGGAATCATTCACACTACAAAGCAAAAACTCATGGATGCATCGTGGCTCCTCATGTACTCATCAAATCAAGCTCCTTCCTCTCTAATAATGAAAATTTTCCAGCTTCAATCTATGAACAAAATGCCCACATAGCATCTACCCCCATGAATTTATAAATCATAAACATCAAGCTATACATAGCTTCGCTTAATAACTTAATGCATTTGCTCCTACTTTCCTCGTCTTCAAAAATGGCCAACCTGCAGCATCTGAGCTAGGCTAACCATCAAATATCAACAAAGCAAGTAGAAGAATGCAATGAATCATGCACTGCATCTAGGGCCATTGTGAAAAACAGCCAATCTTCCTTTGTACCCTGAGCAAAATGCTGGCTTGGCTGGATGAGATGGATACATAAAAGAATAATGATTGGTTTAGATGAACTTTTGGTTTGCATGGCTCCATAGCATGACAGAGGTCCTCCATGTCAGCCTCAACTTAAAACACCAATGGGACCGAACTTCAAATCTGGTGCTCCATCCTCATCCCCCATAACCATTAATTCTAATTCAACGATTTTTAGGAAGGCTGATATTTTTAGGCGGATGAATGCTAAACTGCAAAACATAAGAGAAAAAAAATCCAAGAAAACTTTTTGGTCAATGTTTTTCAGTTAGTTTTAGTTGAGCCATCGGAAATGGTCCCATAGAGACACATTGAATAATCTAGACATCTGGCTGTGTCCCCATTACACTATTCTTACACTATTCTTGCGGTTTCCTATGGCTACCTTCCCTTACCACGTCATCAAAGCTCGGGACACATTTCAGCAGCCATTCCCACTGACTCAATTTTGAACCGAAAGCACCAATCAAGAATAAGATTATCGCAAGAAGATAAAGAAGCACAGGTAAGCAGGTCACCTGTGCCATATAGATAAAAACTCAGTCCATCCAAGGCAATAGGAACAACCAATTTTCTGTCTGGATTTGCCACGAGGCACAGCGAAGCCCTTGAATCCGGTAATGGGAATACGCCCCAAAGAAAACTTGTACTCATTTCCATATGTGATGAGTATACATTCTATTTTCTTGGCATGGTCCCCTGTTTGTGTTTGCTATACATTACATTTGAAAACTTCTTTTCAGTAATGTATTTTCATCATGAATTTGAATGCAGAATCTTCTGGGGCTTGTCTAACAGGTTAATTTATGCCGCCTGCCTATTGGGGCAACAAGACCAGAAATCAAATCTTCAATGTGGTCTTGCAGAGGCAGGGGCTTGCATGCAAATCAAATTACCACATATCCCCACAAGAGCACAAGCCATCTCTGAAATGATGGGTCCACTTGCTCTCTCGAAGAACGATCTCCCTTCTTTCGATCCTCGATATTACTTTACTTGCACTATGACAGTCAGTGCACATTCTCAAGTTTTTTTGCTCATACGTAGTGTTTGTCCTTAGGGTGTATGAAGGGCCCAAAGGCTATGGCCAATTCTCAGCATGTCCACACAATGCTATTTCTTTTCGGAATCAGAAACTGGTTTCAAAACAACATCCAGATTTGGCAGGTACCCTTCTCCTTCATCGTGAAGCCAAACTTTCTAACATGGCAGAGATTTCATCAGTTTGGCGGTCACCAACCACAAACTCCATATCTCCTTATTCACCTCTATTAAAACTCTCCCAGGTTTCTTCTTTTGCCCCTGCAAGTTTTCTCAGCTCTTCCATTCTATTTGCATCAACCCACATACCAGCTCCTGCATAAATGTTTGCCATAAGGACATATGGAGCAGCATTTCCAGAGTTCATTTGAACTAGTTTCTGAAAGCATCTTAATCTTAGGTCCACTTCCCATAACTTCTGCAAGCACTAAGAAATGCAGTCCATGCTTCCCTCGCATGGACGATATATGGTATTGTTTGTAGCAATTTCTCTGCCTCACACAAGCACCCAGAACGAGAGAAGATGTCAACCATGCTATTATAGTGATCTCTTGTTGGTTCTATGTGATAATCTCCTCTCATCATTTCAAAGTATTCCTGACCTTGGGCAACCAGGCCAGCCGACTACACGCAGTAAGGAGACACATAAAAGTAACATCATCTGGCTTTATACCATGTACTTGCATGCCAGAAAACATTCTATTGCCATGTCGGTCTCATCATTCATGCTATATCCTCCTATCATTGCATTCCATGTCACAATATTCGATGGGGTAACCTGTCAAAGACGCCCCGTGCCTCTGGAAGAAAACCACTTTTGGCATACATATCAACCAAAGCAGTGCCAACAAAAGACTCCTTGGCCATGCCCTTTTTTATAACCTGATAATGCAGCTCTAGACCCTTTTCTATGGCCCCTATACTTCCACAAGCTTTCAAACAGGAAGCAAAAGTAAAAAGGATCTGGGGACAATCCTTCCTAATTGCATCTGTTCAAAGAGCTGCAACGCTTTTTAGCCATAACCATGTTCAGCATATCCTACAATCATCGTGGTCCATGATACAGCATCTCGATTTGGCAGATATCCAAACATCCTCTGACCCTCTGCAAGTGATGCACATTTGGCATAAACGTCTATCAAAGCATTAACAACCAAGACATCTCTCCAGACCTCTTTTGTAATGCTTTCGCATGTATTTCCCGGGCTTTGTCAATGGCATTTAAAATACCACAAGCTTTCAAGCTACAAACAAATGTTACAGCATTTGGAGACACGGCACACAATTTCATGCGATCAAAGTACTCCAGTGCCCTCGAACAAAATCCCTGTTCTACATATCCTGCAATGAGTGCATTCCATGACACAACATCACGAACCGGCAGACTCTCAAACACCTCTAGTGCCTCTACAAGTGAGCCAGATTTAGCATACATGTCAATCAATGTGTTAGCAACAAACAGATCACTTTCTATCGCCAACTTCTTAATTTCAATGTGCATCTCACGGCCCTTATCTATAGCTCCTATGCAGGAACAAGCTTTCAGGACACAGACAAATGTGATGGCATTTGGTGAGTTACCTGCCATCCGCATGCAGTCAAAACATTCTAACGCTTCCCTCCCAAGGCCATTTTCAGCATAAGCTGCAAGTATTGTATTCCAGGATATAACATCTCGCTTTGGCAGTTTGTCAAATACTTCCCGTGCCTGTACAAGATAGCCACATCTGGCATACATGTCGATCAAAGTATTCCCCAGAATTAAATCATACTCAAATTTGTCTTGTTCAAGTTTGATGTGTATTTTGTGGCCCTTGTCTATTGCACCTATGCTCCCGCAAGCTTTTAAACTGCAAATAAAGGTGACAATATTTGGAGACACTCCCTCAAATTGCATTAGCTCAAAGCATTCCAATGCTTCTAAAGCATGCTCATTTTCGGCATAGCCTGCAATCAGCGCATTCCATGACACAACATCTCGAACTGGAAGCATATTGAACACTTCCCTTGCCTCTACTATTGACCCACATTTGGCATACATATCAATTAGAGTGTTACCAATCGAAATAGCACCTTGAAATCCTTTTTTTATAACCTCAGAGTGTATTTCCCGGCCTTTATGAACTCCCAGGCTATTACAAGCCTTCAAACAGCAAATAAATGTGACTGTATTTGGGGAAATGCCTTCCAGATGCATCTCTTCATAACATTTCAGTGCATCTTGATCAAGCCCATTTTCAGCATATCCTGAGATCATTGTAGTCCAAGTGACAACCCCACGACATGGTAGCCTGTCAAATGTCATTCGCGCATCATCAAGTGAGCCACATTTAATGTACATGTCAATCAAAGCACTGCCAACAAAAACATCTTTTTCGTAACCTTTCTCTTGTACCTTCTTTCGTATATTTCTACCCTCGTCAATGGATCTTATACTGCTACAAGCTTTTAAGCTATAAATAAATGTGACAGGATTTGGAGAAATGCCGTCTGTTTGCATCTCTTCAAAGCATTTCAATGCTTCAAAACCAAGTCCATTTTCAACATATCCTGCAATTAGTGTAGTCCATGAGACAACATTTCGGACAGGCAACAACATGAGAACCTCTCGGGCTTCTGAAAGTAACCCATGTTTCGCATACATGTCAATTAGGACATTACCAACAAGAACATCTCTATCAAGTCCCTTTTCGGCAATTTCCACGTGCATTTCACGGCCTTTGTCTATGGCCCCCATGCTGCTGCAAGCTTTCAAGACACAAACAAAAGTTGCAGCATTTGGGAACACACCTCCAAGTCGCATCTGTTCAAAACACTTCAGTGCATCCTGTCCTGATCCGTAGTTAGCATATCCATTGATTAATGCTGTCCATGAAACCACATTTCTATGGGGCAACTTGTCAAAAACTTCTTGTGCCTCAACGAGTGATGCACATAGCATACATGTCTACTAAGGCGCTGCCAATGAAGACATCGGATTCAAGCCCAGTTTCTTGAATCTTAGCATGAAATTTCCGACCTCTTTCAATGTCATTTGTCCTAGCACATGCCCCAGTAAAGCTGTAAAAAGTATAACAACTGGGATGCACATCATCTTCTTGCATTTTCTGATACAGATTGAATGCATCCCGTAATTGTCCAGTTTCCATGTATCCTTTTATAAGAGAAGTCCAAGAGTGTTCATCCCGATAAACTAAACTGTGAAAAGCCTCATGAGCATTGGAGATGTTCCCACATGCAACAAGCATAGGCACAATGTGATTTCCTATAGTTTGATGGGCGTCCAGCCCATTCTCGCAAATGTGTCCATGTAAGCTGCTTGCACATTCTAAGCTTCTTTTCTTACCATATTTCTGCAAGGTGCATACAATGTCCGGAACACAAGACTGCATCGAAACCCGTATTCCAGCCATGAAATTCCACCCAGGAACCTAATTTAGACATACTTCACGACCATTATTTAGTCTGCTTCGAATCACACAATTAAAATTGCTATCGGAGTTGCCAGTCTGCATAAGATGTCCACATCGATGGTTCCATGCGAAGAGAATATGCATCCTAAAAAAATGGGTGTCAAACAACGAGATTGAACGAAAGTTACAACCATTCTGAGTCTGAAAGTACCGTTGGATCTTTGCTTGGAAAAAAATTTCTTCGTGACCATCATGCCTGTGCAGATCAACCTTCGCTTATAATAAGCTAATCTTGGCATGCCCTTCGGCATAGCTCTGCTGCTACCCTGGGGTTATATACGGAAGGTAACAAGGACCTAGAGACCACTTCAATACCTCTAGTCCCAAGCATACTTCCCTTAAACACATTCAAACAGGATGGCTTCAATACCTGTTACCAGGTCTAAAATTTGTTTTGTGGTTTAGAGTGGACGTTCTTCCATGGCTGTTATAAGTAGGTGAGGACCTTGCATGTTGTTTTAGGTTTTTTTTATTTTTATAGCATAATGTTACTCCAACATGGAGATGCTTTGGTTGGGAAGAAAAAACAAAAAAGTTAAAAAACATTGGAACTTCAGAAATAACATCCCATTAAGTATACCACAAATCCCCATGACAACAAATTTTCAAAAAAAAAAATTCATTACAAAATGCGGCCGACAAGACGCGACCTCCAAACACCCGGTCGACAAAGACATGGGTGCGGCTTCAAACCCTAAAACTATGCGGTCATAAGAGCTTGCAGACCTATCCTTGCAGATCTATCCTCTGAGCAGAAAGCCCATCAAGCAAATCTTGTTCTTCAAATTTTGGGGCAGCTCTGGCATTATCTGAAACGTGTTGCTTGCATTTTCTAAATCACTGCACCGGCTACATATTTAGTATGGCATTGCAAATAAATAAAATAATTCTTCAACTGTATTCGGGGGATAATATCAGAATGGATAATTCTATGCAGCTTTAGTTTCTGAACCTCGGGATAATTAATTCCTCTCAACACCTTGCAAAAAGAAATGATCACTTTTCTCTTCTTGCTTTATGCCTCCGGTTTGCCTCTACGTTTGTATATGCTCTCTACTTTGTTTTTCAGCCACATATACCATATAAATTTTCTTATTTCCTTGCCAAAAAGTCTACAATGTTTTTAATTTGTTTCAACCGTCACCATTTACATGTCGTCATTATTTACATCAACAGCATCTTAGTGGCATATAAAGATTGCAGCATCTTGCTTCCATAATTACATAATCCGCAATTCCATAAAAGATCTGAACCGCGCTCTGATATCAATTGGTATGATTTATGGATTTGGATTTTTGAACATCCTTAGATTATTGAATATACATATAAACAATAGATCTTTGACCAATCTAAAACACAATACAGAACAATTGCTATGATACAGTACTTAACTACCCAACCGGATCCACCTCCGAAAGGCTATACTGGCAAAGCTACACATTGGCTTAACTGGCTCCTGATCACCACTGCTAAACCGCAGTCTCCGATCAGAAGGGAAAATTACTAGGCTTCTGGATAAGAAAGGCTTATAGAGAATAATCTGTGTGCAAGCTCTTTTTTTCATCTCCAAAGCGGTTCTTTGCTACATTGGATCACCGGTTCGGGCCTCTCCGTCTCGATCAGATCTACAACGATAATCGCTTCCTTTAAACATTTGGTTGGCTACTATCCCCACCTTCTCTATGGCCGTTAGTCTGTAGTGAATAGGCTGCTGGTCCCAGGTGTTCCCAACAATTAGTAGTCTCCCCCATTTATAGTCTTAATTCGGTGACAACCATATGGATATTCATATCATACGAACATTATACTTGTATATACAAAAGATGGTCGTCACATGGATGCAAAAGGGTAGTTGCACAGGACAAGGTTTGAACTTGCAATCTTCTAGTTGCAAACCACACACCTTTGCCAAGTACGCTACCAATACTTGTTAAAGACATTTCCTCATAATTCTAGAACATACATGCATGTGCGACACTTGGCGTGATCTCATATATTGGAGTGGCACGATCCTGACCATTGGCCTAGATATATAAGGAGGCACCTCCTTCTTGTAGAACTATTCCAGTTCAACGCTAGGCTTGAGCCTTCTAGGCATATGTCTCGTGTTCCTGCTTGCCTTCGAGCCATTGTACCCTTGATTCCTGTTCATATATTAGATTTTTGCCGATCTTGGCGTATTTCTTTCGTATTTCTTGCATATTTTCGATATTTTCCCTTGTTTTTGTGTAGGTTCATGACAATTTGAACTGGAATCCCTTACCAGTTCTTGCCTGCTCTGATCCTAAGCATTGCTTTATACATATTGGGTTGTTCTTGTCTCTATGGAGGAAGTTTCATCCTTATTACACCAGGTCCATCAACTTGTTCAAGTATGCCAGCAGTTATAGTTGGATAACATGGAGCTCTAGGAATGGGTAGCTTCTCGTGAGGCAGCCTCTAGCTCAGGGAGGGGATCATCAGAGCCTAAGATTAGCCTGGCAAAAAAATTTGATGGCACTAGATCCAAGCTCCGAGGTTTTTTCAATCAGATTTGGCTCGTTATTCGGCTCCACCCTCACAGGTACCCTACAGATCAGGAACAGGTCGGACTAGTTGACTCTCCTCTTTCTGGGTCAGCCTTGAGTTGGTTTGTTCCCCTACTAGAGAAAGGGGCTCCCGAGTTGCAAAATTTTGCTGCGTTTACTGCTGAACTTAAGGCATGTTTTGGAGACACCGATGGCAATGCACAGCAGTAACCAAGCTTGGCAACCTCAGGCAAGGTTCTTGTCCACCTTTAGTTTATGCTTCTGAGTTTTGACAGATTGCCATAGATACAGTCTGGGAAGATGCGGCTCTTCGGGACTGTTTTCGAAGAGGGCTCCATGAGGATGTAAACGATATGTTATCTTCTTATCGTGATACGAAGATAAATTCAATTCTCAAAACCAGCAAGCAAAAGAGAAACACTAAAAGAAAGCCCCATCTGGGTGTCTCCACTAAACAACACAATATACAATAAGGTCGCTTGAAGAAAGAACCGACAAGTGGAGAAACACAGAGATGAGCTGATGAAGATGAAAAGGAAGAAATGTAGTATATATGCGAGAAAAACCTAACTACCAAGGGAGTCTAACTAACTAAAGGTAGCAATGGTTTCGAGAATTACATTTGTTGACTATGGAGGATCCCAGAACCTTAGACGAAGCTATAAAGTTTGTGGTTCGTTGTGATAACTGACTTTTTGAGCGTAGGCAAGAAAGACGAAATTAGCACATTTCTATACTTCCCCAAGCTCCAAAGAATCACAAAGAATTTTTGCACCACCCATCGTCCTCCTCGAATCGGTTGGCCCAAAGGCCTATGCAAATTGATGGTGTGGTTCGAGGGCCCTTGTCTATCATCTCGAGAAGCAATGCCAAGACCAACGGCCAACTGCCTCTGAGGGATTTTTATAGCCAATACTTTAGAAATTTTCTAGGTCCTATGAGGGAAACCAAGTATGTATCCCCGTTTTCCATTGATTTCTAATAAAGGAAGGGATCTTTATAGCTGATGTGTTAGAAATTTTTTATGCTCTATGTATCCCTATTTTCGATTGATTTTTAATAAACGACAATTTCAATTTGTAAACGGCCAAGCTCAACGGTATATCTCCAATGAACAGTGGCTTTAATTCAATGAAGAGCATTGAATTTTTTCCATGAGGCATCTGGACAGGCAAAAGTAGAAGTCGTTGCCTTGGTAGATCTGGATTTAGGATTATACTTATCAAGACACATTCCAACCATGACCATAGGAAGCTCTATCACCGCAAATCTCATTGTGAAACTACATTTTGAAGATTGGAGCTAAGGATGAATACCATATAGATGAATGTAGAATTATAAATTCATAGACTTTGTAGAGGCTTTGTAATGAATTTTTTCCAATTTGTTTCCCTGCTGCTGTATACATGATGCCAATAATTGTGCAGTAAATTTGTCAAAAGTTTTTACAATTATGAAACTACTTGTGAAGCAATTCGGGGCAGATGTCGATAAGAACAAAGGACAGAATATTGAGAAACCGAAAATGGTTATTTATATATGAAAGGAATGGTTACATATGGAGCCTGGATTTTGGATTTTGGATGATTTAGACGGAAACCACAAACGATTATATAGACCTTTATCTATGAAATACCAGTAAACATCGGGGAAAACATCGTCTGATTATGAGCAGCTAAATTCGATGAGCCAGTTTAGAGATCTTCTTATATTTTACCAGTAGCTTTTGCACTTTCTATTGTGCTATCAATGTCGAGAATCTGTAAGAGTCGTTGAAGCTTGCATAGGTCGATGGATAGCTTACTCAAATAATACCAAACATCTAAGAGTTCTTTTGTGTTCTCCGATGCGTGGTTTCTAAGCTCTCGTATTGGCGTTGTTCTTTGGGCGGGTGGAGTGACAATGATATGGATGGCATCTTCTTGAGGAGTTCCCCCTTTTCTCTTGGCCATTTAGCCCGCAGCGGAGTGCGGTATGATCTTATTATGGAGCCATCTACATTTACGTGAAGATTTGTTGGTGTAACCCGCAACCGCGATTTTGGCTCGAAAAGCATGTGGACGATTAGGGGGCAAGCGGAATATTTAGATTAAAAAATAAAATGAAACAGTGTATTAGGAATGCTACCTGCAGCGAATGACATTCTGTTGAGTATCGTGCTTGTACGCTGGCCGTTGTTGATTTAGATGGAGTCATTTTATGGAGAGACCATGTTATAGATAGACTAGTTTTGGTTAACTGTTTGTTATCTGTCAGCTCATTATTACATTTTTGGCAATGGATACACGTATACACGAGAATTGTGTGTTTGTTTGGACGCATGGACACATGTGAGTGTTTACAACACGTATCGGTCATAGTTTGTTGGTTGTTATTCATGTAGAAACATTTGTAGTTGTTTAGAACATGTGTCATCCATGAACTATTTGTCGTCATGGCATACTTAATGAACATGTGGTAGTAAAGTGAGCTTGGAACTCGTGTTAGATTTGATTGGAAAGTGGCTTTGGCATTAAGTAAAGTAGAGAAACTGGTTGGTAAGTATTGTGATGCAAAGGGAAGGTTACGCGGAAAAGGTGATAGTATACATAGTGAAAATAAAGGCGGGAGGGAAAGAGGAGTGCACGAGCAAAAAAATGCAAAAAAACGAGTGAAAATGGCCTTGGGAGGGAAGCATTAGAATGTTTTGACTACATACAGATGGCAGGTAACTCACCAAATGCCATCACATTTGTCTGTGTCACGAAAAGCTTGTTCTGCATAGGAGCTATAGATAAGGGCGTGAGATGCACATTGAAATTAAGAAGTTGGCGATAGAAAGTGATCAGTTTGTTGCTAACACATTGATTGACATGTATGCTAAATCTGGCTCATTTGTAGAGGCACTAGAGGTGTTTGAGATTCTGCCAGTTCGTGATGTTGTGTCATGGAATGCTCTCATTGCAGGATATGTAGAACATGGATTTTTTTCGAGAACCTTTGAGTACTTTGATCGCATGAAATTGTGTGTCGTGTCTCCAAATGCTGTAACATTTGTTTGTAGCTTGAAAGCTTGTGGTACCTTAAATGCCATTGACAAAGCCCGGGAAATACATGCGAGCATCACGAAGGACTCATGTAAAAGAAGCTTTTGAAATGAAAATGGAATAAGCATGAACTAATTTACTTGTTGCATGCTTCTTGTATTCTCGCATAAGAGAGAATACAGGAATGTTTGGAAAGAAATGGAACAAACATAAGTAATCGTTGAAGCCCAAAAATGTGCTAGATTTTGTGTAAGTGGAATCAACTATCTAATATGCTCTATCAAAGTTCAAACTGTGTTATTAAAGAATACAATGACCAATGAATGTATTGTTAAGAATGGACTCATTCTTGAGATTGAAACTAATCAATTCCTTGCTTTCTATAGTAGCCCTTTTAGAAAAGACCCGTAAAAATATCCATTGAAGAAAGGGCATCTTGAGAAATATGAAATTCTTGGAGGAAAGAAAAAGCACAAATTTTTACAAGGCTAATACATTGATCAAGGGCTTCTCATGATTTTAAAAGAACTCGTGGGCATTTGGTAAACTATAACATTAAGGGCATGGGAGTTTTTTCCAAAGAAGAAGGGAGATGAGATGATACCAAAAGAATAATGTGAGCATCTACATTTGAAGACTTTGTTTTGTCTTGTAGCACATTTTAGAGTCGACTTTGACTCTTCAGAACATTCCCTAAGATTCCAACCTGGTACGCAATAGGAAACTGTTGATTGCCCAATGATTGGCCAATGCTATTTTAAAAAGACCCAATGGTTCAGATTGAAAGAATAAGGATACACAAACTGGATAGAAACACTATTATTTTACTATTTGAAACTAAACAATGGACAAACAATATAAGTACAAACAAACCGGATATATTAACAATTGAAGCATCTGCATATCACCTCCACATTGAGACATGCAGGTGGATTTAGGAGGTATACGAGGATAGGCTCTATCAGTGTTGCCAACTAGAAGTCATTGATGATGAAAATATCATGCCCTTTAGAATTGTTTGGCGTCCAATCATATCGGGGCACGCTATGTGAGTTGGTTCCACCTAACTAGCTGCTACATCTGCTGCTCAATGGGGTTACTGGGATCATATCTTCAAGAGATCGTGGATATGTGCACTTAGATGTGTCCTTCGGTATGGCATTGAAATGTATCCTCATACATCATTGTACAATTTGTCAGCATGCTTATTATTGTAACGTTCCTAACCGACATGCCCTTAGCCAACTGGGCAAAACCGTTTAGACGTTTATGAGTAGTAGCTGGTGTCTCGAGAATGCGAGACAAAGGTCTACTTCCGGGCGGTCTTCATGGGTCCGTTACAACAATCTCCCCACTAGAACTATGCTCATCCTCGAGCATCACAAACCATCCCATGGTGTCCAAGACCAAGTCATGATCTACTGTCCAACGGTATTCTAGATCATACTTGCCCCCATGGAGACTCGAACTCGAGCCTTGCTCTGATATCAAATGTAAAGTTCCTAATCAAGCACAATTTCATTATATATGGACTTTCTCTAAGTCCATATGCCTCCAAAATGAGCCCAAACTTTTAGAATATTGTGGTTTTTTTATTAGAATGGCGCTTAAAATTCCGAAATCGTCTGCGAGATAGGTGAGACGGCAAGCGTTGTGTCCCGGAAAAGCGCCTTCATTATAGGTGGTGTTGCTAGTGAAGCCGGGTTTTGCAAATCTGCGCAGCCTAGATTCATATCGGGACACTCAGAATGGTTGAAACGAGGCATAGATATGGATTCACAATGGCCAGAAATCTTGAGTCCCATATTAGTGAGCCAATCTTAGCCCATGTGAATCGGTTGCGACTTGAGGTGCAAAAGCGAGATAAACGAAATGGAATAGAAGAAATCGATTACCCAAGTCACGATGTTCCTCCATGGGGAAGGGTTGTCAAAGGAAAGCAATGAGGAAGATCACCTCAATAGAGTGGAGCTGGAGGCCTGCCTCATATCATTGAAACGCCATATTCTGGGACGGACAGAGCTTCAAGAGGCTGCTGAAAATGCAGGATGTTTGGCTGCACAACACGTTCAGACCGTTATTATAAGAAGGAAAAAAGGCAGCGTGAAGCTTTGGCAACCAAGCTCATCGTCAACACTCCTCACTCTCGGTCCAAGAATTGGATGACTGGCTGGATCTGTATAGCCGAAGTTACATTGATGAGTTCGATCTGGGGGATCTTATTCAGGTAGAACTGGGCATTGACTAAAACCTCGCTCTCTAGTATTATCTATTATCTATTCTGTTTGTGTTGAACTAACTGTGTCGAGGCATGATGTTTTCTTGGTTTTATCATCTATGTACTCCATCTATGTTCTCCATATATTTTGTTTATAAAATAATATTATTATATAGCATTATTATGTATACAGAACTTCTAATAGATGGATAATAAAATCACTGATTCCGTATATCCATTCATCCTTTTTTCCTAATGAGATTTAAGATCCATTTTTTTATATTTTTCTACCGCACATATGCTAACGAAGCTTGGAAACATACGCATATAGCATAGATCTAATCAACGTCAACAACTAACTCACACACACATAAGAATTTTTCATTATAGCATTATGTATACAGAACTTCTAATAGATGGATAATAAATTCACTAATTTCATATATCCATTCATCCTTATTTCCTAATGAGATTTAAGATCCATTTTCTCATATTTTTCTATGTCATTTATCTGCACAAGTCAACAACTAACTCACACACACATAAGACAAATAATATTAACCTTCATTACTCGCTATACAATAGTTCACTATTTTATTCAAACAACATCGCTCAAGTATTATTCTCACTATCGAATTCAAAACTCTGCTAACAACAAAGGCAACCACATGTCATCATCGACAACCGTATGTGTCACGTTCTCGTTTGCATTTTTTTGCTCGTGCACTCCTCTTTCCCTCCCGCCTTTTTTCACTATCACCTTTCCGTACAACCTTCCCTTTGCATCACAATACTTACCAACCCGGTTTCTCTACTTTACGTTATGCCAAAGCCACTTTCCAATCAAATCTAACACGAGTTCCAAGCTCACTTTACTACCACCGTTCATTAAGTATGCCATGGCGACAAATAGTTCATGGATGACACATGTTTTAAACAACTACAAATGTTTCCACATGAATAACAACCAACAAACTATGGCCGATCGTAACAAACACCACGGTTCTGGGTGTATCACGTGTATCCATTGCCAAAAATGTAATAATGAGCAGACAGATAACAAACAGTTAACCAAAACTAGTCTATCTATAACATGGTCTCTCCATAAAATGACTCCATCTAAATCAACAACGGCCGGTGATAAAACACGATACTCAACGAGAATATCATTATTTGCGGTAGCATTCCTAATACCTTTGTTTCATTTTATTTTTAATCTAAATATTACGCTTGCCCGGGGAATCGTCCACATGCTTTACGAGCCAAAATCATTGCGGGTTACACCAACAAATCTTCCGAAATAGAGATGGCTCAAGTAATAAGATCATCTCTTTCTTGGTGGCTAAATGGCCAAGAGAAACAGGGGTAACTCCTGAAGAAGATGCCATCCATGTCATTGTCACTCCACCAGTTCCAGCAACAACGCCAATACGAGAGCTTAGAAACCAAGCATCGGAGATCACAAAAGAACTCTTAGATGTTTGGTATTATTTGAGTAAGCTATCCATCGACCTATGCAAGCTTCAACGGCTCTTCTGGGATTATCGACATTGATAGCACAATAGAAAGTGCAAAAACTCTTGGTAAAATATAAGAAGATCTCTAAAAAGCGGCTCATCGATTTTAGCTGCTCATACTGTATCGATGTTTTCCTGATGTTTACTGGTATTTCATAGATAAAGGTCTATATAATCGTTTGTGGTTTCCGTCTAAATCATCCAAAATCCAAAATCCAGGCTCCATATGTAACCATTCCTTTCATATATAAATAACCATTTTAGGTTTCTCAATATTACGTCCTTTGTTCTTATCGACATCACTTACGAATTGCTTCACAAGTAGTTTCATAATTGTAAAAACTTTTGACAAATTTACTGCACAATTATTGGCGTCATGTATACGGCAGCAGGGAAACAAATTGGAAAAAATTCATTACAAAGCCTCTACAAAGTCTATGAATTTATAATTCTCTGTTCATCTATATGGTATTCATCCTTAGCTCAATCTTCAAAATGTAGTTTAGAATGAGATTTGCCGTGATAGAGCTTCCTATGGTCATGGTTGGAATGTGTACTGATAAGTATAATCCTAAATCCAGGACGACCAAGGCAACGACTTCTACTTTGCCTGTCTGTATGCCTCATGGAAAAAATTCAACGCTCTTCATTGAATTAAAGCCCTTTGTTCATTGGAGATATCACGCTTGAGCTTGGTTTTACAAATTGAAATTGTCGTTTATTAAAAATCAATCGAAAATAGGGATACATAGAGCATAAAAAATTTCTAACACATCAGCTATAAAGATCCCTTCCTTTATTAGAAATCAATGGAAAACGGGGATACATACTCGGTTTCCCTCATAGGACCTAGAAAATTTCTAAAGTATTGGCTATAAAAATCCCTCAGGAGCAGAAAGCGGCAACTAAATATATAATCTGATAAGAAGGATAGATCCTTTTAGTTCTCCCCCGCCACCATAGTTTCTGCATCAACCCACAACAAACATTAGCACAATAGAGATCAATCCAGATATTACTGCAGTGCACGAACTACGTTCCTGGTAACATAACCCTCACTTTTTACATATACATGAAAGCACTATCGTACTGATATCAATTGCACTTTAAATGTACGATAACCAACGAAGAGATAGATAGATAGATAGTAGTTTTAACGTCACGCCACTAGGCAGCATCCAACTGGACACGAAGAGAAGCAACATACACATCCGCAGGAACCAAACTACCACGTCGCCATATAGGCTCCACATCCGACACCACTCATCACATGTATACATTCCTATCGGATATTAATGCACTCTCAATCGACGACAATAAGATATTCTATTTCCATAATATTGCACGCCTAAATTTCTTTCCCGCATGCTTATTCAATCTTCTTCATTTTCATAAAGCCTATAAACTTCAATTTGTGAGCCTGCATAAGTCACATCAACCCAGAACAGACTATGTGGTATCAGGCTTGCACTTCATGCAACAAGAAGGCAATAGAAAAAGGCTCGCACTTTTGCTGTGAAACATGCCACGTGAACACCAAAACAGCAAAAAGGTATCGCTGAAAAGTTTATATCTAATTTCACTATTTAATTCTACATCAAAAGATATTCTTTGAAAAGTTTATATCTCATTACATTATTTAACTCCATTCTTTTGTTACAATATTACGAGATATATTGTCCAAGAAAAATTGACAGATTCAACCAAAGAGGCTTGGGTATCAATCTTCAACGAACAAGTTGAGCAAATATTTGGTCATACTGCTGGATAGATGTCAAGTCCTGAGCGCAAAGATTGCAATTTATCTATAAACTTCTTGTCTAATGTGTATGACGCAATGGACCTTTGGTATTCTAGCCTCCCCATTGATCCAAGGTTTGCATCCTTAGGAAAGGCTTTAATGATGTATTTGACTGGCCACATAGTTGGATACAAGATCAATTCGTTTGACCCAGAACTTCCAGAAGATAAAGGAGTAATGGTTGCTTCTAAATAAGCATCCCTCTTTTGGTCCAACGAACAAAGAAGTTTCAAATCCAAGCAAAATTGGGAAAGTTCACACAATTAAAAGTTCATGAAACCCTCTAGCAATAACAGATTTTGGCACATCAAATATGTCATAAAATATGACATTATGCTCCAACAAGCAAATTAATGCGGCCAGATTTGCACCAAAGTACAAACCCGGTTGTCAAACGAGAAATTCAGTAGTCCTTGATGACTTCTAAAGGTGCCCCAGCCATGAAAATGGGAAAGAAAAACAATGCATTGAGAACGCCAGCTTGTGATCCTCAAGCACAGGCCTAATAATTTTATGACTGGAATGCACAACTTGATCTAGACTGGACCTTAGCAGCAAAATTTAGTGTGATTGTATGAAGAAAATCTATGCTTAAGGAAGACATGGATGGCTCAAAGTACTTGTAAGCCATCTTAGAAAAACCACAATATAGCAAGGAACAAAAAAATCTATTTAGCATGCAAGACTAAAACCAAGATCGTATTACAAAGCGAGACTGAGTCCCTTAGTTGAGTCTTTGGCAACTTCGGAATGCAAAAACTTCAGCAAATGATTCAATCAAAGCCTACAACATTATTTCTTTGCAGGGCATGGCTATCAGAGGTTTAAGCTTATTAGAAACTTACTAATATCAAATTCAACTTGGACCCCATGGAAATTACACAAATATATGCATAAAATGGAATCATTTACATCATTGTCACATGTCCAGTTGGATGCTGCCTAGTGGCGTGACGTTAAAATACTATCTATCTATCTATTAATATCAAATTCAACTTGGCCCCCCATGGAAATCAAACATATAATTCAGTCTGCAATCATGCATAAAATGGAATCATTCACACTACAAGGCAAAACTCATGGATGCATCGTAACGCTCCTCATGTACTCATCAAATCAAGCTCCTTCCTCTCTAATAATGAAAATTTTCCAGCTTCAATCTATGAACAAAATGCCCACATAGCATCTACCCCCATGAATTTATAAATCATAAACATCAAGCTATACATAGCTTCGCTTAATAACTTAATGCATTTGCTCCTACTTTCCTCGTCTTCAAAAATGGCCAACCTGCAGCATCTGAGCTAGGCTAACCATCAAATATCAGCAAAGCAAGCAGTAGAAGAATGCAATGAATCATGCACTGCATCTAGGGCCATTGTGAAAACGGCCAATCTTCCTTTGTACCCTGAGCAAAATGCTGGCTTGGCTGGATGAGATGGATACATAAAAGAATAATGATTGGTTTAGATGAACTTTTGGTTTGCATGGCTCCATAGCATGACAGAGGTCCTCCATGTCAGCCTCAACTTAAAACACCAATGGGACCGAACTTCAAATCTGGTGCTCCATCCTCATCCCCCATAACCATTAATTCTAATTCAACGATTTTCGGAAGGCTGATATTTTTACAGGCGGATGAATGCTAAACTGCAAACATAAGAGAAAAAATCCAAGAAAACTTTTTGGTCAATGTTTTTCAGTTAGTTTTAGTTGAGCCATCGGAAATGGTCCCATAGAGACACATTGAATAATCTAGACATCTGGCTGTGTCCCCATTACACTATTCTTACACTATTCTTGCGGTTTCCTATGGCTACCTTCCCTTACCACGTCATCAAAGCTCGGGACACATTTCAGCAGCCATTCCCACTGACTCAATTTTGAACCGAAAGCACCAATCAAGAATAAGATTATCGCAAGAAGATAAAGAAGCACAGGTAAGCAGGTCACCTGTGCCATATAGACAAAACTCAGTCCATCCAAGGCAATAGGAACAACCAATTTTCTGTCTGGATTTGCCCGAGGCACTGTGAAGCCCTTGAATCGGTAATGGGAATACGCCCCAAAGAAAACTTGTACTCATTTCCATATGTGATGAGTATACATTCTATTTTCTTGGCATGGTCCCCTGTTTGTGTTTGCTATACATTACATTTGAAAACTTCTTTTCAGTAATGTATTTTTCATCATGAATTTGAATGCAGAATCTTCTGGGGCTTGTCTAACCGAAGTTAATTTATGCCGCCCGGCTATTGGGGCAACAAGACCAGAAATCAAATCTTCAATGTGGTCTTGCAGAGGCAGGGCTTGCATGCAAATCAAATTACCACATATCCCCACAAGAGCACAAGCCATCTCTGAAATGATGGGTCCACTTGCTCTCTCGAAGAACGATCTCCCTTCTTTCGATCCTCGATATTACTTTACTTGCACTATGACAGTCAGTGCACATTCTCAAGTTTTTGCTCATACGTAGTGTTTGTCCTTGGGGTGTATGAAGGAGCCCAAAGGCTATGGCCAATTTCTCAGCATGTCCACACAATGCTATTTCTTTTTCGGAATCAGAAACTGGTTTCAAAACAACATCCAGATTTGGCAGGTACCCTTCCTCCTTCATGCGTGAAGCCAAACTTTCTAACATGGCAGAGATTTCATCAGTTTGACGGTCACCAACCACAAACTCGTGCATCTCCTTATTCACCTCTATTAAAACTCTCCCAGGTTTCTTCTTTGCCCCTGCAAGTTTTCTCAGCTCTTCCATTCTATTTGCATCAACCCACATACCAGCTCCTGCATAAATGTTTGCCATAAGGACATATGGAGCAGCATTTCCAGAGTTCATTTGAACTAGTTTCTGAAAGCATCTTAATCCTAGGTCCACTTCCCCATAACTTCTGCAAGCACTAAGAAATGCAGTCCATGCTTCCTCGCATGGACGATATGGTATTGTTTGTAGCAATTTCTCTGCCTCACACAAGCACCCAGAACGAGAGAAGATGTCAACCATGCTATTATAGTGATCTCTTGTTGGTTCTATGTGATAATCTCCTCTCATCATTTCAAAGTATTCCTGACCTTGGGCAACCAGGCCAGCCCGACTACACGCAGTAAGGAGACACATAAAAGTAACATCATCTGGCTTTATACCATGTACTTGCATGCCAGAAAAACATTCTATTGCCATGTCGGTCTCATCATTCATGCTATATCCTCCTATCATTGCATTCCATGTCACAATATTCCGATGGGGTAACCTGTCAAAGACGCCCCGTGCCTCTGGAAGAAAACCACTTTTGGCATACATATCAACCAAAGCAGTGCCAACAAAAGACTCCTTGGCCATGCCCTTTTTTATAACCTGATAATGCAGCTCTCGACCCTTTTCTATGGCCCCTATACTTCCACAAGCTTTCAAACAGGAAGCAAAAGTAAAAGGATCTGGGGACAATCCTTCTAATTGCATCTGTTCAAAGAGCTGCAACGCTTTTTGGCCATAACCATGTTCAGCATATCCTACAATCATCGTGGTCCATGATACAGCATCTCGATTTGGCAGATATCCAAACATCCTCTGACCCTCTGCAAGTGATGCACATTTGGCATAAACGTCTATCAAAGCATTAGCAACCAAGACATCTCTCTCCAGACCTCTTTTTGTAATGCTCGCATGTATTTCCCGGGCTTTGTCAATGGCATTTAAGGTACCACAAGCTTTCAAGCTACAAACAAATGTTACAGCATTTGGAGACACGGCACACAATTTCATGCGATCAAAGTACTCCAGTGCCCTCGAACAAAATCCCTGTTCTACATATCCTGCAATGAGTGCATTCCATGACACAACATCACGAACCGGCAGACTCTCAAACACCTCTAGTGCCTCTACAAGTGAGCCAGATTTAGCATACATGTCAATCAATGTGTTAGCAACAAACAGATCACTTTCTATCGCCAACTTCTTAATTTCAATGTGCATCTCACGGCCCTTATCTATAGCTCCTATGCAGGAACAAGCTTTCAGGACACAGACAAATGTGATGGCATTTGGTGAGTTACCTGCCATCCGCATGCAGTCAAAACATTCTAAACGCTTCCCTCCAAGGCCATTTTCAGCATAAGCTGCAAGTATTGTATTCAGGATATAACATCTAAACTTTGGCAGTTTGTCAAATACTTCCCGTGCCTGTACAAGATAGCCACATCTGGCATACATGTCGATCAAAGTATTCCCCAGAATTAAATCATACTCAAATTTGTCTTGTTCAAGTTTGATGTGTATTTTGTGGCCCTTGTCTATTGCACCTATGCTCCCGCAAGCTTTTAAACTGCAAATAAAGGTGACAATATTTGGAGACACTCCCTCAAATTGCATTAGCTCAAAGCATTCCAATGCTTCTAAAGCATGCTCATTTTCGGCATAGCCTGCAATCAGCGCATTCCATGACACAACATCTCGAACTGGAAGCATATTGAACACTTCCCTTGCCTCTACTATTGACCCACATTTGGCATACATATCAATTAGAGTGTTACCAATCGAAATAGCACCTTGAAATCCTTTTTTTATAACCTCAGAGTGTATTTCCCGGCCTTTATGAACTCCCAGGCTATTACAAGCCTTCAAACAGCAAATAAATGTGACTGTATTTGGGAAATGCCTTCCAGATGCATCTCTTCATAACATTTCAGTGCATCTTGATCAAAGCCCATTTTCAGCATATCCTGAGATCATTGTAGTCCAAGTGACAACCCCACGACATGGTAGCCTGTCAAATGTCATTCGCGCATCATCAAGTGAGCCACATTTAATGTACATGTCAATCAAAGCACTGCCAACAAAAACATCTTTTTCGTAACCTTTCTCTTGTACCTTCTTTCGTATATTTCTACCCTCATCAATGGATCTTATACTGCTACAAGCTTTTAAGCTATAAATAAATGTGACAGGATTTGGAGAAATGCCGTCTGTTTGCATCTCTTCAAAGCATTTCAATGCTTCAAAACCAAGTCCATTTTCAACATATCCTGCAATTAGTGTAGTCCATGAGACAACATTTCGGACAGGCAACAACATGAGAACCTCTCGGGCTTCTGAAAGTAACCCATGTTTCGCATACATGTCAATTAGGACATTACCAACAAGAACATCTCTATCAAGTCCCTTTTCGGCAATTTCCACGTGCATTTCACGGCCTTTGTCTATGGCCCCATGCTGCTGCAAGCTTTCAAGACACAAAACAAAAGTTGCAGCATTTGGGAACACACCTCAAAGTCGCATCTGTTCAAAACACTTCAGTGCATCCTGTCCTGATCCGTAGTTAGCATATCCATTGATTAATGCTGTCCATGAAACCACATTTCTATGGGGCAACTTGTCAAAAACTTCTTGTGCCTCAACGAGTGATGCACACTTAGCATACATGTCTACTAAGGCGCTGCCAATGAAGACATCAGTTCAAGCCCAGTTTCTTGAATCTTAGCATGAAATTTCCGACCTCTTTCAATGTCATTTGTCCTAGCACATGCCCCCAGTAAAGCTGTAAAAGTATAACAACTGGGATGCACATCATCTTCTTGCATTTTCTGATACAGATTGAATGCATCCCGTAATTGTCCAGTTTCCATGTATCCTTTTATAAGAGAAGTCCAAGAGTGTTCATCCCGATAAACTAAACTGTGAAAAGCCTCATGAGCATTGGAGATGTTCCCACATGCAACAAGCATAGGCACAATGTGATTTCCTATAGTTTGATGGGCGTCCAGCCCATTCTCGCAAATGTGTCCATGTAAGCTGCTTGCACATTCTAAGCTTCTTTTCTTACCATATTTCTGCAAGGTGCATACAATGTCCGGAACACAAGACTGCATCGAAACCCGTATTCCAGCCATGAAATTCCACCCAGGAACCTAATTTAGACATACTTCACGACCATTATTTAGTCTGCTTCGAATCACACAATTAAAATTGCTATCGGGTTGCCAGTCTGCATAAGATGTCCACATCGATGGTTCCATGCGAAGAGAATATGCATCCTAAAAAATGGGTGTCAAACAACGAGATTGAACGAAAGTTACAACCATTCTGAGTCTGAAAGTACCCGTTGGATCTTTGCTTGGAAAAAATTTCTTCGTGACCATCATGCCTGTGCAGATCAACCTTCGCTTATAATAAGCTAATCTTGGCATGCCCTTCGGCATAGCTCTGCTGCTACCCTGGGGTTATATACGGAAGGTAACAAGGACCTAGAGACCACTTCAATACCTCTAGTCCCAAGCATACTTCCCTTAAACACATTCAAACAGGATGGCTTCAATACCTGTTACCAGGTCTAAAATTTGTTTTGTGGTTTAGAGTGGACGTTCTTCCATGGCTGTTATAAGTAGGTGAGGACCTTGCATGTTGTTTTAGGTTTTTATTTTTATAGCATAATGTTACTCCAACATGGAGATGCTTTGGTTGGGAAGAAAAACAAAAAGTTAAAAACATTGGAACTTCAGAAATAACATCCCATTAAGTATACCACAAATCCCCATGACAACAAATTTTCAAAAAAAAAATTCATTACAAAATGCGGCCGACAAGACGCGACCTCCAAACACTTCTGACAGTACATGGGTGCGGCTTCAAACCCTAAAACTATGCGGTCATAAGAGCTTGCAGACCTATCCTTGCAGATCTATCCTCTGAGCAGAAAGCCCATCAAGCAAATCTTGTTCTTCAAATTTTGGGGCAGCTCTGGCATTATCTGAAACGTGTTGCTTGCATTTTCTAAATCACTGCACTGGCTACATATTTAGTATGGCATTGCAAATAAATAAAATAATTCTTCAACTGTATTCGGGGGATAATATCAGAATGGATAATTCTATGCAGCTTTAGTTTCTGAACCTCGGGATAATTAATTCCTCTCCAACACCTTGCAAAAGAAATGATCACTTTTCTCTTCTTGCTTTATGCCTCCAGATTTGCCTCTACACGTTTGTATATGCTCTGCGGCTGTTTTCAGGCCACATATACCATATAAATTTTTCTTATTTCCTTGCCAAAAAGTCTACAATGTTTTTAATTTGTTTCAACCGTCACCATTTACATGTCGTCATTATTTACATCAACAGCATCTTAGTGGCATATAAAGATTGCAGCATCTTGCTTCCATAATTACATAATCCGCAATTCCATAAAAGATCTGAACCGCGCTCTGATATCAATTGGTATGATTTATGGATTTGGATTTTTGAACATCCTTAGATTATTGAATATACATATAAACAATAGATCTTTGACCAATCTAAAAACACAATCTGAGAACAATTGCTATGATCTGATGCCAACTACCCAACCGGGATCCACCTCAGAAGGCTATCTTGGCAAAGCTACACATTGGCTTAGCGGCTCTCGATCACCACTTTGCTAAACCGCTAGGTCTCCGTCGAAGGGGAAAATTACTAGGCTTCTGGATAAGAAAGGCTTATAGAGAATAATCTGTGTGCAAGCTCTTTTTTTCATCTCCAAAGCGGTTGCTGCTACATTGGATCACTGGTCTGGCCTCTCTGTCCGACTGTATCTACAACAGCTAATCGCTTCCTTTAAACATTTGGTTGGCTACTATCCCCACCTTCTCTATGGCCGTTAGTCTGTAGTGAATAGGCTGCTGGTCCCAGGTGTTCCCAACAATTAGTAGTCTCCCCCATTTATAGTCTTAATTCGGTGACAACCATATGGATATTCATATCATACGAACATTATACTTGTATATACAAAAGATGGTCGTCACATGGATGCAAAAGGGTAGTTGCACAGGACAAGGTTTGAACTTGCAATCTTCTAGTTGCAAACCACACACCTTTGCCAAGTACGCTACCAATACTTGTTAAAGACATTTCCTCATAATTCTAGAACATACATGCATGTGCGACACTTGGCGTGATCTCATATATTGGAGTGGCACGATCCTGACCATTGGCCTAGATATATAAGGAGGCACCTCCTTCTTGTAGAACTATTCCAGTTCAACGCTAGGCTTGAGCCTTCTAGGCATATGTCTCGTGTTCCTGCTTGCCTTCGAGCCATTGTACCCTTGATTCCTGTTCATATATTAGATTTTTGCCGATCTTGGCGTATTTCTTTCGTATTTCTTGCATATTTTCGACGTATTTCCCTTGTTTTTGTGTAGGTTCATGACAATTTGAACTGGAATCCCTTACCAGTTCTTGCCTGCTCTGATCCTAAGCATTGCTTTATACATATTGGGTTGTTCTTGTCTCTATGGAGGAGGTTTCATCCTTATTACACCAGGTCCATCAACTTGTTCAAGTATGCCAGCAGTTATAGTTGGATAACATGGAGCTCTAGGAATGGGTAGCTTCTCGTGAGGCAGCCTCTAGCTCAGGGAGGGGATCATCAGAGCCTAAGATTAGCCTGGCAAAAAAATTTGATGGCACTAGATCCAAGCTCCGAGGTTTTTTCAATCAGATTTGGCTCGTTATTCGGCTCCACCCTCACAGGTACCCTACAGATCAGGAACAGGTCGGACTAGTTGACTCTCCTCTTTCTGGGTCAGCCTTGAGTTGGTTTGTTCCCCTACTAGAGAAAGGGGCTCCCGAGTTGCAAAATTTTCTTTGCGTTCTTCTGGCGAACTTAAGGCATGTTTGGAGACACCGATGGCAATGCCGCAGTAAACCAAGCTTGGCAACCTCGAGCAAGGTTCTTGTCCACCTTTAGTTTATGCTTCCGAGTTTTGACAGATTGCCATAGATCTGATCACGGGAAGATCGCGCTCTTGAATTTGTTTTTGAAGAGGGCTCCATGAGGATGTAAGCGATATGTTATCTTCTTATCGTGATACGAAGATAAATTCAATTCTCAAAACCGGCAAGCAAAAGAGAAACACTAAAAAAAAGCCCCATCACGGGTGTCTCCACTAAACAACACAATATACAATAAGGTTAAAGCTGAAGAAAGAACCGACAAGTGGAGAAACACAGAGATGAGTGATGAAGATGAAAAGGAAGAAATGTAGTATATATCGAGAAAAACCTAACTACCAAGGGAGTCTAACTAACTAAAGGTAGCAATGGTTTCGAGAATTACATTTGTTGACTATGGAGGATCCCAGAACCTTAGACGAAGCTATAAAGTTTGTGGTTCGTTGTGATAACTGACTTTTTGAGCGTAGGCAAGAAAGACGAAATTAGCACATTTCTATACTTCCCCAAGCTCCAGCAATCAACAGCATTTTTGCACCACCCACGTCCTCTGAATCAGTTGGCCCAGTGCCTATGCAAATTGATGGTGTGGTTCGAGGGCCCTTATCTATCATCTGAGAAGCAATGCCGAAGACCAACGGCCAATTCTTAGTACTTCTGCCATTCTTTCTAAGTATACCAACTTTTCTAAGTATATTTCTTTAACTTCATTCTAACTATGTTGTCGATATGGTGGATGTGATGGCAACATGGTGTATCTTGTGATGCAAACTGTGTTGCCTTCTGTATAGTATGTGGTGCCAACATAGTGCATATGATGCTAATATGATACATGTGATGGCAACATGGTGCAAACAGTCAATTATAGGTGTATTTCTCTCCTTGCTGATTTTAAGAAGTCCAGAACTTCCTTGACCTCTATTTTGAGTTCATTACCCTCTGTTGTAACTTCCTTCCTTTGACACTTTAATGTTGCAATTCAAATGATGTCAACTAGGAGGTTTGAACTCAACCAGAGTCATACACATCTGGTCATTAGGTAGTGAATGTGTTGTACTTTCATTACAATAAAGTTGTTCAAAATACAAACTTGAAAAATGCACTACAAATGTATGATTTCACAATCAGGACTTCAGTCCTGTAGTACATGATGTGTTATAAGGTTCGTCCTGCCATCCTCATTGCCACTGCTAGTCAATATCAGAACTTCAGTCAAACATTCAATAATCATGGACAGCTCAGAATCAGAAATATCAACTGCTTGCATCACAAATGGAAGGATCAGCATGCTTTGTTAAAGTTTGAGTGCAATAGTACTGATATAACTCACTAGTTCTGCTATAATGTCTACTCCATTGTGTAGTCCTCTCAAAAAATTGCTTATAAAATAACAGACCACTGGCCCGCACGAGTATCCATCCACCTGTATTGGCCTTCTACAAATTTTCTTTACATCTAGTTGGTTGTCAATCTTTAGATATTTTTCTAGATTCTTCACAAACATGCAGAGGCAAACCAACATCCTTACGCATGCAAAAAATAATATGTTGGGCAAATATTAAGACACAACTGTTGGAATCAAACGCTTTGAGCCCGGGAATTGAACCCAGAAGAAAAACCAAACTCAATCTTCTCCCTTAGCACCTCCTTAAAATCCACAAAGGATGTACCTGCTTAAAGCAAATCGAAAGACACAGAGAATTCCACACATGACTAGATTACAGTATCACACAGAACTGATAAACAGACAGCCTTCTACTACAGAAAATATCATATCACAGATTATCACCTGTTCCACCCTGATCCAGCATCAAATCCGGCAGCATATAGAAGCTCCAAGGCCTGTTTCGGCAACAGATGCCAAGTTCAACAAATCCGGCCCACAAACGATGACGTCGACTGTGTTCCTGTTAAAAAAAAAACTCCTGTTCTCTTCACTATTTAATTTCGGTCTGCTTTTCCCTTTTTATTTTCGCTCCATGCAAAACCCATTTGTAAACGCTAACCACTTAGGCATGTAATTCCAACAATCTCCCCCTCATGCCTAAGTGCTGATGGTTCCAACATCTTCTATTCCTAAATCCTTTTGAAATACTTTAAATTTAGATTCTGCCAAAGCTTTTGTAAGAATGTCAACACACTGTACCTCAGTAGGTCTATACAAGATGTTTTTTTCTCCATTCTTTACTTGATCACGTATAAAGTGATTATGTAGCTCGACATGCTTTGTTCTTTCATGTAAGACTGGATTCTTAGTCATGGCAATACAACTTGTACTATCACAATATAATGGTGTTGGCCCCTTTTGAATGCAGACCCTCCTAGCAAGCAGACATATCCTGACCTTGATCTGCGAGTGTCCTGATCACCTCCCCAATCTGCATCTGCAAAACCTTCAAGTAATAGACTTTGCAATCTTACACCATGTTCACATCTGAATACAAGACCATAGTCCTGAGTGCCTTTCAGAAACCTTAAAATACGTTTTGCGCATTTCCAGTGACCTTCACCAGGATTATTTAGAAATTGGCTTAACACATTTACTCCATATGAAATATCAGGACGTGTACAATTTGATACATATTGAAGACATCCAATAAGCTCTCTATAAGGTCGATTCATCATGATATGCTTTTCTTCTTTTGTTTTGGGACACATCTCAGAGCTGATTTTCTGCCCAGCTGCTACTGGAGTACTTGCAGGCTTACACTCCATCATTCCAAATCTTTTAAGCATGCCTAGAATATTTCGTTTTTGAGTAATAGCTATAAATCCCTTCTCTTTATCTCTGTAAATTTCCATACCTAATAACTGTTTAAGCTTCCCCAAGTCTGTCATTTGAAATCTTTTCTTTGAAATATCTTTGCAATAACTTAAGCAACCAATTATCATTAGCAGCCATTACGCAATCATCTATATAAACTGCAATTATGCAAAAGTATCCATCTTCCCTATAGATATAGACATTTCCACTCCATATTTAATTTTTCAAACCCATGTGTTTTCAAATGATTGTCAATACATACATACCACTGACGCGGAGCTTGTCTTAGGCCATATACTGCCTTCTGCAATTTCCACACCTTATCTCCATCAACTTCGTATCTAGGAGGCTGCTCCATATAAATTTCTTCATCCAAGTCTGCATTGAGAAATGCCGTGCAAACATCCATATGATGCAACTCTAAGTTGTGCATGTTAGCAGTAGCCATAATTGCCCTGACACTTATTAATTCAACAATTGGAGAGAACGTTTCATCATAATCAATACCTTCTTTTTGAGTAAACCCTTTCGCCACCAGTCTAGCTTTAAATTTCTGAGTTTGCCCATCTGGTCCCTGTTTAATTCTAAAAATCCATTTATTTCCAACAATATTTCTGTTAGTAGGTCTGTCAACCAGTTTATACGTTCCTGTACGTTCAAAAGAGCTTAGTTCTGCATTCATTGCATCCTTCCATTTCTCGGAATCTAGACTTTCTATGGCTTCATTATAGTTGCTTGGTGTATCAATTTCTAATATAGACATAAGAGCAGGAATTACCTGTTCGCCTTCCTCTCTCTCTTCTGTTTGCTCAGTAACACTTCTCCTAGTACTTCTTCCGGTCTCATCCCTTCCATATTGTGAAGTATCAAAAGATATCCCCTCTTTAAGCAATTCAGCTTCAGTTCTTCTTCTACGTCTTATTGGCTCTGGAGCTGGTTCCATTTCGTTATCAATGACCCTTCCTGATCAGCTTCTTCATCTGCTTGATTGACAATGGCTCTTTTTTCATCAAAATAATCTATCGGTTCCCAGTTAATATCTTTATCTGCATCTCGATTTTCTTTATTAGTACTTAAAAACCGATCTTTGTATAATATATTTTCAAAGAAAATGACATCTCGACTTATAATCACTGTCTTTTTATTTAGATCATAGAGCCTATACCCTTTTGATTCCGTATTGTATCCAGCAAAATATGTTTCCTTACTTCTATCATCCAATTTTGATATCTTATCATCTATTACCTTTGAATATGCCAAACAACCAAAAGTTTTAGTCTTTTACCGATTGACGCTTGCCGGTCCATAACTCATCTGGAATCTGACCATTCAGGGCTCTGCCTGAGATCTTATTTTGAATATAGAACGCAGTATTTACAGCTTCTGCCCATAAGAAATTTGGAAGACACGATGCTTTAACATAGCCCGAAATTCTTCCATTACCGGATTCGATTCTTTCTTTCAGAGACACCGTTCTGCTGAGGAGTACCTCTGCAAGTCAATTGCCTTTTGATTCCTGTTTCTAAACAAAATCTTTTAAATTCATTTGATAAGTACTCTCCCCCTCTATCTGATCTTAAACATTTTAATTTAGCACATGTTTCATGTTCTACTTCTGCAAGATAGGCTTTAAATGAGTCGAACACCTGACTTTTATGAGTTAAGAAGTACCACTTAGCTTTTCTTGTATAGTCATCAATAAATGCACAAAATAGTATTTTCCACTAACACTTCTAACTCTTATAGGCCCACATACATCCGAATGCACTAGGGCTAATTTTTCATTTACCCGTTCACCCTTCATAGGAAAAGGCTTTCTACTTTGTTTGCCCAACATACATCCATGGCACAGAGCGCTTTCCTCACTATTATCTATAAAGTCCAAACCCTCCAATAACTTGTGTTTTCTCATAAAAATTATATTTTTCAAGTTAGTAGCCTAATCTTTGATGCCACAATTCTTGCCTTTGCGACTTCGCATGAAACCAACAAAGCCGCCCGGATAGGCTTCTCATTCATCTCGTGATTTCTACAATGGTGGATGCCAGGGATAGCCGCACACATCGCGAACTACCCACGAAAAAATAAAGGAAAATCCAATTATAACATTTGGACCCCAAAAACAAATACAATGCTAATAGATGAGTGGGCGATGTACTGCGCCAAAGCTTATCACGGGATTAAAAACCAGCCCTTTCGGGTTTCGAGGAAAAACCCTAGTGATAAGCCTTCCGACGAAGGGGCTTAGACAAACGTAAGGCATAGAATCGCTCCCAAAACCCGCCATGGATGGAGAAGTCAAAAAACGGATGGCGCCGCCAACCTGTACCTGCACGCACATCACCAACAACAAACGAAAACATACCAAAGAATAGCATCACCCGGTGGGTGGAAAAAAGCATCACCCACCGGGTGGAAAAACATGATAAAATGTAACTTGTACAAAATATAGTAAACAAAGAAGGGGGGGAGGGTGGGTTCAAAGAGAATAAGGTAATCACTGAGAGAAGAGGAAGCCGATGAAACGTCGATGAAGAACTCGCAATAAGTAGCAAACGCCCAACCCGACGAACGGCCCAAAACGCGCGATGCATGTACGATGCATGCATGCGGCGATGCAATGCATGCATGCTCGCCTTGAGCAAGAATGCCGATTCGCTACGCCGAATCGACGACATTCTTGCACCGCGACTTCGCATGAAACCAACAAAGCGCCCGAATACCAAAGGACTTCCTTAACAAACTAGGATCGAGGGCCGGAGGTCACGGGATGAAGGCTAAAGGCCGAAAAAGGACAAAGAGAAAACAACGCCAAATTAGGCCAAACCAGGCAGAAGAAGCCCTCCCCGCCTGAAACAAATCAAAGAGAATAAGGTACTGGCCGAGAAAGAGGAAGCTGGGAGACGTTAATGCGTAACCAGCCTAAAATAGCGAAACCCTAACTTAAAGGGGCATGCGCCGCATGCATGCATGCAAGACATGCATGCTTCGCCCATTCTAGAATGTCGATCCAATGTCTCCGGATCGATGCGCGATTCTAGAATGGGCCTCGCATGAAACCAACAAACCGCCCGAATACCAGAGAACTTCCTTATCAAACTAGAATCGAGGACGAAGGTCACAGGATGAAGGCTAAAGAAGGGCCGAGGCCGAGAAAGGACATGCCACAGCATGCCAGAAACGCCAAATGGGCCAAACCAAGCAGGAAGAAGCCCCTCCCCTGCCTGGAAACAATTCAAAGAGAATAAGGTACTGCTGAGAGAAGAGGAAGCGCCGATGAAACGTCGATGAAGAACTTTGCAATAAGTAGCAAACGCCCAACCTGACGAACGGCCCAAAATGCATGCGATGCATGCATGCGACGCATGCAATGCGTGCATGCTCGTCTTGAGCAAGAATGCCGATTCGCTACGCGAATCGACGACATTCCATTGAGTTTTCCTTTCCAACTTCACTTGATAAAATATTTATACTTCTAGGATAAAGCTCAAAACGATTTCCAATTCTTTTTGCATACAATACTATTTTTCCATTATCATGAACTATACACATATTAGAAAAGTGCCCAGCGTTGCTGGGCTTTTTGTCGGGCATAAAAATGTCGTAATTATATTTAAAGTGGCTTTAAGTCGATTATGCGAGGGCAAATATTCTCTTCTTAAATAATTCTGATTTGTAAATAGATTGCATCTTAATAAATATTATGGAGCTTGTCATTGCCAGTTACTTGTCAAGAAACAGGAAAATAAAAGTTGCCATGTCTTTGATAATACGATTGTGAAAGTTGTCATATAAGTAGAGAAATGTGAAGGGTGTTTGACGTTGTGGCAATGAGTTGGTGTCTTCTAATTATATAAGTATTACATTTTGTAAATTGTGAATATAATAGTACAGAATTGAGTACTTAGTCTTATTTAGAGGAGAGGTGCAAGGACTTACTTATATTGGGGTTTTTAATTGGTGACGATAACTAAAGAATGTAAAAGCAATAATGTTTGTTTCTCACCTATTCATTGCTTGTTTCTCATCTCATTCTTTTAACGTATTTAGAAAACAATTTTATAAGTAGAGGCTTGAATTGATTATGTAATTTGTGGTGCAAGGGAACATATTTTGAATAACGCCAAAAGATTTGTGGACACCCACATCTATAATTGTAGGCTAATGTTCAGTCCAAATGCAAGCATCTTGATCAGTCTATTAATATAGAATTACATGAGGAAGCCTTGCATGAGGATATACTTGTTGAGCATTTTTGAAAAGCCAAATTCTTTCCCTCAAGAAAGATCATGTTGTGCACACCTTAAAATTGTTGCATTCCAAGACAAAACATCCTTGGATAACATTTTTGTGAAAATTATGCTTCATACCGTTATAGTCAATTGAATGGGCCCAAGCATTATCATGCAAAGCCACTTCACCTAACTCCTCGAAAGCACAAAAATTTTTTCACCATCAAAACTCTAACTAACATCTAACATAGAAAGAATCATCTCAAACCCACATCACATATGACGTGTTAAATTACTTCTAATTTGAATGCAAATTACCTTCATTTGATCTCATCCAAATTGCCACGCATAGTATACAATGTTGTGAGGCATTCATTCCTTTGAACATGCCATGAAGCCAGCCGGACTACACCGGATCGTGATGTCTTAAAGTTGCATTGATCCATTTAAGGCTTTACTTGAGTCAGTATAGCATTGTATAGTAACTTCAAATGAAAGAGATGGAAAAACTATGGCAATTTTAGACAATGGTTTTAACATGCCATGCATTAATTTTGAAGGGCCAGAAACCTCATCATGCATGCCTTTCACATGAGAAGCCAACTCCAGGTACATGAGAGTACATGGTTTACTAAATGAAATTCAAAGTTTTGCTCTTATAAATGAGCTACTAAATGAAATTCACTGTGAAAAACAACAAATGGATGTGAGAGTAGCATTTTCTGTGAAGTGTCTACTTTTCTCTCAACCTAAGCTGTGATGTTCATTAGCTTATGATCTATCTATCTATCTATGCAACAACATGGTAGTCTAGGGTATATTAGAATGGACAATGAGACGTTTAACACATGCTCTAAAAAAAAGGATTTATAGAAAGTTCAATTCCACGAAGATGCACTCTCTCTGCACGCTTAAGATAACCTTGACTACCGCAGAAGATAGGAATTGCCTAGATTAGTCAATAGCAAGGACATTGAAAGACATGTGAGATTAAGCATACGTATCTGGGATTAAGCATACCTAGATCATAACCGGCCATATTTTAGAAGAGATGCATTCATAGTTTCCGCATTCACTGATAGAATATAAAGGCCCGTAGTTTGAGATTATTTAATAATGATCTGTATAAATGGCCGTAATCTGCGAATACATGTTTCGCACCAAGGGATATCTTATTCCTTCATCTACACAAAGAGGTCATATCCCTTTGATGTTTTATTCAAACCCCAAAGACTCTGCCGTAAAACAAAGTCAATGATATGATGCTTGACGCTCATCGCAATACCTTTTGCAAAAATAATCGATACTTGAGAAAAATAAAACCGCACTTATAAAGTGCATGCATGCACGCTTACTTTGAAATATAGCGATGGTTACCAAAATCTGGGGTTCAATGTCGACAAATGAATAGTAAACACTCTAGATGCCGGGTCCAACCTCTCCGGACCTCTTGGCTCAACTATGGGAAGTCGTTAGTATCATCCGCTACACTTGAAGAAGGCATATGAAGACCCAAAAACAATGTGTCCTCTTGCTCATGCTCAGATTTAGCACTATTCCCAGCTCAAGAGCAAATTGCGTAAGCCGTGGTCGCTTTTTATGCAATCTAAAGCACCACAAAACATTAACTAATCCATCACATAAAATAGTCATTGATTGATCATCTGCCGTTGGAAGATAGCAGAGCACCTATACATCCTTACAATGTAAATCTAGGCACTCACAATCAAGAATAACAAGTAAGGAAACCGGAAGAGTACTCCCCAACAATTTGGATGTTTATAAGAACAAATGATCGGTAACAAAAGTGCCCCGCAATGATGTGATAAATCTTACAGGATGATCATCATCGAAATTAAATCTTTCCGGATGCCAACCGGTAGCTTTACGCTTCTTTGGATCTGATCGCTTCAAAGGAATTCTAGTCAATAGAAGAATAGATGGAAAAAGTCATTATACGCTATGATGTCATTCAATTTACATAAATTCATGGAACATGGAATGATCGATTCTGAAATCGGGTCCCGTGATGTCATTCAAAACATGTCAAGCACAATCAAATGGAAGCAAATTCTCCCGTTGTTTATAATCGAGTAAATTTCAATTACTCACCTTGAGCGGACTAATACGATCCAAGAAGAAAGTCACCATCTATTTTTCGTAATTTTGTGTCTCTTAAATCTGAAAAATATTTGAGGAAAATTGCACATTGTCAAATTTTGAATACGTAATAATCTACAATGCAATCAACCACCACTTGTAAGAAATCCTTGCCTCGCAAAGAACACCGGGTGTAATAACAGTGACCCTTTCACATGGGCAAAATAGAATAGTGTATAGAAATGTGGCAAGAGATGGTATCTCCTCTTCATGGCCGATGGTGCTCTTTCTGTATGCCCCCGCAAAAAGGGAGTAGCGCACCAATTCCCATCCAACGGGCAAAAGTCTTGGAGTTGAGTCTCCCGCGAAATCCTCCAATATCGCATCTGAAAGCATAGATAACTTGAGCCAGTGGCAAGACCTATCCGAAAGCACAGTCCCATTTTTTTTCCATCTAACAAAACATAAAGAGGAGAAATCAAAGGGCATAAAATAACCGCCACATCCGGACGAAATAAAATAGCAAACTCAGCTTTATCCCCGGGCTGTTCCTAAGATCGACAATCCGCATAGCTAACATTCTATAGTAGAGATCGTGCACCATTTCCTAATGCTTTTCAGATTTCACGAAAATATTCCCATAGGGGAAATAATAACTATCTTGTTTCACTGGGCTTGTTGTCGATGTTGCATCTTCACCGGACTGCATACCCCGAATTGGACCAGTAGAGATGGAGAAGATACCATAAGTAGGAGGCCGCAGCTGGCGTAATGTCGCCATAGCCACTCTTTTCTCCAAGAAAAGACTCGCGATATGAAAAAGAATCTGGATAAAATAACTGCGCATCTAATCGATCTAAATAGAATAATAAAAAGCAGGGCGATTGATGTCAAGGCGGGATGGCGGGAGCTTCATCTGTAGATTTGGTTCGACAGGGCAGGGCATTCACGTTGTTCTGGCATGCATTAACCTAGTGAGGACAAAATAATAACTAATTATTTAACGGCTTAGAGGTTACAATAAGAATAGTCATGATGATCTGACGGTCCAAAATAAAAGTTGTGGGAAAAGAAATTGACGGTCGAGATGCTCTGCACACACTACATTTTGCTTTTATTACTATATATAGATATAGATATATATAGACAAGAGATTTAACACGTCCTACGGCGCATTGTCGTGCTTTAGGTAACCAACGATTCTACTGAGATTCTCTTGTGATTCCTCTATATTCTTCAACATTCTATGTACTATATTTAGCATTCATGAATATTCCCCTAGATTCTCTTAGGAGGTGCTTACCCATGAGCATTTAGAACCTTCCAAAATAATCTATTTTGGATCTCAGGCAACATTTCTAAAACACTTTCTATTTTTTAGACCGAGGCGCTTTTACCCCGAAAGCATCTAGACCATTTTTTTTTCAAGATTTATATTGTACACCTTTATTATGAAACATTTTAGAACATTCTATTGTGGCTCTCTCGCAAAATCTTAAAAAACTCTAAGACTTCATCAAGATTTTCTTAGATTCAACTAGATTTTAAGAGATTCCCTAGACTTGTAAATATCTTCCTAGATTCTCTTACAATTTATGAGATTTCCTTAGATTCCCTTTTTTATTCTCCCCGATTCCTTTACATTCTAGAAATTTCTAGAACATTCTAGAACTTCCTGAACATTCTCAAACTTTCAAAACATCCTAGAACTTTCTCGAAGTATTTCCCTATTTCCTTACTAGAATGTTATATTCTATTTTATCTTAATTAGACATTACCCTTAAGTATATTTGAAACATAAATCATTCATAGAATTAATGCTTGGTCTAGTGGTTAGAATGGGGGTTGGGGGTTAATGACCGTGGTTCAATTTCCCTAATAACATAAAAAATTTTAAAAGCCTTTCCTAAAAAGTTGTTGAAAATACCAAGGCCCGAGCATGCAATGTGAGCCGTGAGGATCTTGGACCAAGGATTATGATCAACTGACCGTAGGATCATGTAGGATATATCTAAAGCAACGGAGCCGTCGGATTCTGGACCGACGGTCGATCGATCAATCTGCACCGTAGGACCGCACACATATTTATATGTAAACTCCCAGTTTCATCTCGGCCGTAGGATACGCCCCAAAGCCACGTGAGCCGCTTCTGATCTCGAATCCATCTGGTCGGATAAGCGCGACAAACATAAGAACATATATAGATCAGATATAGATATAGATGCTTGTCAAACAAGACTTTATATCAACTAAATCGCTACATATATTAAGTTTTTATCATCCCCGTACACACAATACATTATTAATGGTAATAACATTTCCATCTTCTCCTATGCTCTAACACACCACAAGCTTGCTTTTCTCCATTAGCCATAATGCACACATCTGAGCTTACTAGTTTCAAGCTTTCTTAAAATTTGTGAACTTTGCATCACGGATTTTTCAGCTCCAGAATCTATAACCACAGGGTTAGAAATATTTTCATCGCATAAATTTGACAAAGCATGTGACTTTACCTCCTCCTCAGGAATTTCTTCTGATACAGAACCTATAGTTGGCTTTGAAAAGGTAACACTTCTGGACGCACCTCTACTAGAAGATCCCCTAAAGTTTCCACGTCCTCTTCCCCTTTTTGTACACATATTGGCTAGATGACCAGCTCCTTCGCAAGCATAGCATGAACGGCCTCTGATTCTAGTGCAGTTTGGCTTAATGTGTCAAGTTTCTCCACAACCATAACACGTTACATCCTTACTTCTGCCTCTTCCTCTCCCAAAATACAATATATTATCTCCCCCTTGATCAGAATTTCTTCTTGCTTCTCTTTGCGTAATTTCAGTCCTTGCAATACTTATAGCTTCTTCTTTAGTTCTAGCCATCGTGCGAATTAAAGATGCAATATTTTCATCATATGCAGCAAATACATCTGAGATATAAAGAATTTTTGATTGGACAGAAAGAGGCGCAGCACCTTCTAAATCCATAAATATTCCATCCATTTTATCAAATAACTCAACCAGATCTTGACCACTTTCATATTTCAACATTCTTAACTTGTTCCAATTTATGTCTCTGAGATGCAGTTAACTGTTCATATTCATTTAACAAATACTGCCACATATCTCGTGGATCCATACTATGAATTGACGCTATAATACCATAACCAAGCTTTGAAATGATAATACCTTTTGCTTGGGCTAAATCTTTTGCAAAGATCCTTTGTCGCCTTTGCCGATTCCACGATATACCTCCAAATTTTGACGACGATTCTCGGCTTCATTTCTTCATAGTTACCCGCCTTTGCTTCCGTTTACGTGAGAGGATCGACCAAAATCCCATGCCCCTCCGCTTCCAAAGCCTTCTCAACTTTCATCTTCCATGCCCGAAAACCGTGAGCCTCCTTTATACACCTTAACGCTACCTAAAATAGAGGCAAAGAACCTTATTAGATGCCATCTCCCTTTTAGACTCAAAAGCTCATACCACTTGTTGGAATCAAACGCTTTGAGCCCGTGAATTGAACCCGTAAGAAAAACCAAACTCAATCTTCTCCTTAGCACCTCCTTAAAATCCACAAAGGATGTACCAAGCTAAAGCAAATCGAAACACACAGAGAATTCCACACAGACTAGATTACAAGATCACACGTAACCGATAAAACAAAATGACCTTCTACTACGAAAATATCATATCACAGATTATCACTGTTCCACCTCGCTCCAAAGACCGGCAAAGATATGGAAGTTCCAAGGCTGCTTTCGCAACAATGATGCCAAGTTCAACAAATCCGCCCACAAATGATGATGTCTACTGTGGTTCCCCAAGTAAAAAAAAAACCTTGTTCTCTTCACTATTTAATTTCGGTCCGCTTTTCCCTTTTATTTTCGCTCCATGCAAAACCTATATGTAAACGCTTAACCAGTGTCATTTGGGTCAAAATGCCACCACTTAGGCATGTAATTCCAACAACAACTACAAACCTTTGCACCAACTCTATCTCTGCAAAGAGGCCCATGCTGTCAAAACAGTAGATGTCTGGCTCACATATTTCAGACCTTTCCCCAACATCAGCAATGAGATACATAGTCCAGTGGTGACCATGACATGCAGGAACGAAGACATTCACAGATTTCAAAATCTATATCCGATATGAATCCCACTATTTTGTAACTTCTTTCCTCGCTCAAAACCAAGTAGAGGAGTGGATCGAAGAAGTAACAGAGAGCGGACACCTCATATGCCTCCATAAATTGATGCATGCACTTGCAATTCTATACAAGTCAATGAACTCAAATGAAGAGCAATTAGCACTTGAGGACCTACTCTATGTAAAGATCGATCAGCTGATCATTGTACTAAGAACCAACTTTGTCTAGAATGTTTGCTTCTGATGTTTCAATGGTAACAGGTTTCTTGTTACCATCAAAAACATCCAAAGGAAGCTTTCCCAGTGATGACAACCTGCTCGGTGCCATCTTCTTGGATCGGTAGGCCAAAAACAAACATGTATTCGCAAATAGCATCCATAGCACAAGAACTTGAAGACAACAGTACCAAAAAGTCAAAACTTAGTAACAAAGTTTTATTCATTGCAATCAATGTCAAATAATCATGTTTTGATCACTTTTTTTCCTCAGATCTATCCAATGCCTTTAAAGCTTTCTCGAGACATTTCTATGTCGATACATTATACATTAGGTTACTCTCAACATAGCTAAATAAGTAGCCATGTCCAATTTTTAATGAAGTATTCAATATTTGACCATCAACTGTACTTCAATCGAAGGTGTTTGGAAAAATAAATTTATTTTTCTCATTGTTGTATGACTTGTACCTATTGTCGTCAATGAGCAGGGTATTCTCAACCCCAAACCTTGGGAATGCAAGGTAGACCTTACTCAATTCCTTCAAGAAAATGGGCTTATTCTTGATCGACAACCCTGTCATCGTGCATTCATCTTGGTTCCATACAAATAGAAACTTTGAAGCAAATTTTGATGTGGCACGACTGCAAACTAGATGCATGTTTTGTGATGACGCATTTTTAGACCATAATGCAACCACGGGTTATCGACAATAATAAAGATATAAACTCTAAAGCACGGCCTTTAAAATAATAGTCTTCTACTTGTTCACCGACAACATCAGGTTCCTTGACTGATGATATGAGCTCCTTTTTATCATACAACTTACAAACAATACCATTGAAGTAAAAAATAATGAGAAATTCTGACCTTTTACTTGTCATGAACCTACTCGAAAACAAGGAAAAATACGTGGAAAATACGCAAGAAATACTAAGAAATATGCCAAGATCGCAAAGAATAATCAAGAATACAATGGCCCAAAGACAAGCCGAACACGAGATAGATGCCTAGAAGGCTCAAGACCGGCGTTGAACCGTAATGGTTCGCCAAGAAGGAGGTGCCTCCTTATATATCTAGGCCAATCTGTTAGGATCGCGCCACTCTAATGGATGAGATCTCGCCACGTGTCACACGATGCATTTAGGTTCTAGAATATTCTAGAACCTCCCGGAGATAGTCCCACATATGAGGGAGACGTGAGATAATGTTTTCAACAAATATTGGTAGTGGACTTGGCAAAGGTGTATGACTCGAACTAGAAGATTGCGAAGTTCAAATCTTGTCTTGTGCAACTACCCTTTGGCATCCGTGGTGATGATCATCTTTGTATATACGAGTATAATGTTCATATTATACTGAAATGTCCATATGATCGCCACACCATCTCCTTCCTAATGACGGGACGCAGTCCCTCTGAGCCGGAGCCGAGTACTCAAACTTGGCTTGTCCCGCAACATTGCAATCTTATTAGAGCATTACTCGATTCTTGGCAGGCTCCCGTGTTCTATCACTTGGCAGTAACCTTCCCAATCGAAAGTAATACAATCGCCGACTTTAAGAAACTTGGAGTCCGTAATCTCGAACCCTCGAACTCCTCATGATCATCAATTTCTACCGGTGGTGGCGGCGAGGAATGCGATCTAGGAAAGTAATCGACCGTGGTAGGCCTCCAATAGAGAAACATGAAATATCGGGTGAAGCCAACAACCGGAGGGAGCTCGAGCCGTAATGCCACATTGCCGATCCGAGCCGCGGATCCGTATGACCAAACCGACAATAGTCAAGCTTTATTAAGTGGACGCGAGGTAGGGAGGTTCCTACGATGAAGCCGCATAAAGTCACCCATGTGAAATTTAGAGCTTCCCTCGCCGATACAAATCAGATAATGCCGATAGCATTCCCCTGCGCTCGAAGATGATGTCAAGATCCGATTGAAGAACCCGAGTTTCTCAAGTCGAGACTTCATAATAGGATTGACGGTCACCGCCACGCACTAAGGAACCAACGAGGATGCTGACCAGAGTTTAGAAAGAACGGAGTCTGGCCAGTGGAAGTATGTACTGAGTTGTTATAGGCAAACTCAGCTAGTGAAAGATAATCAACCCAATCATCCTGCTGATAACTGATGAAGCACCTTAAATATTGCTCCAGAGTCTGATTAGTGCGCTCTGCTTGCCCATTACTTTCTGGATGATGACCAGATGTAAGTGAGCGGTCGATATGCAATAACTCCAAAAGCCGCTTCCAAAAACCCGCGACGAACTGCGGGTCCACGATCGCCGACGATAGTATTAGTGCGCCGCGAAGTCCCACTACTTCAACTAAGAAGAAGATCCAATGTGCCCTCACCGGTGATGGTGACGCTAGTGCAGAATAAAATGAGCCATCTTAGAGAAACGATCAAGAACAACCATGATGGCATCATAATCCCGAGAGCCTGGCAACTAGAATAAAGTCTATAGAAATGCTCTTCCAAGGTCCACCTGGTACTCTGGCAGTAGCTGAAGAAGTCCATGAGGAAGATGCCTTTGAACCTTTGCTCGACAGCAAGATGTCACAGATCGAATAAAAGCTTCGACAGAGCGACGAAGCCTCCAGCCACCAATACTCTCGACTAATAAGTTCAAGAGTCTTGGGCTACTCCAAAGTGTCCGGCCATAGGTGAATCATGGCAAGCTTGGAGAACTCGAAGCCTAGAAGCACCATCTGGCACATACAGAAGCCCATCATGGAACAGGAGTCCATCTCGATCCTCAAAATAATCATAGTCAGATCATATTTGCTGAGAAGATGATGCAGATCCAAGGTGTGAGAATACATCTTGAGCCAATGGATCGGAGCACAGAGGTGCTCGAATAGACTCCAATAAGGCCGTATCATGAGGCCTCTCGAACAAAGTGAGGGCCATAAGTCGAAAACCGACAGCCCTAGAATAACCCGTGGATTGCCGGGTCAAATGCGTGATCACCTAGCTTGGGCTCAAGGTAGGAGCTGCCGAGACAAGGCATCGCTTCCCTTGGAGGGATCCAGGATGGTACTTGATCAAGAAATCAATCCAAGATAATACTTGAGTATGCCACCGGGCCTGGCAATGGTTGAGCACTCGAGCAGACTGAAAATATTCTAGATTTCGATGATCCGCGGTAGACCGTGGACCTTATAAGGAGACTAGAAATTGCTTCAACCGCTGGTGGGCTTTCTATGTGATTGTATATGAAATTCGTAAGAAGGAAATTCAAAAAGGTGGATTATCATTGAGAACCTGCCTCTCCTCGGGATGCATAGGCAAAATTGGTTTTTTGCTTTGATGTCTCTGATCGCCGGCCAGCTCTAGGACCGCAGCAGTATATGTATATACAAAGAGAAAAAAAGGGATGTTCTAGTAACTGTGAAGAAAATCAGACCCGAAAAAGCAAAATCTTGTGCATCCGCCGGCCGCCAAAAACATTTCTAGTAGCCGTGAAGAAAATCGACCTAGGATCCGAAAAAGAAAAATCCTATGCATTTGCCAAAGTCAAAACATAAGCATACATTATGCTTGAGAACCCAAATCCAAAGTACTAAAGGCTTAAAGAGGCAACGATGGTCCGGAGCTTAAAACATTGCCCCGATACTTCTCCGATAGCAACAAATTAGCCGATCAAGGCCATATTTGCACCGGCAAAAGCGATTCCAACCCATTAGTACACATATTATGCCCACTGAATTATGAAAATGGAAAGGCGGCCACAGAAGAAATCCTTTGCTGCGAAACAGGGTTTGGATTTGTAGGTGAAAGCAGGGGCGACAATGGCACCGGAGCTATGGTCGTTGACGGGGAAGCCGATACCTCTACTTGTGAATTATTTAACCCATATGAGAAGTTTGGACGCATGGGCTGTGGAGGTAGCAGCGGCGGAGGCACTATTTTGTGTCAATGATGCCACAATATTTCAACAGTGGACTATACATGGTTTGTTTTCATGTTGACAAAAGCTTAGGTTGAAAACATAGTGAATTTGCATTATATGTTACATTGAGGCCTATTAATGAATCTTTTCCACATCGTCAAGTTATGCATGTTCTTATCATGCATGCATTATGCAATAGTTGCTTATGAAGCCACATCATGCATGCGATAGTTGCTTGTGAAGCCAAATATTTCTCCATGACATGGTGACCCTATATGTAGAGCAGATTGAAGAAGTATATCATAAAGGTAAAACCTTGCGTATATTCAAATCCCATAATCAAATACCATCTTGAAATTTGTAATTGTAGAGCTATTACAATGTAAGACTTCACTCTTCTTGGAGCAGGACTTTTTTACTTCTTTAAGTTTGTAATTGTAGAGCTATTACAATCCAAGATAGCCTTACACTTTTTCGAGCAAGTTCTATCTTCTTGATTACAATGGAATCCTAAATAGGATATTCAAAGAAGATATAATTCTGATCACTGACAGGAACCAATATGGACATTATGGGCACACTAATATGGACATTATGGGCACACTAAGCCATCTTGGTGTATAAATTATGAAATTAACTTCTCCTCTTCCATCATGTTAGATACCTTCTGGAATATCAACAGCGATGACTGCAAACTCGGCAAAGATGCAAAGTATGAAGTTAATGTTGCTTGGATATTCTGCCCCACAATGCTCTGCTAAGTGTTTTCATGTGCATATCCAAGTCATATGTGTTGTGTGTGGGAGTTCTGGCGGTCCTTTATATAATGATCTATAATACATTTAAATTGAAAACGGCACAAATTATCTTTAACTCCGTAAGATTCACCTGTCACAACTCCTGGTTACCCGCAAGTGATTGCACAAATAGGGTTGCAATGGATGCGATAAGAATAATCCACAATAAATGCATTGCATAAGAGTTCAGGATGAGAATTGTTCAGGTCACTCTCAACTGTCCATTATACCAAAACCAAGACAAAAAGCATTGCTTGAATGTGGCAACAACGTTCACACTCGTTCACATTTTGTAAAAGACGACCCAGAGTTGTCTGGATCTACATCGGCAATGCAAACCATGAATCCTGGACCAAAAAAGGCAAGAAATTTTAAAATTTCCTAGAAAATTTGTTGTTGTCATGCTGTAATCATAATGCCCTGAACGTTTTGACCCTAACATAATTCAAATCCCTATAAAGCGTTACATTTTGACTTTTGTGATGCCATCTTTCTTCCGACTTGAAGCAAAGCCAGAATTGAGAATGAAGCATTTGGGAACCGCTACCTGCAACGAACATGTATAAAAATTTAGAACACATTCACAATGTAGCATTGCGAAGTGGTTGAAAAGTGTATAGAAGTTCTAAAATTAACAGATAATTTGTCCAGAACCATAATGCCATGAACCATCAAGCTGAACTATAATCCCTAAAATGCCCTAAACATTTTGACCGTGACGTAATTTAAAACCCCACAATTTAAAACCCCACCCTGAGCCAAACACATGATGTTTTTTGTGATGTGTACCGCGGTTCATATCGCTTCATAAGATTTTAGAAACCCTCGCCGCCATATCCGCAAGAAGCGCCAACAATTTTGGAACACAATGTGGATTTCTTTCCAATTGGCAAATGTAATCCGCAAAAAAGCCTCGATCTACACAATATATGAGATATATTTGTGTACATATGAGAAATGACCATACAATTTCACATTCAACTTGTAATATACATTTTAGCATACAACAAAAAGAAGATGAAGAGCATAATACAGCTGCAAATGTCATAAACCAACAAATGAATAGAACAGAATAGAATGATTTTGCATTTCCAAAATATAAACTCAAAAACTAGCTGAATATGGACATGATCAAGTCGAGATTTTGGCCCAAGAAATAGCAAAGAAGTTGTACGATCATTATAGGCTACAGGTGCAAGCATGACATCTTTATCAAGAGAATCATCACTTATGCTTTTAGCAAAGAATAACTCTACCGTGATCCCATAGCCCTGTTGAACTCCTCCTTAAACAACTTAACCGCATCATTTCACTTTTCGACATCAAAAAGCACCTACAAAATGACAATGTTGAATAGTTTTGCCTTTTATAGAGTTTCGTACCTTATAAGATGGGCATTCGGTGTTGCTTTTAGAGCCAAGTGTGCCTACTGATATGTTGTAAAATCCTTCATGTGTGTTCTCTGCCCGTGATGGCCGAAAGCATACAAAATAGCATCAACCATCTTCTCCTTCCGCATCACCGTATGAATTCTTGGATCCGCAATTTAAATTCAAGTGCACTCGCTTCTATGATTTAGTGATTAAAGAAAAACAGAAAAGACATGCTTAAACCAATAATTTACTTCCCGTGCATCTTGAATTCCTTCAACCATCGTCACTCTCGTGAAACCATTCAAGAGACATGGAACAATCCTTGCATTGAAGTGTTTCATGACAATTTGAGCCTCAAAAAAGACATCAATATCTGTAGGATCCCTGACAACCATAAGCAGAAGACATAGGACGCATAAGTGCTTCATCTATTCCTGTATCCATAGTAGAGATAGCATTGTTCAATACTTCTCAATATATCCAAGCTTCATAAAACTACATTCAAAAGCACCCATAAATTTGCTCATCATTACCTGCAAGGGAAAAAAGCAAATGGAGTTATGCCCCACGTGAGCCATTCAATCAATCCTCCAGATCATTTATGCATCCTGATCCTTTGCACTCCCCCAATATGCATGGTTCTACAATGTATGTGCTTTCACTCGTTAGCAGAATCCTCTCCATATTCGATGTATGGTGCTGGATTTTGAAAGATTCCTGAACAAACATCTCAAGTTATTTGCAGTGGCATATAAAAGAAACACTTCAATGCATCAATGCAGAACAATTCAAAACATAGCTATGCATTCGTGTTGGATATATAGCTGCATCTCATGGCCTAAACAAATATGTGTCACTTAATAAAACGTGAGCCACATAGAAGAAGGAATACTGTTCAGAAAATAGGCAAGAGAAAAAGAAAGCCATTCTACATAATCAATTAGGATCTCAAAGATGTAGAGCTTAATATGACAGAAAACAATGAAGAAAAAAAATGACTCTTGTTTCCTTACCACAAACACATCATGAAAATATCATCGGTTTTTAAGTCATTGATGTTGGTTTCGAATCCTCCGTGTTTGATACCCGATCATACTAACCGTAAGAAGACCATAGAATTAGGCATTTCAGCTCAAAACATACCTCCGCCAGAAGAAACATGTTCCATTATTGCAACAAGAGGGATTTTCAAGCGAAAATTGCATCCAAAAGATGTTTCTTGGTGCGTTAGCCTTTCCGCACATGCCGGAAGCTTCTAACCGAGCAAGCGGGATTTAGGTCATTGACAAAGGGTTTAATCTCGAATCCTCCGTGTTTGGTACCGATCATAGAAATCTAAATGATCATTTCTTTGTTCTAAATGTACTATCATTTCTCCGGGTGGAAGATCTCCTAGGTATTGTAGAACCTGCATATAAATTGAAGGTGAAAGCTCAGATCTCCCAAGCTCCCAAGCTGCCATATGAAAATTGTGATTGCCTCATAAGCATGGCCATCCACCTTTTGAAGGCCACAGGTGCACACCAGGATGTAGGATTTGCTTCGTGATGTGCTCGCAAACCACCATCGAGCATTAATTCTCAGCTCGCTAGCATCATCTGCTTAATTGCCCCTGTTTTTCTGCCATCGTATCTATGCACATCCGTTGTATTAGCATAAAGCCGGTGCTATGAAAAGCAGTACTGGCCACGATTCACAGAATTTTTGTTCTGATCCACGATTTGTTCAAGATTTACAAATCAAGATGAGACTCCCACTTACGGTCCCCCTTTCAAAAAAAACAATCAATCCGATCTATCAACAGTTTCGATCCTTTGGGCATCAAAATAAATATTCGGCAGAAAGCTCCTTTAGTGCTCCAGCATTTTTCCAGCATTTTTTCGGCTGGAGCCCAATCCCATTTAGAAAGTTGTGCCATAGCTGAGTAAGAGCGAGAGGAAAAATTGACGAACTAAAGAAAGAAGGAAAGAACCTGCCATAGCTGAGTAAGAGCTAGAGGAAAAATTAACACGGCCTTCTGATGTCGTGGATCTCAGCCAATGCTGGGGCATCACATCAAAGTGGAGGATTGTTTGGTGAGAAAACCTGAAAAGCTAATAGAAAAGGAGGATAGGGAAGCCGAAGACAACAGAAAATTTGGATCTGAAGCCAACATTCGCTATATCTAACGACTAATCCGAGGAGTGAAGGTGAATCCGTTGGCCGGACCCTTGTAAGGGGGCCTAAAAGACGGGCTTCTCTCCGCTCTGCCTCCCCAGAATAAAATAGAGGAACGGAAGCATGAGCCCGAGTTAAATTCGCAAACCCCAAACTATGCCACTTTAAAATCATGAAACGACGCCTCCTTTCTCTTTGCCACGTAGCCAAATCTGGATCCTCCATAGCGACGGAGGGACAAACGAACAAATGAAGGCCATCCGGCAAGGCGTGGACATTGACACAATCTTGGCCATCGATCGGGCGCACAGACCGATGCCACGGTTTTATAATATAGGATCCCTCCAGAAAACGTCTCCACTCCTCGAAAGAATCCAATATCGCCAACAACTCCTTGTAATAAATGGGATAGTTGATTTCAAAGACCAAACTTCGTGGAGTGATAGGCGATTGATGCAATTCATGGTCATCCCTCCTCGACATGATTCCACCAAGCGCAAAATCAGAAGCATCTCCTTCGACAATATATGGGTGCAAAGGATCTGCATGAGCAAGAACTGGCGCCGTGGTGAAAGCATGCTTCAGGGTAACGAAAGCATGTCAAAGGAAGGGCGATCTATGAATAATCCTGAATGAAGCGCCGATAGAAATTGGCAAACCCAAGAAAACACTGAACATCTTGAACGGATGAAGGTGTTTGCCACTCCAGAACAGTGCTGACATTTTCGAGGTCTATAGAGGCTCCATGTAGAGTGATGCGATAGCCAAGGAACTCCACATTATCCTGCTCGAACTGACATTTCTCAAGTTTGGCATATAACTCATGCTCACGGCTTCAAGAACTCATTTAACATGCCTCTCATGTTCTTCGAGAGCCTTAGAATAAATAAGAATATCATCCAAATAGATGATAACAAAAGTGTCTAAGAACTCTCGAAAAACATCATTGGCCATATGCTGGAATACTGCGGGAGCATTGGTAAGTCCAAACGGCATAACTGTGTACTTAAAATGGCTATATCGAGTACGAAAAGTTGTTTTCCACTCATCACCCTCCCGGATCCGAATAAGATTGTAGGCACCCCTAAGATCAATCTTCGTAAAATAATGCGCACCTCGGAGTCGCTCCAACAACTCTGGGATCAGAGGAAGCGGATACCGATTCGGTACTGTTATTTTATTGAGGCCGCAATAGCGAATCATCCTTCTTTTTGACGAAGACGATAGGTGCTCCAGCAGGGGACTGAGAATGTCGAATGAAGCCAGTGGCTAAATTCTCTTCAATATAATCCCGCAAAACCTTCAACTCAGCGGGAGATAGACCATATATCGGACCATATGGCGGCGTTGTTCCCAGCTGCAAATCAATAGGACAATCATATGTACGATGCTCTTGGAGTTTGCTGGCCTTGACTTTGTCAAAAACATCAGAGAAGTCGCCATATTTATCTGGGAGCATTGAAGCAGACTTCGCTGGTGCCGAGCTAGCCGACGGGTGAACCTGGATTGTAAACACTGAACTTGGATCTTGCCTTCTAGATTTATCGAACTCGCGAAGAGAAATCTTTGAGATATGAAACCGAGGGCATGGAGAAGCCTCTACAAAAGCAGGAGCAGGAACATGAGCGGGAACATGAATGTGAGCAGAGCAACCGAACATGAACCGGAGCATGAATTGATCAAGAACTGAGCGTAAAATGTGGACCGGAGCAAGAACCGAAAGGTGAGCGTAAACCGAATTGGAACAGAGCAAAAATTGAGCCGGACATCATTAAGAATATGGTCAATCCGGGGCATGAACCGGAGCAGGGCAAGAGTCGAATCGTAACATGGAACGTAAAACAGAACATCAAGGACGGAATCGAGCCCAATGATACCGCACGGATCGGGTTGATGTTGGTGTAGAGACCGATATGCATGAACCGGAACTAGAAGAACCAAAGAAATCGAAATGATCTTGCACGCCAATCAACTGGGGTCATGTAGCTCGAGCCGTAGGCACTCCAAGACTATTGGCGCATGAGGGCTAGCAATGAGATTGAAGGAAATACTACAAGAAACTCCCTCGAACAAAACTTGAAGAGGCACAAAGACATTCTGTGGATCGCACTCGAGGAAATCTCCGCCTATCAATCACTTTGACGTAACCGCAATGCTCAACCTTGCTTCTAAGGATGGCATGCTTATCGGCGAAACGACTATCCATAAAGCAGGCATTTGCACCACAATCAAGTTGCGCCAACACTTGCAATCCTCCAACCTCTGTTTTCAATGATATAGGGATGAAGAATACCTTGCTGACCTTATCCGATGGAATAAACATGTCAAGAAATGTGGACGGCCAGCTGACGAGAGACTCCTACTACTCCGACCGGCCCCTGAAGTTTTCCGACTGATTTGGGCGCTTCACCGGGCATCCACGAGCAATATGGCCATCTCCTCCACAGCAGAGGCAAAGGTTAGTCTCTCTCCGACGCTGCTTCTCGGCGGCAGGTAAAGGTCCTCGAACTGCCCGATCAATCTGCATAGGCTCAGGTCCTGACCTCCTGGATTCTACTAGTGACACCGAGGAGGACGTAGCTACAGGCGCTTGTGTGATTGGGAAGACCTGACTACGTTTGTCTTTCCTACGTTCGAAGAGCCGATTATCACATCGAATGGCAAATCTGATGGCTTCTTCCAAACTCTGGGGATCCTCCATAGACAACAACATATCTTTGACATCCTCACGTAACCCTCTTCGGAAACAATCTCGAAGTGCAACATCATCCCAGGCAGTATCTACCGCAATTTGACGAAATTCTGATGCGTATACTGAAGCTGGGCAAGAGCCTTGCCTTAGATTGCAAAGTTTTGTGACTGTTGTGCGCTGACGATCGGTGTCTCCAAAGCATGTCTCGAGCTCTGCAGTGAACGCAGCAAAATCTTGCAAATATGAGGCTCCTTTCTCCAATAATGGAGCCAACTTAGAGCTGGCCCTGTGAGGAGGAAATCAATCAGCCCAACTTGTTCCTAGGCCGTGGGATATCTATGAGGGTGGAGCTGGATCACAAGCCTGATCTGATTAAAAAAACCACGGAGCTTGGACCGAGTGCCATCAAACTTCTCTGGCAGACTGATCTTAGGCTCTGATAGCCTCAATCCAGAACTAGAAGCAGATTCATGTGAAGCAACACGTTCCTTTAGTTCTTTATTGTCCAACTGCAACTGCTGGCATACCTGAACAAGCTGCTGGACTTGCTGTAATAACGTCGAAACCTCCTCCATATATATAAAATCACCAAGCAAAAAAATGCTTAGGATCAAGCAGGCAAGAATCGGTAAGGGATTCCGGTTCAAACTGTCATGAACCTACTCGAAAACAAGGAAAAATACATGGAAAATACGCAAGAAATACGGAAGAAATACGCCAAGATCGACAAAGAATCTGATATATGAACAAGAATCAAGAATAAGATGGCCCAAAGGCAAGCAGGAACACGAGACAGATGCCTAGAAGGCTCAAGACTGGCGTTGAACCAGAATGGTTCGCCAAGAAGGAGGTGCCTCCTTATATATCTAGGCCAACGGTCAGGATCGCGCCACTCCAATGGATGAGATCTAGCCAAGTGTCGCACATGCATTTAGGTTCTAGAATGTTCTAGAACCTCCTAGAAATAGTCCTACATATGAGGGAGACGTGAGATAATGTCTTCAATAAATATTGGTAGCGCACTTGGCAAAGGTGTATGACTCGCAACTAGAAGGTTGCGAGTCCAAACCCTCTCTTGTGCAACTACCTTTTTGCATCCATGTGACGACCATCTTTTGTACATACGAGTATAATATTCGTATGATACGAATGTCCGTATGGTCGTCACAGTACTCCTCCTAATGAGAGGAAAAGGCACAGGGCTCGATGATACTTCTGCTTCAGGAACTTGCATTTGTGAAGGAATGGTTATAGAGAAACAATTGGAAACTTTTAAATATTGAAACAGTTACAGAAATTGATTGCCTGCACTCACAAACACCAACCTGATATTTTTACTCTCTGGTTTCATCAGCTTTGTTCTTTTCCTTCTATTTTCTCCCACCTTTTCACCCACTGCATGATCTTCAGATTCTGCAACCACTGTGTTACCCTTGGCAGCAACTGCACTTGCTTGAAAGCACCCAATATTACTTGACGAAAAAAATGTGATGACAAGATTTATAAGCTAATATTCTTACCTGCCACTAGGGAGTCCTGATCTGGTTTATTATTCTCTCTCGTATTGCAGCATTCTACTGGTACAACTGTATGAAACATATACATCATTTAGACATCATTACCACACAACATTAATCATGGATCGAAACAGTACCACCTTTAGATACGTGGCCATAAGTTGGTGCCTTCTCCTTCACATCAGCTTCTGTTGCTTCTGAGCCAACTGCAAATTCAACATTTATTAAACTAGTGTGTAAGTAAAATAACAAAGCTGTAACTTGAATGTTTTACCCCCTGGTTGTTCTTCCTTTTCTGTTGTTGTCACACATTTGGATACTTCTTCATAGTTTTTTTCATGTTCTTGTGCAAACTCGTTGCCACCAAAAGCACGCAACCATGGGGAGGATATCATGTGTTGACATATGCAATAACAACACTTCCTTGTATACCTGCAACATCACATGATAACTGTGGAATTCCTATATTGAAAGGAGATCTTGAACTATAACAACCTAATGATTACCTCAAATGATAGCTCAAACATGGGATATGATACCGGTGGCTGCATTAAGCTAACACAACAATAGGGACAGGATGTTTCTCCTGCTTCTATTGCTAGTGGTAGAGGTGGTAATGCTGGATCAAAAGGAAAAGAACTTTCATCCCCCGCCATGCACAGTTGAAATGTCTGAAATCTGGACTCTAGCTCAGTTATGTTCTCAATGGCTAGCTTTGTTTCAAAGGCCACATCATCCATCTCCTTCTTCAAAGATCTAATGCCAGGTAAGATTCTTTCATTAAGATCCTTACATGATACCTGCGATAGTTTCAGGTTGCTTCTTCATGACATCTTCATTTTCCTTGATTTTCAAGCTTGACCTTTCCCTTTTTAAGATCAAGAAGTTCAATTTGCCTTTCGAGTTTTCGCTGATTCTCTTCTCCATACTGAAGTTTGGCTTTAATAGCTATTAAAGCCTGTTCTGTAGACTGATGCCATGTATTTAATAAATTGCGAAAGTCTGCAATCAGGGAGACATGTGTTAGTGAGTTGTCATAACACAGGTCGATATACATCACATTTGCCATCATACAACATCACCACATATCAACACACAATGCACCACCACACCATATTTGTCATCACATTTTTCATCATACTAACCTTGCAACAACACACCATATTTGACATCATACTTGCCATCCTATCTGCCTCGTAAAACAACTTATCATATTTGACATCATAAATTGCCACCATACTTGTTTTTTTTTTTTGAAGGACGACAAACTTTATTGAAACTCCAAGCCAAAAAGCAAAATACAAATGCAGAGGCGGGAATAAAGTCTCAGAGGATAATCATGATCCACTGAGTAGAACCACTAGCCTATGCATAAGACAACACACTCAAATAGGACTCAAATATCAACTGTCGCTTGGCAGGAGCAAGCGAAGAGCAATGGTAAGCCTTAACAATTCTAGCTTGTGCGTCTTGGAGGACAACTGCAGGAGGAATATCCAAACCCTGAAAGATAGACAGTCTTCTGTGCTTCCAGATGGACCATAACAACCATCCTGATGCTAAATAAAATGCTTGGCTCCGCAACTTATTCCAAGTATCCGGATAGACAGCCCGGCACTTGCTGTCGACTTGTCAATGTCACATGAAAAGAGAAAGCAGCCAAGACCAAACAAAGCGGAGATGAACACATAAAAAGAAACAATGCTCAATAGTCTCGTCCCTTTGCTTGCACAGTGGGCAGAGTGCTGACACTCGAGGATCAAATCTGTGGACAAGCACGTTCACACGAGGACATCTGTGAAGAATCTGCCACCAAAGCACAGCCACCTTAGGATGGAGTAGTTTATCCCAAGCCCAAGTCCACATACGTCTCCAATTAGGAGGTGAAAGCTGAAGGGACCACCTAGTGGATGGCGGAAGGATATCACTATTGACAAGCAGCCTATACATAGAATTCACAAGCCTATGCTCATGAATACTCTGGTGGGAAACCCACATGCACCCTTCAATAGCCTCTGGAGCAACCAATGGCAGAGTACTAGCAACCTTTTGCCAAATAGGTCTGTCCCATCGAGACAATGAGAATTTTGTTTGAAAGATTTGCCATGTTGCTAACTGGCCAGAATCATACCATGCCGCAACTGTCAAGATTCCTGCTAACCTCCAGCGCCGTTGAGTTAATGGATGAACCGAGGCACAAAGTGGAAGATTATTTTCCACAGGTATCCACCAACAAGGGGCATTCAACTGATGACATGCAACAAGATCAATCCGAAATAGGGTCCGTATTGTCTCCCATGACTCCAGCAAGCCTTTCAAAAAAGGAGAGGCATTAGGAAAAGGGCATAGTTGATAAAAGAGACTCCAAGGAAGAAGCGGTTTTAATGAAGCTTTCCCAAAAGGAACACAATGTGCAAGTGACTGCTTCACCAACCGCACTCCAGGTGAGTCAACCATATCCTTAAGGATCCTCCAAATGAATTTAGAAATTAGAATCTTACTCTGCAAATGGAAGTTTTCAGCTTTTGAAATATGTTGTTTTCAGGAGCACAAGTGCCGTAAAGGCGAGGTTCAAAAGCTGGCCAACATTTTGGGGCGTGATTATAATGTGCTTGTGGCGGCTGCTGATTCTGCTAATGCAGGCGTTCTTACTGCATGGAAGCCCTCTTTGAATGTCACTTTCACTCAAGTGGACAGGTTTGGTCGTTGGATAATTGTTAAGTGGAAAGAGCGGGGGCAAGAATGTGGTTTAGTGAATGTTTATGCTCACAATTATCCGCGTCAAAGGGGAGCTTTGTGGGCCTCTCTTCGTAGCAAAGTTCTCAGGCTAGGCAATAATGTGGCATGGTTGCTCATTGGAGATTTCAATATGGTTGAGATTGAGGCAGACAGGTGTGGCAGGGGATCACAGGTGGTTCAGGGATTTGAGCGGGAGCAATGGCAACGCCTGCTGCATGATTGTGGCCTTGTGGAGATCGAGGGTGATGAATCCTTCACATGGTGCAATGGATGGACAGGCAATGGTAGAGCCTATGCCCGACATGATCATGGCTATTATAATGCAGTAGCTGCTGATTTTCTTCAGTTGCAGAGAACTAATCTGTTGGATAGTGCGCCTCGTGATCATAATCCACAATGGTTCTCTACCGGACAACCTCTACGGCGAAGAGCTACAAAAACTTATTTCAAGCTCAATACTAAACATCTGAAGGATAGTGAATTCATTGCAGGTTGTCGGAATGCATGGTCTCATGAATTCTCTCGTAGTGGTGGCATGGCTGGTATTGTTGCTGCTCTCAGGGCTGTTAAATCCTTTGCAAAGCAGTGGGGTCATGCGCAGGTGGTTCGGACTAGAGGTGAATTAACCGGGTTGTATCAGGAGTTACAGAGATGCCGTGCTCTTGCCCCTTCTTCTGGTATTAGAGAGAAAGAAATCTTGACAGAGATTAAAGCCATTGAGACGGCTCATGTGAATCAGGTCAGGATAAAGGCAGGACTAGAATGGTTTAGATCTGGTGATAGATGCTCTCACTTCTTTTTTCGGGCCGCTAAGAGAAGGCGTATGATGGCATCTATTAACTCTCTTATTTTGCCTGATGGTTCTGAGTGTTCTGATCCGGTTCAATTGAAGCAGTATCTTCACGACCACTTTTCCTCATTTTTTTCCAGGCATCAGTTGCCCTTTCAGGAGGATATGCAATCTGCAGTCTTGTCGAAGGTTCACCCCATTGTGTCAACAGAGCAGCGTGCACACCTAGAGTCAGAGATCACCATCAATAACTTACACTCAGCAGCTTCTCTTTTAAAGAAAGACAAGTGCCCTGGCCTGGATGGTTTCCCAGTGGAATTTTTTCAGGAATATTGGGATTGGTTGGGTTGCGATCTTTACAATGCTTTCTGTGAGTTTCGTAGGTTCAGAAGTTTGGATAAGATCATTAATACTGGCTGTATTTCTCTTATTCCCAAGTGTAAAGAGCCGAAGACAATATCTGACTGGCGCCCTATCACATTATTGTCTTCCGTGTATAAAATATTTGCGAAGGCCCTTGCAGACAAAGTGCGTGATGTCTTGGCTGTATCAATCTCTCCTACTCAATCTGGATTCTTGCCAAGGAGGAGCATTTTAGACAATGTTGCTGCTGCTTATGAGGGTATGTATTGGGCCAGATTGAAAGGTCAACGTATAGTCTATCTTAAGTTAGATTTTGCCAAAGCATATGACAGTGTAGATTGGGAATTTTTGGAAAAAAGCCTCTTAACATTGGGCTTTGGTCGCCAGCTTCACCGATGATGTTATGAAGCTCCATATCTCTCAAGACGATCTCATGTGTTGTTTCAGGGGGAACCCTCCACTGTTTTTTCGGTTGGGCGAGGTGTTCGCCAAGGTTGCCCATTAGCTCCACTTTTGTTCACAATAGTAGCTGAGGTCCTCTCACAGCTATTTGCTAAGGCCATGCAGGACGGGATAGTGCAGGGGTTGAGTATGGAGGATGGTTCACAGGAAATTTGTAACCAGTATGCTGATGACACGTTCCTCTTTCTTGTTGCTGACACAGACAATCTTCAGAATGCAAAGCTTCTTCTTGATACTTTCTCTTTAGCATCTGGAGTTCTTGTTGGTTGGCCAAAGTGTTCTGCATTATGGACGCTTGATGGGGTTGTGCCTTCTTGTGTTGCGGATTTTCCTTGGAAGGTGCTTCCTCATGGGAAGGCTACTAAACTTCTTGGTATACCTGTGGGTATTCATATTTCTACCTCTGATGCTTGGGATATTATCATTGAAGGGTTACGTAAGCATTTGTTTTGGTGGAATACTGCTAAACTCTCTCTGGCAGCATACTTGTTGGCCAGAGAGAGTTGAAAACTCTCTCTGGCCTGTCCATCCATTGCACCATGTGAAGGATTGATCACCCTCGATCTCCACAAGGCCACAATCATGCAGCAGGCGTTGCCATTGCTCCCGCTCAAATCCCTGAACCACCTGTGATCCCCTGCCACACCTGTCTGCCTCAATCTCAACCATATTGAAATCTCCAATGAGCAACCATGCCACATTATTGCCTAGCCTGAGAACTTTGCTACGAAGAGAGGCCCACAAAGCTCCCCTTTGACGCGGATAATTGTGAGCATAAACATTCACTAAACCACATTCTTGCCCCCGCTCTTTCCACTTAACAATTATCCAACAACCAAACCTGTCCACTTGAGTGAAAGTGACATTCAAAGAGGGCTTCCATGTAGTAAGAACGCCTGCTTTAGCAGAATCAGCAGCCGCCACAAGCACATTATAATCACGCCCCAAAATGTTGGCCAGCTTTTGAACCTCGCCTTTACGGTGCTACCATACTTGTGATGCTATATAACATCATATTCACCTTTACATAATACAAACGTGTCAATCCATCACATTAGTTTGTAATATATTCCAACTACATTAGACCAAGAGATTCTTTAGTCAACTTTGAAATCATTAAAGCATCGAACTATAGCTCTTAGAATCAACAATTTATGACCACAAGAATTAGGCCAAAAATTATAATAGTATGAGAGAAATAATTCATACCCTCAAACGGCTCTTTTGAGCAAAATTGGGTATGGCGACTTCATCTAATGTCATATAATAGTGAAAAAACTTGGGAACATACAAATCAATATGTTTTATCATAAGAAATCGTTTGCTTTTAATTTTAGCAAGATTTGGATCCCTTTGTACTAGAAAATATGAAGAATGCAGTTCTGGACTAGTACGAAAACTGCTAAATTGTATGAGGTTTGGACAATTACCACAAGATGTGGGTGAATCCATTGGTCATGAAATTCTTCTAGATCATAAAGAATCAAGTGAAGATTCAAAAGGTGGTGGTAGATTGCAAAATGGAGAAGTTCCTCTCTAGATATATAGGTTTAAGTGGCAGAGGTACGATGGACAAATTCTGGTCCATGGACCACAGATGGTCCATTGGACAACTCTAGTGTTAAAGTGTGATGTTATTCTTCATCACTTACAAAATACAACATGGATAAATAACCCTTCTATTATGTAGTTGCAGTGAACTGTTTAGACATATAATTATATTTCATCTAATCTACAACTATTCACATAATCAATTCGCCACATACAAGCTAATTAAGAATTAGTTTTGATTCCAAATTATAGAAATCTAAAAAAAGCAACCCTCTCCTACCCCTTGCCCCAAGCATGCCCTATTACTAGCTAAACTGTTCTTTGCCGATTTGAATAAGGAAGGTCTCCTAGACTTTATGTTGTGCAGCAACAACATTGAAGGGGGGGTCTCACTCAAAGCCAATGGTCGAAATTGGGGGATTCCTCCCTAGAATTTCTGTTTAAAGTTGAAAAAAATGTGATTCGATAAAGTAAATGCTGGCAAATTTTTGATCGAAGTTCCTAAATATAGTGTAAAATCTGACAAATTAGAGCTTTTTTTTTCCCAAAAGTCCAGTAAGCATAAACAAAGAGCATCATTTTTGCTGCAAAATCTAGATTTGAGATCTAAAGCTCAAAGTGTTCTCTTTGATTGAAAAAAATTGCATCTTGATTAGGCCCAAGTTTGAAATTTATAGGCCTTGCTCCAAATGTTTTCATGATTGGATCCAAGCCAAGGGTCAAAATTTGGGGGGTTCCTCTCCACAATTTTCGATTAAAGTTGGAAAATTTGGATTTGATGAAGTGGACGTTAGCAAATTTTCCTTTGAAATTTTTTAAAAATAATACAAAATCCAGCAAATTAGAGTTTTTTTCCTCAAAAAACTGGTAAGCATAAATAAAGAGCAGCATTTTTGTTGATTAATACAAAATTCAGATTCGAGGATCCAAGCTCGTAAAGGTAGAGGGGAGGTCATTTCCTCTTATATCAGGTCTATTTTAAAACAAGTAGTGTTTTGCCGGTGACTTCCTCCTCCATCGCTTCCTCTGCTCTGCTTCAGTGAGACTGATAGCATGATTGGATTTCTATGGTCCCGATAGCGCCACATGGCAATGAAATGGTCCCCCGAAACTTTATGTGGGGAAATGGGCGTCCGCAGACCCTCATGCGAGATGCGGACCAGGGGGCTCACCAGGCCCTTATTCCGCGTAAGTGCCTACGGACCCAAGGATGCCTATTATCCCTAACGTAAAAATAGAATGCCCCATTTTCTGCCCTATCTGCCTATAGGTGTCTGCCACGTGGCAGACATTCTTTCTAGGAATCAATCAATTCTGAACTCCATTTTCAAAGAATCACTTATTCTCAAACAATTTCTAAGTGTATGTTTTTGCAGTGCAACTTTCATGATCAGACAAAAAAATCGAGAACATTATACAGATATTCATCAGCACAGATATGAAATTACAGATATTCATCAAACTTATTTCATCACAGATATGAATTACAGATTCACACAGATGAGTTCACATAATCATAGACTTTTGCATTCATAAAAGATCCATTAAACAAGTGCCATAGCTGCTGCTTGACTGCAAAGAAAAAGGTACTAGAACCTTGGCAAAGAAATTTGACCATTTCCTTCTTCCATGTAACCGAGTTTCATAGAAAATAAAGACACTTTGGGGATGCTTCGAAATTCCAGATTAGAGTACAAAATGTCTTCAAAATCCCGTCCAAGCTTCATAAAACATATGACTGTCTTGTTCTTGCTCTCTACATGCATCTTGTTAAGCTACTCAGGAATAGTTATATATGTGAAGAGCCCAAAACTAACTCTGCTACAAAAAGAGTGAAGAAAAACCAAGATTTGCAACTAAAAAGCAAGGAAGTCCAACCTATCGCCTCTAAGCTGTCTGCATCCCTTGAACATCAGACCTACAAAGAATACAAGCAAACAAAGAAAAAATCATAAAACCTAACCAAGAAATCATAATACAGTGGCGCTCCACCTAAAACCTATGCCAAAATGATGCCACGCCCAAGGCACCTCAGAAGAGCTCAAGAACGACGAAATCAGCATTACCAAGCTGCCTGGCGCCATCACGATGCCATAGCTGGAGCTCGAGGCAAACAGAAAGAAAGCAAGAAAGTCCAAGGACTTCCAAAAACAGTGGCACTCCACCTCAAACCTACGCCAAAATGACGCCACGCCCAAGGCGCCTCAGAAGAGCTCAAGAACGACACAACCGCCATAACCAAGCTGCCTGGTGCCACCACGGCGCCATAGCCGGTGCTCGAAGCAAACAGAAAGAAAGTAAGAAAAGAATGCCACATCAGCCATAGTTATGAAAAACGGCCGTTTTTTCCGTTTTTTCCAGAAAAAACAGCCTTTTCTATGCTTGCTGTTGCGAAAACGGAAAACGGCATGGGATAAAATGGTCTTACTAAAAACGGACCGTTTTTACCATTTTCTAGAGAAAAATGACAAAAAAAACTGTCGTTTTCGGTATCGAAAGTTTCGCAACCCTGTTCTTCTGTATCAGACCTAGTTAAACCCCCCAAAAAAAGCTCGAAGTGGATTGTGGCGTTTCAAACAATGGATATAGCTTAAGGGATATGTTCCCATCTTTGTTTTTGTAGGCAACGGCATGGGATGCCTTTATTTTTGCTTTCAGAATGGCAAAGCTTTGTATTTCCACATATTTCTTGGCATTGGCTTAACTTGGCATGCATTTTCTAAAAGAATAAATCTATGAATAACGAATACTTTGTGGCAAACTTCTGAAATCTGAAGTATTCCAGAAGGTTTACACTCTGCTGGTTTCTTCTCTGCTCTAACTATCTAGTTTGCATTAAGTAATAACTAAAGCAATTTCTATCTTGATACATCAAGGGTATTAATCCGTCCAAATAACCCAATCTGGTTGAAGAGGATGAGAGTTTTGGGTGGCTCTTGTTCGACAAAATCCAGACAGAAAGCCTTTTATTTTGTGGCTATGGCAGACTTAGCAAGAAATCTACCCTTGTGCTTAAGCAAGAAATCAACAATCAGAAGCAAAAATCTTTCCTTGACGCTGTCCAGTGAGCTTGTCCTACCACAAAAACCATCCTTGCTCTTGCCGAAAACCATCTGTCAGGCACAGCATCTGGAAAGCATCTTCCCTTCATCATCTCATCTAAAAGGATATGAACCTTATCTTTTTTCCCTATCCTACAAAGACTGACTATAATGAGAGATGTATAAGTGATAACGTCAGGCAAACATCCTCCTCTGATCATATCTTATCTTTTAAAATGGGATTGTGTTGGTTTCTGTGCCGGGAACGCCGTAAGTAACGCCCCATGTGGCGTTCCCTTTTCCCCTTGCAGGACTTTTTTTTCCTTATGCGTTGGTATTCCTCTCATTTTCGTAGTTCAAATTATTTTGGCTAAGCGCGCTCACTGCTGGACTTGTCTATGGCCTCCACATCTCAGACTTTTCTCCAGCATACATTTACATGGGGGATTCCATGATTATAGAAACGGAGTTTAATCCGAGATGTGGGGTTGCGGAAAGTTTTTCGAACAATTTTTGTTTGGTTAGCAATGGAGTGATGTCCAGTAGTAGAGGGTACATTTTTCAAGGATCTCTAGCAGATTGCAGGACCGCTTCAAATTTGTTCAGGATGAGTCTGAAGGAGGAGGAGTTTTTCATTCTTGATGTTTGCTACATACTTTTTGTTGGTTTCTGGCATTATCTTTTTCCCCTATTTGGCAGGTGGAAAATGGGCAATGCAGCATGGCTGCCGTTACTTTGGATATGGCAAGGGACGTTCTTCTGCTTATTATTACTTTTGGGGCTTTGCAAAAGACCGAGGTATGAACCAATCGTTAGTAGCAGATTGCTCTCGCAAGTAGAATCTTGCAAATCACAGGAACAACATGTTAAATCTCCAAAGGAATCGTTGAAGCAGGTAAGACCCACCTAAGCCTTTTACAGATCTAATCACAGGGTTTTTAAACCGCAGGGTTGTAATCACAGGATCCATAGTGTTTTCAAATTACAGGGTCATAATCACGGATTTTTAGAGCAGGTACTACACTATAAATATTGGGATTGTTTACAATGGAAGATATGAAACTACTGCTTAGCTACAGAATAGGCCAAACATTGCGTTTTTACAAGCCATTCCTGTATGCTGCATGTAAGATATTGGTAAGTTTTTATTTTGGGACTATTTTTTTATCAATTGAATTTGAGTTCATTTTCTGTAGCCTTTTTCAGAAGCTCCAAGATTACTTTCAACATTTGTATTTGATTGGAGCATATTCGTTTAGACTGCATCAATCAATCATGCTGATTTAGAGCAGAGCAGTTGCTCCTTTTGCTTCTCATTGTTTTGTTTTGTTTTGTTTTCAAACTTTTACTACAGGCAGACATGTTTAATTGCAGATATTTTGAGCTATTTAAGTTACTACATCTAGATGCATAAATAACAAGTTTGTTCCAAATGCAGGTCCAGTTTTTCACGACAAGCACATTCTCTAGCTACTGGCTCTATCATCCAGGTCTGAATTGTTTTTTTTTTTTTTTATATGTTGAGATGTGGTCATGATATGGTCTCATGTGAATCCAGCATGGTAAATGCTTAATGTCTATGAGCGAATTTCAGAGAAATGTACGAAGGCCCAAGTCTATGTAGGATGCTACTGCAACTCTTAAGTTTACTCTTACGCGTGCTAAAAGGCCTATATGATTGTGGGTATTGAGTATCAGTTTATTCATGCTTTCAGAGTTTATCTAATTCTGTACTATTCGCAGAGCACATTTTCTCACTATCCAAGGGTTTTCTTGCAGTAAAAATGATCATCCCAGAGCATACCTTCTCTAAATCAGTGATAGACTGCTTTATTGGCATCTCAAATCATACACCCTTAACATAGGTAAGGTTGATTGTTTTCCTTTAATCCACATGCATTAATAGAAATTCTGCACTAACCGGCATTGCACAAAGTTTTATTTTTCATATGAGGTTTTAAAGAATGGAATAGCACATTGACTTGCGTCATATCTTCTAATACCTGCAATAAATGTCCAGCTTCTCAAATAGATTGTTTTATGCATTTTTATATTTAGTATATAATCTCCCTTTCCATAAAATAATTCACTTGAATGGAACTTTGATTCAAATAGTATTTTAGTAGTTTTCCAACGGACCCACACCACTATTGCAAACCACCTTAGATCATCAAACCGGACATGTGACCACACACCACACTACATTGCTCCACACACCACCTACATTGCCCAACCACCTTACATTGCATCCGTTGGGATTTGACCCCAACAAGCATCGAGCCACCACACACCACACACCACACACCACACTACATTGCTCGGTTGGGCCCTGCCCCCAACCACCTTACATTGCATCTGTTGGGATTTGACCCCCAACAGTACCGAGTGCGATTCTGGACGGTCTCGAACTTGAGACCACATTGCTAAGGAACTAGTGTGTTACCACTAGACCAAACGCCCAGACGTGCAAACATATCAATAAAAAGGTTATCTATTCGTTATTCTTGCATTTGCTATTCATTGAGGTAGTGCACTGAATATATGGTCTGTGGAAAGCATGCAGCCTCTGTCTCATGCTTCTTTACTTGCAGGTTGCACATGCATGAAATATTAGATGTCATTCGCATGGTTAATTTCTTAATTAATGGATTTAGACCCATGTCCAACATATACATTATTATTGTTCTTTGAAGGGGTCCTTATCAACATGATGGAATGCACCTATAGAACAAGGTACTACATTACTTTGGTGAATGGAAGGACCCACATGAAACTTTTCTTAGCTTGGAGCATTCACTAAATCTTCATAAAAAGAATATTCATACCCTTGCACTTGCTATTCATTGGAGCGTTGTCGTGTACATATAATATGTAGAAAGCGTACCTCTAATAATCATTGATCTTTGTTGGAGATGGCTATGCTCAGTTGCAGCATTAAAGATTGAAGAATGTAAGACTTTAACTATCTAGCACAATTTATTCATTGGCTCAAACATGAAATACTATTTGATGTATTGTCCTTGCAGATTAGCAAGGGGGTGCCTTGCTCTATTGGGAATGGTGCTTAACAAATGGAATGGATATATGATGACACATGATGGATAATTCTATTTGAATGTGGCGCTCTCTTACTATGTGCTCTTTATCAAGTTGATGTACATTCTTATTGCTATACTTTCTTATATTTCTGTTGTCGCAGGTCCAACTTTACCACTTCCATAACAGAGTTCGTCTCTAAAGAGTGTAGAGCAACATCTGCAGCTCGAGTAAATGGAATCCAATATCTATTGTCACGCTTTGAGTGCTAAAAAGCTCAAAAACCTTCATCTTCTCAAGGCCTCTGTATCACGGTCATTATTTTTGTCAAACAATAGACCTGCTGATGTCATGAAGTACAAGTTTTACTATGGTATAATAATGCAAGTTAACGTATGAAGCTCGATTCCATTTGCATAGGGAGTTAACCTTCAGCCTTGATTAGTAATGCAGTGAAGAAAGCATCACTTATTCAGAAGTTTAGGAAGGAAGGAAGGAAGTTTATTTTAACGTCCACGGAGGCCAGAGGCCTATGAGACGGCACAGAACAGGCAAAAAAGCCAAAAACCCCAACACCAAAAACAAACAATGTAACTGTACAGTAGAAATTAGGCCTTGACTATAACGTGCTGCATGAAATTCTTAGTTGAGCCTATGACCAAGATAAACAAGGGTTTCTACAAGAGTCCTAAGAATAATAAATCCGTTATCTGATGTTTTGGGTAAAAAATGCCTCCGCGTATGGCTTCTGCAATGTTGGAAAGAAGCCCAAAGCAGAGACCTCTTGCATCTGAAGCCCAATATTGCTTATGGAGACCTACAACAAATGAAAAGATAATTCAGAGAATAAAGGCTTAAAGGCTCTGCTGGACTGCTTAAAAAGCAATGTGGAGAGGGCTGATGAGTACAAGAGTTTGTATTCTTTATTGTCTTCAGGTTCTGTCATGAAGTTATTTCGAGTTCTTTCAGTCCAGTTTTGCACAATATTTTGAAGCATATATTAATTGCAGATATGGTGCATTTGTAATGATTTTGTTGTATTTTAAAGGGAAGTGTGAACCAAGATATAGTTACAGAAGTAGATGAATAATATTTTGACAATGTTTGAGTACTTTACCGTTTTATTGCCGTTTTCGTTTTCAAAAAATGACTCGCCGTTTTACTTTTGTTTTCGTTTTTGTTTTCCGTAACTATGATGTCAGCAGAAAATGGGACACCCTTATTTTCACGTTACAGCAATGTCCGCGTGGAGCAAATTCTGGTTGGCCAGAGAAAATTGGCCTCCACGCATCCACGCATCGGCCAACCGGAATTTGCTCCACGCGGACATTCCTGTTGTATACAGAATATACTCCCTGTTGTATACAGAATATACTCCCCGGACACAGTCAATTTGACTACACAATAATTTCCTACACACGTGGCATGGCTTGCCACGTAACCAAAGGACACATATTTTAGATTTTGTGACGTTTCGTCCTTGCGGTGCTTGAAGACCTGAGCTTAAGATCGAGTAGAATCAATTCTTTGACAGGTTGGGTTTTCTCAGTTTTATTTCTTAGGTTGTGGAAAAAGGGATGAATGCTTGCAATTTTTGTATGCTGCATCATGATGCAATCGTGGATTTTGACGTTTTGGAAGCTCGGGCAGTCTGGATATAAGAAAAAAAATCTTATGTGATCATTACAACTCTTTAGTTTTCTAAATGAGCATTAAGACTAATATGACGCATGGAAAAATGGATACGTTTGTGGGACAAGGTTGTACTCTCTAATCTGGAAAATGGAGCTGCCAAACATGTCCGGGATTGTAACCACGTTTCTGAACATGCAGGTTAGGTCTTGTTTTGCAAAGAAAGCACATATCCAATGGGGTCAGGCAAGACTTTTGATGCGGATATTGCAGGGCAACTTTTCACGTTTGAGTACCTTAATAACAAGATAAAGGGAAAGGGCCCATCCAAGAAAACTAAGCAGTCCCTTTCTTGTTTTGATCAGACTTTGCCTGTGGCGGTAATACCTCTACATTACCAACTTCAATATTTATCTAAACTTGATATAATTGTTTGGTTTGATTAGGTTACAAGGATGGCTGGAGGCCATGAGATGTGCAGACTTTCAGAGCAAGAGCTCCCTTACTGGTCCTCTGGTTCTGAATATAGGTATTATTTGTATTTATACATTAAATATGCTAAACTAGTATTTTGAAGCTCTTATATAATGGTGGCAAGCCCTATTGTTGATTGAAACCATGAACTTGAAAATTACCATGGAGGTTACATAAAGAGCATTGAAGTTTGCAGGCATAAGTTGCCACGTAAATTGCCTTGTGATTTTACGCGCAAGGGAGATGGAGAAAAAATAAAGAAAGGGGAGATTCAGAAAGTACCACGAAAGGCTGTGCCTCCTTCTGCAGCTGCTTTTAAACCACGTGATAACCCTCCAAACACCCTTGTAAGATTAGTTTGATCAAGCCAAGCTACTGGTCAGAGATTTAAATCCACCCTCTTATAATCTTGTTCTGCTTACATACCTCCTATATCAGATAGTCATTGGCCTTTCCTCCATTATTTTCCAGTTCAGGAAATTATATGAAAGATCAGACCTGCCATTAAAGGTTGAGCACAGCAGTTCAAAGAATTCAATTGCATGGAAAGTTGATATAGACACGCTTGATTATCATCACTACTTACCTATCTTCTTTGATGGGATAAGAGAAAGAGAGGACCCATACAGATTTATTGCAGTCAAGGGTGTTGAAGACCTTCTCAAGGCTTGTTCTATTTCTCATGCTTTCGTTTTGTTCTTAGCCCATAAAGCAGTGCAGCCATGCATGACTGTCTGTTGAATTACATTGGATGTAGAAATTGTTATAGCAAATTTATACTTAGTTGGCTCTTAGCAAGTTCTTGCTTGTGTGCAGGCAGGGCAAGGTAAGATATTACCTGTTATACCACAGGTGATTATACCTATAAAAACTGCATTGAACACAAGAGACCCAGCAGTAGTCAATATCACTTTGCAGGTAACGTTCCTTACATGAAAATGTGTTTAATTTTCTTCTCTTAAAATCTAAGATATCATATTCTTGCTCAACAATGTCTTGTTTGTACCACTTACAGCTACTATGCAAGCTGGTCGAATCAGATACAGAGGTAGGGCCAGCATTAGTGCCATACTATCGTCAACTGCTTCCAGTCTTAAACATTTTCAAGAACAGCACCCCCAACGTTGGAGATACTATAGATTATGCCCAACAAAAGAGAGAATGCACAGGTGAACTGGTGCAGAGGACATTGGAACTATTTGAAACCCTTGGTGGAGAGGATGCGTTTATTAATATAAAGTATATGGTGCCTACATACGAATCAGTCATGAATGGGTAATACTTGGCAGTTCTTTGTAGTTAAAGATCTATAGTTTGGATCCCGATTAATCATTCGTGGAAATTGAAGATTCTGAGATAATCTAGACTGGAATTCTGGGAAATACTGATTACCAAGCGCCAGCATGCACACTTTCTAACACACTCAGGAGTTTCTCCTTGACTTGCAAGAGAAGGATCACAAGCATCAAGTTGCAGAATCAGTGATAGTATAACCATTGCATATGTTCCTACTTTCCTCCACGGCTTTCTGGAGAGCGGGTTACTAATTTCTTCTCTTTTCTCCTCCATTTTTGAAGGACCCGATCTTCAAAAGCGTCTCTGAATTAGAGCCTTGGGAGCGGGGATAGTAAAAGCAGGCATTTGAAATATACGGCCATTGTATATTTCGCATTGGGCGTCGACCAACTCACTAATTCTATGAAAGCTGGAGAAGCTATGCTCTTATCAGTTCACTTTAAGGAAATGTGAGATCAGAATCAATCCAGTTCTTGTAAGAAATAGTTGTGGCCTAATGGTGCTTTGTGCAATTTCATTTGATAGCAGGATAGCCAACCTGTTTTATCAATTCAAAGAAGGCTCAATATGTATTTTATATGTTTCTTGCTTTCAAATTATGCCTTCAATTCTCCTGTTCGTTTTAGGTGGTATATGGTTTGATCATTAGAGCAAGTTCGATGTCAACAGAGTACGTAGGATACAATCGGCTAGTCTTCCTTACTCAGCACATTGAAGATACAATCGGCTAGTCTTCCTTATTCAGCCCTTGCTGACATGGCATCGTGTCCTACCCTTGAATTCTTCAATTGGAGGGCCAGATTTGATGCCACGTCAGAGGAGGGCTGAATAAGGAAGGTGGGGTTTGCAACTGCGGCCCCAAGACTTCGGCACCAAGTTATTGGATCCAAATGTAATTGGATCCAAATGCAAACGTAATGCGTATTTTATTGTTTATGTGGGATGTGGTTAATCCGGCCACCTTGTATTAGCCATGAAGAACGTGGTCTGAAGTTCCCGCTCTATTTTATCTCAAATCTCTTCCTCTTCATCAATTAGTATAAAAGGTGCAGACAAAGTGATTGTCGTGCTTTTGAAAGTGGATCAAATCACCCATAGAGCAATAAGAACTAGCCAATCAAAATTTTTGCCCTCGTCGCACATTTCTAAGTCTGGTTTTTTGGTCGGATTAACCACTTCTTGGATTAACCACTGTTTTGGCCTGATTAACCACCTGGTTGATATTAGACCACTGTCAATTTTTGGATGGATTAATCTTATCCCGCATGAAAAATACGGAGTTATGTAAACTATCTAAGAAGGTCGTGTAGGTCGTGGAATGTGTGGCTTGGGTCTCTGAAAAGGGGCTTGATGCTCAACATTTCTTATCATGAAACAAGCAATTTGGATACTGATCAACATTTCTTATCATCAAAGAAGCAAACGGATACTGCTCTATCTGTTTCTTGCTTGAATAAATCTAAAAACTGAGCGCTTCTTTTGCTGCCAAATCTAAAAACCGAGCGCTTCTTTTCTTGGCACCTATGCAGTAATACAAATATGCTCCTTTTATTAGATTGAATGCACATTATAGTCATGTAGTACGTGGTTCTAAGATATGAAATAGTTCTGGACTCCTTTGTTTTGTTCTTTCTTTGACACAAACCATTACATTCCACACTTAAAAATAAAATTCCCCCTTAAACCCCCTTTGGTTTGGGTGCATATTCACACGGAAGATGACGTAGGGTAGCAAGAGCCCCTAAAATCATATTATATATGTATAAAATCAACAATATATAGTACATTGCCTTAAATCTTATAGTATTTTGCAAACTGTGTTATACAGTATACCAAAACTTGTACACGCATACCCCACAAATGAGGATCTCTATGTACGGTCTAGATCGAGGAATAAAGGGCATATATGCTTATCCAACAGCTCTCGATGCCCGGAGTCACCCCCGTGTGAATATGCACCCAAACCAAAGGGGGTTTAAGGGGGAATTTTATTTTTAAGTGTGGAATGTAATGGTTTGTGTTATATCTAAAAAAAATTTGGCCCCTTCGGGGCCTTCAACAAACCAAAGGGCCCGAATGTAATGAATTGTATTTATTTTAAAAAAATTTGGGTCTTGGTTGCTTATTATAAACCAAGTCGTTGGCATATCTTTTTGAACATGCAACACAACATGGTGAATAGTCTGCGGCATATTCCTTTGCAAGAGGTTTGCCAATACTTCTGAAATGCTTATACCTAAAACTGAGATTGAAGACAATGTTTATGAAACTTTAACAATACGCATGTAATGCCTTTGCACTACAGACCAAAATCTTGGCACAAATCATCTTCATGATGTGCCTATATGGTATGTAAGAACATCCGCAACAAAAATTTGACCGAATTTGAAAGATAAACCAATGGACATCAGAAAAGCTTATCTGAGCAGGTTTATATGTAATTAGACCATTCAAGATCAAACTCATAAATCTAACAAAGACAATGAGAAATATAATAAGATGAAATCAAGATTATCCATAATTTTGCCAATTTCAAGATCTGTGGCATGAACCAGCAAATATAACTATAAGCTTTGTATCACAGTTACAGAAATCTTTCATTGCACTTTGTGGCATAAACTATCTAATGTGTTTTATTCTACTTTGTGGCATAAACTATCTAATGTGTTTTATTCTACTGCGAGCAAAAGTAAGAAATAAACATTTTGTGGAAGCCTTTTTGGAGCAAAACTTCACAATATGATTTGAATAGGAAGCAGTCATTTGTTGGTTTCTTTCCTGGAACTTTGAGAGGATGCTCGCTGGAATAGGCCTGCAGCAAATTCTTAATGCCATAGATTAAAGAAAAGGATTTGGGTCCAATAGTTACCTCGTTGAAATCGACATGGGCTATTGTGAATCTTGTTGATTAGCAAATACCCAGGGGTTTGAGCTACCATGGTGCCGCCACAGTTGAATGCAGATGACGAGAAAGATAGTAAAGGCTTCTCTTCGGCTTTTGCAGTAGCCCAACAATCTTAGAATCTGCTTTGTGCAGTCAGAATCCCATGCAAGCAACAAAACCATCTGCAAACTCGGATAAGCCAAGCCAAGCTGCTTCAAATCCATCTGTCACATTAGGGACAATCATTTAAAAGACACTGCTTCCTTCCCTTTGGCAATACTGCAAACCCTACTAAAGCCGGCCGGAACATGACTGTTTTGACATGGAAAACGTAACCAAAGATGGGCATACCATACACCATCAAAAAGATCCTGGAGAGAGCTTTCCAAAGCAATAAGCCTTACCTGAAACGGAGTCCTGGATCAAAAGTTATGCTAGAAACTATGTTGCCGGCGAAAAAGCTACGCTACATGGTGCCTAGGGTTTCACAGAAGGGTAAAGGTTCTATCTTTTTCTTTTTGATTTTATTTCTATTTTTATTTTTTACTTTTTGAAAAGGACTTTTATTGTAAGCCATTCAATCTCGTCTTTTTTAAAGAAGGCTTTTGTTGTAAGCCCTTTGATTCTTGACCATTAAGAAAGGAGAAAAAAATTAGCACAAGTTGCATGCAAATACCTGGCACACTCTAGATGTACCAATTAATACACCTCATGTAATACGTCCACCAAATCATATAAAAACCATTGAAAAAAGTGTACAAAAATACAAAAGAAACCCCCTGTTATTATGCTAGATATTCTTATGGAGGCAACTTGCAAGAAAAAACTCCAGTGGTTGCAAAGTGATCGTCAAAGTAGAACGGTATATGTTATGATTAATTCAGCATGCCAACAATTTCTTGCTTTGATACATGCCAGTGATACTTCTGGTGCTCTGGTAATAGCTAATAAATATATTTATTCTGTTCATGCTGATGCGATATTGTCTCAAGTAAATAGTTATGTTCTAGCAAGTACAAGGCAACCATTTCCTATAAATAGATTCCAAAATGTTTCTTTTGTATAGAAAGGATGGTCCAGATATCCAGGTGTTCTTCTGGCTGTTGGAAATGAGCCCAGTCTGCAAACTATAGAAGATGAATTGGATAAGCAACTATTTTAGCAGGGAAAAAGTATAGTACATGTAAAAAAATTGCTTTGAGAAGATATTGCTATAAAGGAGCACACTATGGTGGGTGCATGCATTCGGTATGGAATTGTTGTGGACTCCATTTGTTCTTTGAATGTTGGCGGCCTGCAAGAAAAAGCTTCAGTTGGTTGCAAAGTGATATGCAAAGTAGACCGGGTACATGAGATAATTACTTCAGCATGACAACAATATTTTGCGCTTACAAGAAATAGTGATATATGCCAGCGATACTTCAGGTGCATTGTAATAAACTTTCTAATCCTGATCATGCTCAAGTAACTAATGATGCTTTATTAAGTACGAGGTGACCATTTCCTAAAAATAAATAGATTATAAAATGTTGCTTGTGTAGACAGAGTATGGGCAAATAGCAGGTGGTTATTGTGGCTCCTTGTGGCTGTTGGAAATACAATTGGTGTTCTCTTCAATCTCTTACGATGAGGGGCTTGGCTCCCTCATTAACAAAAGTGGCAGAATTTAAGGGGCTAGATGCACACAATTGTGCAGTCATCTTACATCTCAGATGGTGGTATTGAGCACAGATTTTGACACAAAGAATAGAATAGAATAGAATAGAATAGAATAGAATAGAATAGAATAGAATAGAATAGAATAGAATAGAATAGAATAGTTTTTTTAACGTCCACGGAGACCAATAGGTCATGGGACCCATACAATGGGCTAGTACAATCATTACTACTAGGATTAAAAAACCCCTGCCTCAAAAGGTTTTCAAGGGAAAAACCTTTGCAGTAATGATGATACTAGACAAGCAGAGATAATGACTACTGAGGGCTCAGTAATTGCAGACGTTTATCTAGAACCTCAAGTATATATAATGCCAAGTCATGCACAGATGGTGCTCCAAGAAGTTGTGGAAGCGTGGAATGGAATGCTAAGGTCAAAAAATGATTCCGGACTATCTCAAAAGCAGGGCAACTCAGAAGAGTATGGCTTTCATCTTCAATAACCTGTAACTGGAAATAGGCACATAGTCTCGCTTCTCGCGGCAATTGCGGCCGCTCCCATCTACCTGGGGTGCGAATTGATGCAATAGCTACAAGCTTGTTCCTGGACAATGAAGCAAGCAAATAAGCTTGGGGCCCTGGTGCCAAGGTGGGATTTATGTGTGCATGATAATGACATGTGTGCATGATAAGAGGGTGAGACATAGAAGAGGGCATCTATATAAGTTCAAATTTGGAAGGCATAAGATTTTTTTCCTGCTCTGACATATGCTGCTTTCAGAAAAAATGTCAAAATACATTATCACTTTGTGGAAATTTTCTACCATAGAGCCCTCATTATGTTATTATGATAATAATTTATTATTGTGACTGGACTACCCTTATTTATTACCTTAAAAAGATTTCTAGAACAAAAACGTGCACTTATTTGTTGTCTTTCCATGTGGCACTTTGCATGACAAGTTTGCATGACATTGCAGTGCAGGCCTCTTCTAGACAATACGGGCAAATACTTAGGTAGAACAAAAATAATCTGTTTATATTATACATGCACTTTTTACATAATATTTTTATTTCTATACTTGCATAGGTCAGAGATGCAATGTCCTCTTTTGCATTTGTCAAACGAGAATAATCTTTTTTCATTGCGAAGACATAATAATCTGTTTATATTATACATGCAACTTTTACATAATATTTTTATTTCTATACTTGCATAGGTCAGAGATGCAATGTCCTCTTTTGCATTTATCAAACGAGAATAATCTCTTTTCATTGCGAAGACATGCCCATAAAGCATATTGTCGTATGAGGGCATTTTATTATGAGCGGTGCATGAAATAGGGTTTTGTCTTCTCAGGAATAACATCATACTAACACATTTGGAATAAAAAAGCAATGCCATGGGTTTTTTGAATTAGATTGGGCTTATGAGCAATATATTAGGTTTGGCAGCTTAAAATTGCAAAAATATATTGGTAAGAATTAGTGAGGCCCATGACATCTCTCATTTAATATCACAAATTTGAAGTTTTTTTAAAGCCTTTTATATTACTTTTAGAGCAACTTTTCATATTCTCTTACATGTTTAAAAGTTATTGTGGGTGTTTCTCAACAGAATTACAGATTCAACAAAGTTGGATAGAAGTACCATTGATAGTTTTGTGTTTGATATATTTTTGCTAGGAGGTATATATTGTACAAGTTTTGTTTCAATTTTATGGACTGCGGCAAGAATCTATGGCTTTTTTATTTTTCCAGGATATGGACAAGAGAGGGTTACAAATGGAGAAAAGAATATAAGATATATTGAGTTTAATTATTGCATTGTCACATAACCTTGCTTGGCAACATAAATCAAAATGTTAAACCAAAATGCTTTACAATCCAGTACATATTGGTTATCTCTACATGTTCCAACATAAGCCACTTTTTCAAAATAAAAATGTCATAATAAATGTGCCACATTAATACCCAACACATCAGGCTTCAAAATCCTCAACAACTCTAACCAGATAATTTTTAGGCTTTGAAATCCCCAATAGCTCTAATCAGATAATTTGCTAGTAAATGTTATGCTCCACTGGTTTTTGAATATAAGCTAATGATTATTTGCCGAATTTTGACAAAAAAACCCACAAACTGGAAAATAAGGATTGTGACAGGAAATTTAAAAGACTAACTCCTATTTTTCGATGCCTGCACATACATTACTATCCCACTCTTCATGTACAATCACATGGAACGCCCACCGAAGGTGGGCAATTTTCTATATGGATATAATTCCTAAAACCATAGACCATATCCCTGAAATAATTGAATGGGTTATTACAAAAAAAAAAAGCATAGCTTGAAGATAAAAAATAATCACATTAGCTCACTGGTTAGATTGGTTAAAGTAGTCTTATTAGGACATTGAGTTATTTTGGTAGAGGTTCGAACCCTCGTATTTCATATTCCAAAACCTTAGATGAAGTCGTATAGATGCTCGATATTCCATCAAAACCTTAGGCAAACTCGTATTTGACATTTCAAAATCATAGGCGCCCCCAATCATAAATGATCATAAGCAAAATGAGAGGTGCCCAGAGGCTCCAACATGCAGTCTGGGTCGTAGGATCGAAGGATCCGACGACTGTGATAGTCCAGGGTGCATCTCGTTTAGAATATGTAGCATATGTGAATCGGTGCTTGCAGAAAAAATTTCTGCCAAATCAATGGCAAAAGCTTCTCAAAATCTCTTGCAAATATCGAAATTGAATCAATGCTTGTGAATTGATGCCTGGAGAATCAAATTATGCCAACGATGGCAAAAGCTTCTCAAAAATCTCTTGCAAATAGTAAAATTGAAACAATGCTTGTGGATTGGTGCTTGCAAAATCAGTGGTTCTATCTCAATCAAGTCTGGAGAATTGTTTGCAGAAGCTATGACAATACTTGAATTCTAAGTCTGTGAATCCAAATTGCTGTTTCCAAATTCATTTTGCAAATTGCAGATTCAGAAGCAAGCTGTGAAAATTGATGGAGTTGCTGGAAAAACTGAATCGACCTGATGGGAATCGATGATTGAATCACTGAAACTGATGGAAAATTGAATTGACCGATTGAATTGCTAGTCCTCTGTATTGGGGCAATTGTCGCTGTTGGAGGAACATCCAAAGGCACGGTTCTTTTCTATAAAAATAGCAAGAGCCGAAATGATATATTGCAAAAAGGGCTTTATATAAAATATGAAAAATACAAGGGCATTTGGTGATATACCAACCTCTATATGTGCAAATATGTTGACCAAGGACATTCAGTAAATTTATAAAAGGTTAATGGTATATGGTGAAATTTGTCATTTACCTCCCTTTTCAGTTCAAACCTTTTTCTTGGCAATTTTGGGAGAGAAACAGCTCGTATCCATCTAATTGACACCCGAATTCATCTGGATCGAGTGCTAGCCTTGTAGGGGCTAGCAATCCATTGAAACTAGCATGCAAAGATCTACATATGGATATCAAAATCTTTGCAATATTGAAGCAGGAAGATATATTAATTGCTGGTTTTCTAATTGGCTCTCCAGCTGATCTGTGGAATTCACTAATTCTCAGAGGTCTCTTCCCTTATCAAAATTTTCAAATTGAATGCTCCTTTGTTCCTGGTGTGAAGAATTCGAGATACAAATTGTTGATTCTTGGCTTGAAGAATACCTTGGAACCAGAAACATTGAGGCTACAGCATCTATTCGAGCTTTTTGTGAGCATTTGGATACAAAAATCACTGTCAAAATGTATTCCGAACCCGAATTGGTCAATTCATGCTTCTCAATTTGACAATCATGGCATTGAGAATGATATCCAATTCTGTCTCTTATAGATAGGATCTTTTTCTCTTTCTTTTAATCCAATATCCCTTTTTTGCTATCATTTCCCCTTTTTGCCTATCTCTGTGTTCAAACTACCCTTTGTTGTTTTCATCTGAGCTTTTACAAATGGACAAAAAAAATAGTTTTAACCCTAAATTTCTTCCTCTGCTTCACTCCTTTTCTGCTTTGGCACCTTCGGATCGATCTGCACTCCTCCACAAGTTAGGCTCTTTCCATAAAAATCCTAAAGATTTTATTCTCTTTGGCAATTTCGCTAACATTGCAGATCAAAGCCAGGAAATGAATCCCAAAACATTTAAAACTCCAGTGTGGGATAATTTCTCAAAGGATCCTGACATGTGGGGTCGTGTTCCTTTGATTGATCCAGTCTCCCAAATCCATGTTCCTTATGGGGTTCCCAAGCCAAATGCTGAGATCCAACCAGATGATACTTATGATGCTGCTTTGACTGAACTTCGGCCAATAGAAAGGAGAAAACAAAAATTATATCATGGTATTTCTCTTGATCTCCCATCTGTTCATTCAAAAATTTCTTCTCTTCAGAATACTGCTGTTCTTATAAAGGTCACCAAGTCTTGCTTACAATTAGACAAATTATGGGCCTTTTGTCTTAATCTTCAAAAAGGGGTCCTCATTAATGCCATAATGATAGAATGTGGCAGTCAAAGAACAGCAAACTACTTTCTCAAACTTGGCACCCTTACCTTCGAGTCCTATCATATGACTTTCCTAAAATGAGACCCTAAATTGAGCTCAGAAAGCATGCAAAATTTCTGTGTGGCTTCCACTACATTGCAGGGATTAAACCCAATTTACTGGAATGAGGAATGTTTCAATCTTCTGTTTAACTCTATTGGCACATATATCTGCACTGATTATTCCCCTTCCAGATCCCCAAGAGCTTTTATTCAACTTGACTTATCCAAAAATATTCCTACCTCCATTCCCTTTTCTGATGCCTTTGGCCAAAGTTCTTGTCTATATTTGAGATGGTCTGGTTTACCTCCTCAATGCCAAAATTGTCTGAAGAGGCATTTCTGGTACAATGAATGTTCTGTGAACTCAAGTTCGAGTCTGGATACTAATATGGTATCTCAATTGGATAACACCAACAAATCTGCAGAAACAAATAGATTTAAAGGTGTGCATATATCTGAGAAGTCAGGAACTTCAGTCATGACTGACTTAGAAGTCAACAGGGGTCAGGATCACAATTGGCACAGAGTCAATGGCAGCAAGAAAAGAATCAGAAATAACCAACTTAAAAAATTGTCTTTTGCACCTCAAATGAGGGATGTCCATGGGAAATTACCTTATACTCAAAAGGCAAACCTTGACAAGGATAACTGCTCGGGAATTAAAGTTTTGCAAAATTATGAAAGGAATAGAGACAAAGGGAAAGCTCCTGTTCAACATGTTGACTCATCAACAGATAATCTCCACAATGTTCTGAACAATGTGATGGCTGAGGCTAGGCAAAACACTCTCAACTTTTCTGGACACCTAGCTCAAGCCAAAGGTAAGAGTGTTCCATTACTTAATAAAGGCCATGCAAGTCAGAAACCAGCCACTCTCAAAGGCTTGAAGATATGTGATCAAATATTGACAGACAATTACACCATTAATGCTCAGGAAGTTTCTAAAAAGATATGTTCCACGAATTCAATACCTGTGCACAATGCCTCACAGGGCATGCACAATGGTACCAGTCAACTCACCACAAAGCCTGCAGCTTGCAAATCTCAGGATACTTCATCAACAGACAAATCTAAAAGTACAGTTCAACTGGCTCCACAAATCATGAACTGCTACAAAAGAATCAGATCAAATAGCACCAGCGAATGGACTCTCAAACTTCCAAGTCCAACCTGAAGCTGAGACTAATTTGGTGGACAAGATTGATTGTTTCAATCAATTCCAGGTACTTGCTAGTTTGAATGTTGAACAAAATGTAGACTTGTTATTGAGCAACATAGCAGATAAAATTGGTCATGAAAATCCTTCATTTCCCATTATAAACACTTCTGACTGTCAGTTGCCATTTGTTGACTATTTAATTGACCTTGATAAAATACCTTCTTCCATACCAAACACCCCCTCTCCCATTTCTAAGGAAATTGCAGACCAATTGGCAACCCTAGAAGATGGTTTGCTACTTGTCTCCAACAGTCAAGACATGCAAACTGCCAATGTCAGTTCTCTTATTTCCACAACTGAAGATGATATGGTTCAAGAGACACCAGACCAAGTTAGAGATACAGTTTCGGAAGAGGGCTCTGATGGCACCTGGCACTGCCTGGATACAGCAAACTTGGACAACTCTAATGCAGAGAACAATGAAGATGCTTCAAAAAGGCAAGTACCTCTCTATTATAACTCAAGTGAAATTGATGACCTAGAGGATTCTTTGAATATGTTTGAATTCGTCCCTGGTGGATGTTCTGACAATGATAGTGAGAGTGACCTAAACATTTCCCATGGCACTAATAAGCCAAATTCTGGTTCCAAATCTAAAAGAAAAAAGAAGACCTCATCCAAGCCAGATATTCAACCTGTATTCACAAAACTCCTGCTGGAAATACAAGAAGCAAGAAGAATAGGAGAAATAGATAATTTCCTCTATTTTCTATTCACTCTGAATTATTCTTCATCTTTATGAAGATAATTACTTGGAATGTTAGGGGGATCAAAGGCCCTATCAAGAGAAGGAGAGCCATCTCTTAGCTCAGAACTTATAAGTCTGACATTATTTTGCTCCAGGAAACCAAATTGCCAAAATTTGAGAGCTCAAATTTATCTGAGTGGATATACCCGGGTTCTTCTTCCATTTGGATTGAAGCCAATGGTACTAGTGGGGGATTAGCCATTATATGGAAATCTTTGACTCACGTCTCCTTCTATAATAGCCCAAGTAGATGCTGGCAAGCTGTTATTTTTAAAATTAACAATTCCAATTTTGGAGTTGTTAATGTTTATGCTCCCACTTGCCCAAGGAGAGAGAATATATTTGGCCTGAAATCAACTCTTGGATCTCTTCTCAGCCGGTTGTCTCTGGAGATTTTAATAATACTCCAAACTGGGATATGAAGTTAGGTAACAAAATTAATATGTCCACTACCGAGAGAGTTAATTGGGATTCTTTAATCTCTGATACCAATCTCATTCATGTTCCTTCTTCAACTGCAAACTTTACTTGGACAAATAAGCAAAAAAACTCCAAAAGAGTTTACTGTGCCTTAGACAGGTTTTATGTCTCAAATTCTTCAGGGTCATTTTGGGATAATTGTTATGTGATTAGTGATGGGGCCATCTCCATTTCTGACCATCAGCCTCAATTTCTTCACACTACTCACTTGCTAAATTTGCCTAAAGATGGGAACACTCCATTCAAATTTAATTGCTCCCTCCTCCACAATGAGCAATTCTGTCTAGACTTCAAGAATTTCTATCTGGATATGCAAAATGGGCAAAATGACCTTAATATTCCCTATGGCTCCCAATCTATGAAAAACTTTTACTCCAAGCTCAAGCAGATCAAATCTTGGATTAAGAACTGGTCAAAGTCCACTTTTAAGGAGAGATCTAGACATAAGGACAATCTTCTTGCTCAAATGAGGGATATTAGAACTCAACTCCAGAATGATCCTCATAATGCTAATCTTCAAATTGGGGAGGAGATCTTAGAGAACCAAATTAAATCTATTGAAGAGTTTGAGGCCAAGAGCTATGCTATTAAATGCAAAATCAAATATAACAAGGAAATGGATATAGGTAGCTCTAAATTTTTCTATAGGACTGCCAGAAATAGAATGCTAAATAACTTGATTGTGCAAGTCCAGTCTGAGAATGGCATTACCATTGACACCCCTTCTGAGATTAAGAAATACTTTCATGGTCAGTATGCTCTCTCTTCAGTGAAAAGCCTGTTCGCTCTGATATTTCCTTAAAGAGTGCTGAGTTCACTTCCTTGATAAACCAGATTATTCCAATTAATCAAAGCCTTATGGATGATTCAATTGCTGCTCTCCCCTCTGAGCTTGAAATCTACAGTGTCCTCATGAGCTTTAGTAAAGGGAAACCTCCAGGTCCTGATGGCATCCCACCCGAATTCTATTTGCATTTCTGGGATTTATTAAAGGTGGATATTGTGAAGCTTGTTCATGGCTTCTGGATGGCAGACCATCTTCACTCTTCTATCTCTGCTGGTTTCATCACTCTAATTCCTAAAGTTGATAAGCCTGTCTCTTTTTCTGATTAGAGACCTATCTCTCTAACTAATTCCACTTACAAGATTTGTGCAAAGATCATTGCCAACAGAGTTAAGCCTTTCCTCCAGAAGCATATTGACATTAAACAATCTGCTTTTTTGCCAAATAGATTTATTCTTGATAATTACATTATAGCTATGGAGGGATTGCATTGGAACAAAGTCTCCTCTCAGAAATGTGTTCTTCTCAAGCTGGATTTTAAAAGGGCCTTCGATTCTGTCAACTGGAATTTTCTTGAGTTTGCTTTGACCAAGATTGGCTTCAACTCCAAAATCATTTTCCTTATCTTTGGTCTAAACTCCATGGCCAACTCCTATGTTCTTATTAATGGTTCACCATCCAATTTCTTCAAGCTTGCTAGAGGTGTCAGACAGGGTTGCCCTTTAGCTCCCTACTTATTTCTAGTGGTGGCTGAATTGCTTACTAGGGCAGTTGATTTTAATCAGGATTGTGGCAAAATTAAAGGTCTTGATCTCCCTGACAATAAAGGCAGCTTAATTATCTCTCAATATGCAGATGACATGTTTGCTTTCTTAGACTCCAAACCTGATAATATTGCCAATTTCCTAAGCATCATTGACTTATTCTCAGCTGCCTCTGAAATTTATTTGAATATTAATAAGAGTATTATCATTGGAGATTATAATCGAGACTCCTTATGTGGCATCAAAGTTCTGAATGAAATGCAAGCTACTAAGCTCCTTGGTATGCCTTTGTCTCTGAATCCTAACATAAAGGGGTTATGGGATCCTATTTTGCAGAGAATTAAGAAAAAGTTGAACATTTCTAGAAACACTCTTTCTCTGGCAGGTAGAACATTAATTGCAAATTCTGTTCTGGCAGCATCTCACATATACTTCTCCTCTGCTCTAGTGGCCCCTAAATCTATTTACAATGAGCTAGAGAAGACTATTAGAAATTTTATCTGGAATGGAAATCACTCTGTCAACTGGGACACTCTCACTCGATCTAAAAGTGAAGGAGGGTTAGGTTGCAAAAATCTGTATCTTCAAGCTTGTGCTTTAGCTGGTAAGTTCATTTGGAGAACTTTGGCTGGTAATAATTCAATGGCCTCCATCTTCATTAGATATTGGATCTCATGTTCATATCTTCAGGGGCATCCTTCCATTAAACACTCTCTGCCTGAGTCAGCTTTTTGCAATATTCATCCAGGTAAAAACACATCTTCCCTTATGCACAACTTAATCAAAGCTTGGAATGTTGTTCAGAACTGCTTTGAGGATCCTGATTTACAAGAGCATAATATGCAATCCTAGAATGGGACTCGCATGAAAAACCGTCCGCTTAGACTTGCTTCTCATTCATCTCAGCAGATTTTCTACAATGGTGGATAGTGGGTAGCCGCACACATGCGAACTACCCATAAAAAATAAAGGGAAAATCCAATTATATCATTTGAACCCCAACAAAATACAATGCTAATAGAGACTGGGCTAGTGTACCTGCCGAAAGCTTATCACCAGGATTTAAAAACCCCGCCCTTTCGGGTTTTCGAGGAAAAACCCGAGTGATAAGCCTTCGGCAAGGGGCGTGGACAAACGTAAGGCATAAAAATCGCTCCCAAAACCCACGAATGGAAAAGTCGAAACAGATGCCGCTCGCTAACCTGTACCTGCACATCACCAACAAAACAACAAGACAAAACAAACCTCCCAGAGTGGAGGGGCTGATTACGCGCGTGCCACGCGATAAAAATACAATAACAAAGAAGGGGGGGGAGGGTGGGTTCAAAGAGAATAAGGTACTGCTGAGAGAAGAGGAAGCGCCGATGAGATGTTGATGCAGAAACGCGCCTAAAATAGCGAACTCCCAACCAGAATGGGCATGCGCCGCCCGCATGCATGCAAAACATGCATGCTCGTCCCATTCTAGAATGGCGATCCGATGTCTCGGATCGATGGGATCCTTTTTTGGTCTGCTGGTTTCAAGGACTGTGATGGTAATATTTTGGCTTTCAAGCACCCAAAGACCTATAGGAAGTGGAGCTCCTATGGAATCACTACTATCAGGAATCTATACAATAATGGTCACCTAATTACCTGGACAAATTTAAGGAGGCTAATTCATGGCACCTCGACTGATAAAGTTATTTTCCTTCATTTCAAAAATATCCTTGCTCTTTGTACTAATTTGGATAACTGTGATAACAGTCTTCTCTGGAAAATCAATGGAATTAGTACATACAAGGTCAGTAAGGTTTATGCCAAAATTAATTACAAGGCCACTCCTGTCAAAGCTAGCATTAAATGGTCTATTTCTGCAGATGAGTGTAAAACCTTGTTCAGGAATATATGGAATTCTTACTGCCCCCCAAAAGTCAATTACTTTATCTGGTTGATTGCTCAAAATAGTCTTCCTAATCTTGCCTCCTTATCCAAGAGAAACCCAAATATTGTGCCAGCATGCCAATCTAATTGCTCTGAAGATGAAACTTTGCAGCATATTTTTAATTGTCCTAAATTGGTGACTTTCTGGAATTGGTTTTATAGTAAATTTGATCATTATTTCAATGTCAATAATCGAGGTAATTTGCTAAAGTGTATCCAAAATAATGATGCTTTCAAAAATACTGTGATGTTCACTGCTCTCTGGAATATTTGGAAATCCAGAAATAGGATTATTCATGGTCATAAGAAATTCTCAATTTTCTGGATCAAGATGAGTTTCCAATTAGACTTAGAAGCTTATGTAACTGCTCACAAAAGTAAATTTGCTGACTCTTATGACAGAAATTGGGATCAAATTGGTAAATTCTTTAGTGGATTTAATATCTTTGTTTCAAATCTGCATGTTGTCAATTCTAATGCTCCTTTCTCTGATCTTTTTGATAGAATATCTTGAATTTCTCAAAGGGGAGGGCAGAAATAAATTTGACTCCATGCTGAGCTATCATGAAGAAACTTTGTACTACAATAGCACTGGGGTTACAGATCTGCAGCCACCAGGGCCAGGTGCATCAGATGATGATATCAAGTTATATGAGGTCAGGAGAAATAGCAATGAAAACTCATGGGCCAGAATTTATTGCAGGGAGGTTGTGCAGATGTACTGTCTATTCAACTTCTTGTTCATGTATTATTATTCCTTGACAGATAGGCAGTTGAGTAGGTACAGAGAGTTGTATTACTCACATAAGATGTTAGCAGATCTTTATGGTACCCTACTGATCTTGATGGGTAAGGAGGACATCCATCACTTGCTCATGGAAAATGGATCTGAATACAGCAGTTACAAGTTTGGAACAGACAAAGGCTTCTATTGGGTGTACAACAAAATTTTCGACCAGATCATGCAACAATGAGTCTGCAATTTCCTACTGAGCCACTTCATACATCATCCCACCTTCCATACATTAGCTTTCAAATCATGAACCGGACAAATCTGCTGATGCTCAATAACTTGTCTTTTTTGTTTAACATCAGACTTTGGTACTTGGAAAGTTATAATGTTCTTGCAGGTTTCTTTGGATCTCATTGCTGGGCATCTCGGGCAGCATATATTGGAGCTTTCTTATAGGGGGCAAAGCAGAATTTTGTATACATTTTGACTAGTCTATTGGTCTGCAACTCTATTTTGAAGTGGTTGCTATATTTACTGCAACTACTACTTTCTTTTTGGATCACTATACCAAATCTTTTGCTAATGTGGCAGTCTCTACTCCCATTAGTAAGACTATTGTATGGCTTTAATTAATTAATGGAAAAAACATCTCTCACCTTCAAAAAAAAATATATATATATATATTGTAGTTTTTCCCTAAAATCTAATGGTTATGGATTTATTGCTGAATATGTATAATTAGACGAGGTAAAGAAATTGTCAAAGATAAATCAAAATAATCTTATTCTTAGAGGTGAAAATGGCATGAATCTGACCACTAACAAAATCCTCAGAATAGGTCCAAAGGAGATGCATAACAACAAAAAATAGTTTATTACCTACTTAATTAGGGGTGTTGTCAACACTCCAATTTTTTTTTCAACCAGTTTGAAAATGTTTGCAGGGACCAAAATTGTACTGCCATTGAGAGAAATTGGGACTGAACCAACCACTGAAATTCAATCGCAGTGCTAAATGATGGAGAAATTTCAATAAGATATCGGAGGTCCACCAATAGTGGATGAGAATTATGTCTAATGAGCTCTTCATTTAAGTTGTGATTAATGATTCCACTTTCTTTCAGCTGCTCCATTCAACGGCCATACCTACAGCATGGTCCAGTATTAGTGACCCTCCCTTAGTACGTAAAAATATATTTATTTGCCAGCTTTTTGTATATATTTTCTTTAAAAGATAGCAGTAATATGAATGTTCTGCGTTGTTGATTGGCTTGTCCATCTGCAATTTCTACGTCTATTGGAAACTTATCCTACTTCCATTGTGATATGTTTGACTATTTCGTCAAAGGACGATAAAAAACTTATCTTATCTTATTTCTTTCTGGCTAGCTAGCCCTGTGAATAGCTCTCATCAAGGGCTCCAAAGTCATATTTAACACCCTTAGTAGCTAGGGATATTCTCTAACATATAAGCTCTAAGATAACCATTATGTGAACCACCTTTCGACGATAACATCCTCTATGGGCATTTTTCACGTGGAGGGGATTTAGTGTGTTTCACTATTGTTAGAACCATAAAGTCCTGGATTTTGGTCCCTCGTGTTAGTGGGAATTAACAATTTTTTTTCCGGCTTTATTAAACATTTTTCTAGATATTTTGCCAAAGTGTGTCATTAAATATGTAATAGCTACCAACTAAGGATTTGGAAATACGAAGATGCCACATATATAGTATCAAAATTTGACCTAAAATTTATTTTTTTCGTTAGCAAGCTTGCTTAACCCCTCTTACAACAATTCCTCAAATTCTAGCCTATCCATATCACCACACACATCAGCTAAAACTGATGAGCACTATTGGATTCCTAATTTCTTAATCTAACGACCATGAAAATTAGAAAATGTCTTGGAAATTACATGCTTTCCGTGCTCGCTGCTTTCAAAGTGGATTGATTGACTCCTCTGGCTTTGTTTCAGCAGTCAAGACCTGCAATCCCAACAACCGAAAGCAAAGGATTGCGCCCCATTTATTGGGCATGAAAATGGGCAACAACGGAAAACAAAGGATTACGTCATATATTGCACATGAAATGGTTGTTGATTTCCTCCATGTGGTTGCAAGGATTTGCCAGAGTTGGATATGCGTAGCTATTCCCCTTTGATCAAGACCAAGCTTCAAAGCTGAATATGCTTGGAGTGTTCAGGGATGTGGGCAAGTAGTTTGGGATTATTTGCTGGTCCCCTATGAATTAATAGCCACCTGCAACTATAGTCTTCAATGGAGGGCTTCAAAATCTTGTGGGTTTTCTATAATTTAGCTTATTATGTTCATGTTCGTTATTCCAAAGCCTTTTCACTTGGTGCAATTAATTGCTTCATGTCTCAAGCTCCATATTATAACTTATCCAAAATTTAGTCTTTATATGCTCATAGGCTTAAAATCCATCTTTATATGGCATTTAGCTCACTTTGGCATCCTACATTATGGGTGTGTTGATGCTGCAAGATTTTATTGGCATGACTAGAGCTATAAGCATTGCCTTTGGAATGAGCTTTTTGATATTCCAGCTAGTTCTTTTGGTAATATCTCTGAAGCTAGCACTAGCAAAAGAAAAAGGTATTATTAGAAAGCCCTCAAAAAGCACTTCTCAGTCCAGATCAAACTCCTACAAGAATGTAGCAGACGATCCAGAATCAAATTAGACTCCAGCTCTTTCCAGACCTTCAGGTCTAATTCCACCTTTTTCAAGACCTGCAAGTCTTTTTTTATTGAAGGACGTTAGTCTATTCACCATCACATCATGAGTACAGTAGCTACATCACATTCTACATATCACATGGAAGCCAATCCACTACCTAGCCGCGATACCTTATGCTAGGAGTCGCTTTGCATGTGATTATCGAAAGTACATATGGCGGGTTTAAGGTCTCTACCACAGACCTGGTTGGTCATACTTGAACCCGTGATCTCGGGGCAATGGATTTTAAGGTCCCCATTACTAGACCGATATTGGCCAGGTTTGAACCCGTGACCTCGGGTGTGGCGGTTTAAGGGTCCTGCCACTAGACCATGCCCCGAAGGGCAACAACATAATCAATATTGCAAACCGACTTCTAATCTAGCAAAATGACAGAATCTTTCTACTTTAATGAGGTTGATTGAGTCTAATAGATAATTTAGATCAGATGGCGCAAGCACGGGGCTATGCCAACACACACATATTTGTGTCATTGTTTAGCATATGGAACTTCCTAGGTCGTCTGGTGGATGGATATACATCAGACAATTGCTAGATGAGACATTGTTTGCTATAGTTAGGTTTTATTTTTATTGCATTACACCTTCTAGTCTGAGCTCTTCATGATGGAAATCACATGTCTTATATCCATGCATGAATGACAACTATAGAATAATGGGACATTCATTCTACTGGATTATAGATCTTGATCATGCCATAAGAGTAGATAACGTGGCAACTTTTCAATTTATTTGACATACATTATTGATTAGATGTATGCTGCTTGTGCAAGAATTATGTCTATCCAAGAGGAGTCACTGTGGTAGCATCTTGCCTCATAACTGCAATTGGGCATATAATGTTTGCCATAGCATTTCCATGTACATATTTGTGGTCTTGCCTTTCAATCCACTTCATGTGCCTTTCAATACGTCTTATGTGTGTCTAGGCTAACATAAGGATTCCTGTCATAAGCATGGGTGTGATATACACGCATGCCTTACAACATACAACTTTATGCATGAGATGTATGATCTGGATCTAGAATCTGGTGTTTGGAGAATTCGCTTATATCATTGTATGTTAGGCTTAGACTCTTTATTAGTACGTTAAAAAAACTATTCTATTCTATTCTATTCTATTCTGATCATTGTAAAAGGAATTCTTCCACTTAGTTTACTATGTTATAAAGCACGTGCCGTATCGAGATAGAAGCTCTTCAAAAGTGATGTGAAAAATGTGAATATAAGTCATGGCATTGCGCATCTTTATCAAGCCTCCTTGGAAGCAAAGGTGACAAACAGATGTTATTTGTCTTAGATGTTAGTAAGGGGTCCTAGATAATGTTCATGTTATCTTGGTAAGAACTAACTGGCCAAATATGGTAGTTGGTATGCCTTAAGCTATTTTTGTAATGAGTTCTATCTCAAGCATGGAAGTATCTGGCCATGTCTTAAGTCTGCATACGTGACAACACTTCAGCTTCATAAAAGTCATCTATTTGGATTATAACATCTGGATGTTCTCTAGAATTTGTCTTGTTACTTTGCCAACCAATCCAGCGGATGCTTTATTGCTCAATTGTTGATGCCACGAACCATGCTCTCGCTGAACGAATCTCACATTTTGGTCCCCCCACCGATCACAGAAGCAAATAAATGCCATGCACAATTCTTGTCACTGCATTTCACCCTAAACCATGTTCTATCAGATTTAATGACTTTGAATTCAGTGTACGAGGCAATGGCAGCAGTGCGAACTGCATTCTTGACCTCCACTAATGAATCAAATAATGTTCCTTTAACCAACTGCATATCAATGTGTCTTGTAATATTTTCTCCTGTAGCATCAGAAAGAGAAAGGGAATGAGAATAACTACAAGCTAGATCAAATCTGATAAAGAAGGTAAGAAGGAACAGTAAAGGAAACTGAGAAACATTTCAAAAGAAGAACAAAGAAAATTCGAATTCATGTATTTTAGAAGGTATGCGTAACCTAAACAAAAGCTTTTGAAGTAATTGTTTTTTCAAAGCAATCTAGAGGCCTTCAAACAAATTTCAAAGGAAATGAAAGCAAGAAGATCAAAACGTACCTGATTTTCACATAATTGAAAAAATGTCCCTAATTTTTGTGTATATGTCTTTTGGTCTATACGTACACGGGTTTAGCCATAACGGTAGTAGCGGTAGCAAGCAAACACAGATGACTCCACAAGTCTGTATTTTTCTTTTGATGCAACTAGAGTTCGAAAAAATACTGTGGGACAGGATGTTGTTCATGGAATCAGTAGTGCTAGGCCTTCCGGTATAATTTTGAGGCTATAATGCAGGTAAGGTGCCAAGGAGCTGAACCTGAGTAATAATCATTTCAATGGAAGTATTTCTTCTGTCTTTGAGAAATGGAACAGTTTGAAAATGTTAGATGCTTCATCAAACAATTTGAGTGCCTCATCTAGTCTGATAAACTTGAGCGATTTCTCTCATTTGAAACATGTGAATATGGCAGATAATCCATATGAAAATGCAAGGTCTTTGGTAACTTCTGAAGTGACTATGTATTGTGAATTGCACTTACAGAAGAAAAGTATGCTTTTGTCTATGGACCAGCACCGGCACCAAGAATTCAACATCAATCCCTGTTGTGGTATTTTCAAACTTGTTATCTGGCACTTTTAACTTCAGCAAAGATTGCCAGGTTGCAGAAAGTGACTATGGTACTGTTTTTAAGGGAACCTTATAACGATTCTTGGCAAAAGTACAGGAGGCCCACAGCAGCTTGAGTCTCTTGGAAAATTGAAGCATGCAAACCTAGTTCCTTTACTAGTTCTCTTGTACAAGTATTTTGAAAACGGAAACTATACAAACTTCAAGAGCTTCCTAAAGGAATACAGAACACAAAAGATGGACCATGTCAGATTCTGTTCTAAGAACCACAGTTCTAGCTCTGACATAAAGACACACAAAAGTTTGTGAATAGACACATTGGCTAACAAACATATGGAGCTACTTTTGCTAAGGTCCGCGACCAAAAGCTTACGAACCCGGTTCAACCGGAATGAATGAATAACCACAATTTTAGCAAAACCAAATAACGGATATGTAGGCTGCCTTAAAACTTCTTACAACATCAATGTCCGGTTGGAGAATGTTTTCCAACGGAATAAAATCTCAGAACAAAATCAACATTAACATGATAAAATAACAGAGTAAACTCAACATTAAAATAGATCTAAATGCATAGATCAGTCCGCAATTGAGTTTCTACAAGTCTTACGATTGTGTCTTCCATACTCATCACATCTAGAACATCGATATGGTCGTACTTCTTTGAAGCGATCCTCTGTGCGTATTCTTTTTTTTCTCGATCGACTAAGTGGATAACATGTAGCAGGAGGTTTCAAATTGATCTCTTCATCTTCTACCACATCCTTAAAGGGAAAAATTGCACCTGTATATGCATCACGCCATGCTCTTAGTGAATATCCAAGATGTGCATAGGATTGTGGACTTCTCTTCAGCCATAAAATCGCTCCCACAGCATGAGCACATGGAATTCCTCTATGCTGCTACGCATAAAAAGTGCACATATGGTATTCTAAATCAACAACCTGTCTATGATCTGGTGTCACTCAAATACAATGCCATTTGAGGGCAAAATCCTGTACTGCCTGGCGCGGTTTGTTGATTCTATTATGCGCTTCTCTTCTTCGGCTACTAAAGAAAAGGGCGCATTCGGACCTGCAGATTGCCATGCTTGACTCACTTCATTGCCCAGTGTGTGAAATCTCTCCATCAGAGTATATCAACCAACGCAATTATAGGCTTCTCTATTGCATCCAATAGTAATGAATTCAAAGACTCAGATATATTAGAGGTTAGATGACCAAACTAATGACCTTGGAAATGTGCACTAGCCCAACTACTTGGCAGTACGTGGTTCCCAATAGCACTTTGTTGCTGCACTATTCACATTCCTCATCTTACTTATTTGCTCTTCATATTCAATAATTGTATTTGCTCCTGCGGCCTCCCAAATGTGATGCAATGACTCAGTATTGTTGCATTTTTTCTTCAGATTAGCCTCAAGATGCCTCATCCAATAGGCATTTGGATAGCCAGGGAAAACAGTATATATAGCCTCTTGAAAACCTTTATCTCTATCTGAGACAAGCGTGAGACTTGACTGCATATGTAAGCTAGCATGTAAATGCTGTAAAAATCATATCTAGTTATCTGTGTTCTCATTATCAATGACCCCAAATGCAATAGGGAAGAGACTATCTCTGGCGTCAATAGTTGTAGCATAAATTAAATGACCAAGATATTTCCCTATTAAGAAAGTGCCATCTAATCCCACAAAAGGCCTGCAACTCAAAAAACCTGTCAAACATGCTCCATAGGCAAAGAAAAACCTGTAAAAGTGACTTCCACTCTCCTCAAGAGTAACTTTGCTTCTTGGATTGCTTTCTAAAAGCTTTTCACAAAAGGCATGCAATTTTCTATAACCTCTTTTATAGTCTCCATTGAGGATCACCATAGCTATCTCCGTTGCATTGTAAGCAACTGTACATGTGATAGTCACTCTAGCTTCTCTATAAAAGTCATCTATTTTGGATTATAACACGGATGTTCTCTAAATTTGTCTTGTTACTTTCTTGCCAACCAACTAGCGGATGCTTCTTTATTGCTCAATTGTTGGATGCCACGGCAACTATGCTCTTTCAGTGAACGAATCTCACATTTTGGTCCCCCCACCGATCACAGAAGCAAATAAATGCCATGCACAATTCTTGTCACTGCATTTCACCCTAAACCATGTTCTATCAGATTTAATGACTTTGAATTCAGTGTACGAGGCAATGGCAGCTGTGCGAACTGCATTCTTGACCTCCACTAATGAATCAAATAATGTTCCTTTAACCAACTGCATATCAATGTGTCTTGTAATATTTTCTCCTGTAGCATCAGAAAGAGAAAGGGAATGAGAATAACTACAAGCTAGATCAAATCTGATAAAGAAGGTAAGAAGGAACAGTAAAGGAAACTGAGAAACATTTCAAAAGAAGAACAAAGAAAATTCGAATTCATGTATTTTAGAAGGTATGCGTAACCTAAACAAAAGCTTTTGAAGTAATTGTTTTTTCAAAGCAATCTAGAGGCCTTCAAACAAATTTCAAAGGAAAAGGAAGCAAGAAGATCAAAACGTACCTGATTTTCACATAATTGCAAAAATGTCCCTAATTTTTGTGTATATGTCTAATAATCATTTCAATGGAAGTATTTCTTCTGTCTTTGAGAAATGGAACAGTTTGGAAATGTTAGATGCTTCATCAAACAATTTGAGTGCCTTATCTAGTCTGATAAACTTGAGCGATTTCTCTCATTTGAAACATGTGAATATGGCAGATAATCCATATGAAAATGCAAGGTCTTTGGTAACTTCTGAAGTGACTATGTATTGTGAATTGCACTTACAGAAGAAAAGTATGCTTTTGTCTATGGACCAGCACCGGCACCAAGAATTCAACATCAATCCCTGTTGTGGTATTTTCAAACTTGTTATCTGGCACTTTTAACTTCAGCAAAGATTGCCAGGTTGCAGAAAGTGACTATGGTACTGTTTTTAAGGGAACCTTATAACGATTCTTGGCAAAAGTACAGGAGGCCCACAGCAGCTTGAGTCTCTTGGAAAATTGAAGCATGCAAACCTAGTTCCTTTACTAGTTCTCTTGTACAAGTATTTTGAAAATGGAAACCATACAAACTTCAAGAGCTTCCTAAAGGAATACAGAACACAAAATATGGACCATGTCAGATTATGTTCTAAGAACCACAGTTCTAGCTCTGACATAAAGACACACAAAAGTTTGTGAATAGACACATTGGCTAACAAACATATGTAGCTACTTTTGCTAAGGTCACAGCCAAAAGCTTCTGAACCAGTTCAACCAGAATGAATGAATAACCACAATTTTAGCAAAACCAAATAACAGATATGTAGCTGCCTTCGCTTCTTACAACATCAATGTCCAGTTGGAGAACGTTTTCCAACGGAATAAAATCTCAGAACAAAATCAACATTAACATGATAAAATAACAGAGTAAAATCAACATTAAAATAGATCTAAATGCATAGATCAGTCCGCAATTGAGTTTCTACAAGTCTTACGATTGTGTCTTCCATACTGATCACATCTAGAACATCGATATATTTCTACTTTGAAAGCGATCCTCATGAAGTATTCTTTTTTTCCTCGATCGACTAAGTGGATTACGTGTAGCAGGAGGTTTCAAATTGATCTCTTCATCTTCTACCACATCCTTAAAGGGAAAAATTGCACCTGCATATGCATCACGCCATGCTCTTAGTGAATATCCAAGATGTGCATAGGATTGTGGACTTCTCTTCAGCCATAAAATCGCTCCCGCAGCATGAGCACATAGCTACGCATAAAAAGTGCACATATGGTATTCTAAATCAACAACCTGTCTATGATCTGGTGTCACTCAAATACAATGCCATTTGAGGGCAAAATCCTGTACTGCCTGGCGCGATTTGTCGATTCTATTATGCGCTTCTCTTCTTCGGCTATTAAAGAAAAGGGCGCATTCGGACCTGCAGATTGCCATGCTTGACTCACTTCATTGCCCAGTGTGTGAAATCTCTCCATCAGAGTATATCAACCAACGCAATTATAGGCTTCTCTATTGCATCCAATAGTAATGAATTCAAAGACTCAGATATATTAGAGGTTAGATGACCAAACTAATGACCTTGGAAATGTGCACTAGCCCAACTACTTGGCATTATGTGGTTCCCAATAGCACTTTGTTGCTCCAATTGTTGTTCTTGTGGACAGAACGTAGTGCACAGACCCCAAGGAGTACGATAGACAAAATGCAGACATATATATACATGCATTACGTTTTGGGGGGTAACCATAGCTTCAAAGCAAGGAGGCAGCTATACAAAGAAAAGAATAGCCCGAGATACCTCTCGGTGCTCTATCTATCTATCTATCTATCTATCTATCTATCTATGTTGTTTACTGTGGTCTGACAGACGAAGAAGCAAAGATCGTTGCCAACACGCACAATGTTGACAATGAGTACAAACTGAAAACGAGCTTCGTCGACGAAATAAGGTTCATGTACAGAGAATACATGATTTTTAAACAGAAATATGGCAAAGACCTAAGAAAACCAGCCAACTCTTTGGAGCTAAAGGAGGCATGTGCTATTGAGTGCTGCCTTAAGTACGACGAGGCAAACAAAAGGTAGTCTCTGATAAGCCACGATAACTGGTTTCAACTTGCTTTTAAAGACGGTAAAGTAAGTTCTTCTTGTATTCTGGAATAAGTTTTATGTTTAAGTGCCCTTGTCCCCAATAAAATCCTTCTATTTGTAAGTGCAGAGATCGAGAACTCGAGGCGATATTTTTAATACGTTTGAGCGAGCTGAGTTGAAAACCAAAGGAAAGGTCTCACACAAAAATAAGGGCTCTGACGTATTGAAAAAAGAAATGACCATAACCGTCAGAGAAATGCAGAGCTTTTACTGATATAGAGTTGCTTGAAAGGCTACTGCAAAAAGTTGTGGACAAGGTCTTTATGTTGGAAGGATGTCCAAGGAACTGCACAAGTATGATAAACCTCACACATCATTTTGTTGTCAATTTGTTATTCTAAAATAGATGACACTTCTGTCGAAAAGCAAAATTGATTTATGTAGTGCATGTTGGCTTTATTGTAAAGCAAAAGTGTATCCCTGAATACACATTTGCTTTAGTGTAGAGCAAAAGTGTATTTCGGAATACACATTTGCTTTAGTGTGGAGCGAAATACGCTTTTGCTTAAGCAAGAAGCAAATGTGTATTCCAGAATACACTTTGCTCTACACAACAGCAAAAGTGTATTCCGGAATACACTTCTGCGTCACATTAAAGCAAATGTGTATTCTAGAATACGCTTTAGTTGCCCCAGTGTGGCGAATACATATTCCAGAATACAAAACTAGTTTTGTGTTTTTTTGTCTTCCCTTTTTCAACAAGTTTGTGACTTAATTTTTGTCCTCTTGGTTGTCTTTCAGCCAAAAGAACGTCATAACATGTCAAACATATTTGATGGAACAATTAAACGTGGACACTGGGATAGATGTAAAGAACTTTATCCTGTTGCAACTTCGGACGAACGGATCATCCAATACGCTCCAAATTTTGAGGGCTGGGTACGTCGTCTCTTTGTTTTTCTTTTTTAGCTTCTATGTTTTGCATTGTTGCAGTAATGTTTCTTGTTACAAAGCAAAAAGAAGAACAAGGATCTATCAGAGGGCTTCATGCACCTGGTAAGGACAGCCCGAGAAGAGATGATATTAGTGGATAGGCGTATTATAGATGCTGAGCCATCCGACTACGAGAGATTTTGTATGTTTGATCAAAACAACCTGTTTTCGATCACTCACAGAGACTGACAAAGTTGGTTGGATTGATAAAGCCACAGGATTTCACTTTAGTAATAGCCGACCTATCATATGGCTTCAAGCTAAAAGACAGCCGCTACGACGACCAACCCTTCAAGAACTCAAAATTTAATACATTCGTCGACGGCATTAAGGATATTATAATAGCGAAGTATTGGCGGCTTGTTGTGTTTCACTCGAGCATGCAAGCAGAATTCGTGGAATCCACCTTTAAGAATCACTTCGGATCCCCTGTACAAGCCGGTTATGAAAACATGGTCTGGTAAGATTGCACTAGACTTAGGACGCAAAACCACCAAATACACAAAATGAGTTTTCATTGCCAAATGCTTAAACTGTACAACAGAAACCGTTGGAATTGGGTAAACAATCTCATCCTTCACAAACTTGAAGGTCTTTTTACTCCCTTCCAAGGATAACATAACAATTGCGGCCTTCCAATCTATAAAAGGATTGATAGCCTTATGCCACGGCATGTCTAGAATAACATCCATACCTCCAAGGTCAGAAACCATGAAAGAACGTTTACAGACATGTCCCTGCAGTTGAAATTCAACATCCTTGACCATAAATAAAGAAGGCAGAGGGGCAACATTCAAGGAAGCGTAGAATGGAAGGTCTCAGGGCGCTTCACCTACTGAGGAAAAAGTAGCAAAAGAAAGAGTGCACAACTTCATCCAGCATCATAATGTTGTTGTCCCTGAAGGATTGATCGTCGTTTTGCTTGCAAATGTCTTTGTTGGGTAGCTATCACCTGTCATATCCTGAATAGAAGTTGAAAATGCTTAGTGAAGATGTGGGTAGCTTCGTTCTTTTGGCGGAAAAAAGACATCAAGATCTACTTGATGTTATCGATGAGGTTTGCACCCCTCTGGGTCAGATAAAGCGCATAAATTGATAGGACAGAGGAAAGGAGCTTGCAGAGAAGACATGCACTTTGTTGCATGAATGTTGCACTTTATAAAAACAAGGTCGTTCCTTAAAAAGAACCCAAAATGCAGGGAAAAATAATCTAAACCTTTTGAAATGTCCAACTTCTTCCAAAAAAGGTCAGTTTTTAAAGGATGCTATTTTTTTAAAAAGAATCTTTGGAATGGAAGTGTTACAACACTCCCGTTTAATTTGCAACCTTGTTTATAGGCGACTTCAACAAGGATTGAACTTGAAATCTCCAATTTCATAGACCGGTGCATTATCCATTGGCCCATGAAGTCAAAGGCTACTAGTAGTTCAGAAAGGATGGCACTATATCCGTTGGACCATGGTGACGACTTCATCAGTGGTTGAATCTAGACTCAGTTCCAAAAACCAGCGTAGATTCAGTTCCAAAGACCAGCGCCTTATCCACTGAATCATGGAGTAAAAATATCATAGTAGTTCAAAGGCTCATGGCTAAGATGAGCACCTTTTCCATTGGACAATGAAGTCCAAGTAAATAATAGCTGCATGCGCTTAATGTTGTAGGCGACTTCACCAGGGGTTGAACATGGAATCTCCAATTTCATAGACCGACGCCGTATCCATTGGGCCATGATGTCGAAGGCAAATAGTAGTTCAGGAAGACAACGCTTTATCCATTGGGTCATGAAATTAACTTCACCAGGGGTTTGACCTGGATCCAGGTCCAAGGACCGACGCATTATCTATTGGATTATGGGGTAAAAGGATCATAGTAGTTCAAAGGCTCATGGATAAAATAAACACCTTATCCATTGGACAATGAAGTCCGAGTTAGTTGCTTGAGACGAATTTTGAAATGCATGAGCTTAGCATTTCAAGCGACTTCACAAGAGGTTAAATCTAGAATCTTCAATTTTATAGATCGACACCTTATTCATTAGACGATGAAACCCAAATCAAATACTAGTTGTTTGAGGCATATTGTGAAATGCATACGCTTAGAATTATAAGCGACTTCACCAGAGGTTGAACCTGGAATCTTCAGTATCGTAGACTGGCACCTTATCCATGGATGACATTAAACCAACCTCAAAAGTTGGCTTGACAGTGGAAGATGCTAGGGCATCTTTGGAATCTTGTGTTGCTAGGGTTATGGAGCGGGCCTCAAAGGATCCCACCCTCCTCATAGCCACGGAAGTGATGATGAGACAGTTTGACACTAGACTTGAAAGGATGAACGAGGAGGAGGCCAATGACACAACCATAACATCTCTGCCAGTGTTGACGGAAGAGGAGGCTTATGGCACGAGTCTTGCTAGGGTGAAACCACTCTTGGAAATAGGGAAGAGGGAGGCAAAGAAAAGGAAACTTGGTTGGAAGGAATTGGAAATGGAAAACCTTGCCTAGATGTGTTGGGAAATACAATTGGAAGTGTAAATGGACTAGTCTATGTATAACTAGTCAATGTATACCTACTCTATGTGCAAATACTCTATGTATAACTATTGTATGTATAAATACGCTATGTATAACTACTCCAAGTTATACTACTACATGTATAACTACTCTATGTATAACTAGTCAATGTATAACTACTCTATGTACAACTACTCTATGTATAACTATTGTATGGTCAAATACTCTATGTATAACTACTCTATGTACAAATACTCTATGTATAACTATTGTATGGACAAATACTCTATGTATCTACTCCACGTATAACCCTAACTACTCCATGTATAAATACTCTATGTATAACTATATGTACGAATACTCTATGTATATATACTCTTCGTATAACTACTCCACATATAACTACTTCATGTCTAAATACTCCATGTATAACTAATCTATGTACAAATACTGTATGTACAAATACTACCTGTACAAGTACTCTATGTACAAATACTCCACTAAATAATCCACTAATTGTCTAATTACTTTGTTTATCTGCTCTATGTATAAATATGTTATGTGTAAATTCACAATTTTGTGTAAATTCACAATATGTATAGAATATTACCAATGACGGCCATTGGACAGAATACATCAGGAAAAAATAGTTTGCATGCATGGACAAGTTGCATGTGCTTGCAATTTGAAGCTAACTGAATAGATTGCGCATCCAATAACTTAGATTTGTATTCTCAAAAAAAGGTCTGAAGCAAGGTAGCTAGCAGGAACTCAAAACTCGAGAGGGATTAAAATCCTCCTAATCAAAGAAAGGTGTGTCAACAAAAAACTTAAAAAAAAAGGACTACGCTTTTATTAATCATCGCCAGCTATGCATCGTGAATCAAGGACTCGTTTTCTCTGCGTAGTTCATGCAGTAAGTTAGTTGCAGCAGAAATAAAGAACATCAAACGAACAACAGCAAATGAAGACACACCTTGTTGGTAGACCAGTTAACCCTCCCAGAAGTTGGGTCCTTGCAGCAGGCAACCGGAAACACAAAATCACCGTCATCTGGCTCATCCTTGCACTCCTCCTTCACTTTCGCTTTGAACCGGTGAAAACTTTGCAGCCACACTTTGCGGATAACTCCTTGACACTTCCGGTTTACCATGGAATGTAGGCAAACAGATTCTTTGCCCACTCCTCGTCAAGCGTCCCGTGCGGGGATTACGGAAACGTTGGAAACCTTCCGCAGGGGATCCCAATGCATCCTGGCCAAACCTCCCAAAGGTATGGCGACAGAATTGGCGACACCTCTACCGGTCTGCGACTCGAGATGTGCTCTGCCGGACTCTCAAGCTCACACTTCTTGAGAGCCTCCAGAAAACCGAGGTCCATCACGAGGATGCCGTCGAGTATGGCTATTGGGGGGCAGTCCGCCATGCCTGGAACTCAGCAACAAATGATAAGAACATCCATCATTTCGTTTAACAGGCGAACATGATTCTTATTGAATTATAGAGGAACAGAGGTTGCTGGACCTGATGATGATAAACAGAAAGCTAGCGTCGACGACTGGGAAGCAAGCGCCGACGGGGAAGATCGAAGCGTCTCACAGGCCAAGGAATTATGACTAAATACGAAGAGGAGGGTGCTGGTCCGGCGGCCGAAGGATGATTCTGTGGAGTGGAATCACCCCCTATGGGCCTAGATTTGGCCCTAAATTGTCCATCAGTGTAGGCACCAACGTGGCGCGTTTTTCATATCCCCGTTAAATGCGTCGGTTTGGCGTCCGGCCCGAAATGGGCATTTGACGTGAAGAAGCAACTAATGCTTGCGGCATGCAATGATGGCGGCGGACATTCCACGACACAGAATCACCAGCTTGTGATTCCACTGGATAGATGACAACTTTAGAGATACCACACGAAGGAATCACCAACTTATATTTTCGACCATATGGCTTTTTGTTGGCTAGAAATTATAATTAGGTATAGATTCTCTTTTTTTTAGTGGTGGTATCTACGGCATATTCCAATATTGAAGTTCAAATTCGAAACAAATATTCCAATTCGCGCTCAAATACATTCAAATTCAAATTCAAATGAATTCAAATTCGGATACAGTCAGAAATTCAGATTAAACCCAGCAATGCTGGGATTTTTGCTGTTCTATTCACACATAATAAAAGTCAAGGGCCATTGATCCTTAAACAGGTCATAGGGCCACCGGTTTCACTCCAATCTTCCTCGGGCAAGTGGAAGGTGCTTCTTCTTTGCTGGACACAGTCTCCCAATTTCTGTAGCATCACTGCAAACGAGGACCTCGTCTGGTCGATCTCAGCACGCCCAAACCATTTTGTAACGTTCCTAACCGACATGCCCTTAGCCAACTGGGCAAAACCGTCTAGACGTTTATGAGTAGTCGCTTCTACCCATTTATGCCGGTGTCTCGGGAACGCCCCACAGGCACATTCAAGGATCGAATACTCAAGCGGTCTACCATGGGCCCGTTACAATCTCTCCCACTAGAACTATGCTCGTCCTCGAGCATCCAAGGCTATACCATGTCACAATGATTACCAAGTCTTTGCAAATTACCCATGCATATAGGCACCCATGGAGACTCGAACTCGAGACCTGCTCTGATACCAACTGTAACGTTCCTAACCGACATGCCCTTAGCCAACTGGGAAAAACCGTCTAGACGTTTATGAGTAGTCGCTTCTACCCATTTATGCCGGTGTCTCGGGAACGCCCCACAGGCACATTCAAGGATCGAATACTCAAGCGGTCTACCATGGGCCCGTTACACATTTGGAAGTATCCACAACCTGCAACCGGGAAAATTAGCCGGGAGTTCGAATAACATTAGATAAAATTGGACACACAAAATACCCACAGACTGGACTTTGGTATTGCACAAATCCTGCATGAACCTCTTGATGAAACAAATCGTGTAAATACCACAATCCTGGGTGTTTTCTTGCTGAGGCACCTTCAAAGAGACGCAGGAGGCATTGTGCAATCTCGAGGACTCGAAATTCCACCTCTTCATAATGTCGGCCACGAATCTATGGCCAAAGGAATCAGAGGAAATAAAAAATGGACCTGAAAGGGGCAGAAATAAACTCACAAAGTGGCGAAACAGTGCAAGCTCGAGTGCATGCCCGACATTGAATACAAATGCAGCAATACTGGACAAGGAGTCTGGAGCCTTCGGCATGCCTCGGGCTCTGAAACCAATATGAATAAGCTCCACTGATTGCTGCAAACAATTGCAAAACCGGATTTTAGGTTCAATTGCCTGTGAATGAATTTAAAACGGATTCTTTACCTGCTCATGACTGGGAAGTAATAGAACTCGACGTTCTGCATCCGCCAATTCTGCCTGATGAAGGGTTTCGGTAGGATTAATTTAGCAAACATATCATATGCACCTGATTGACCTTCCAAACTGTTCTGCAAAAATAGGCCAAAGGCCGCGGGATGCACGAAAACATGCTGGGATCTTCTGTTTTGGGGAATGGAATGTATCAAGGCCCTGCAGAGAGCAACATAGTCAGCGAATCAAAGCATTGCAATGCTTGGGTAGTGCTTATAACCGTGACTTACAGGAGATAGGCACCGACACACTCTTCATTGATTCTGCAATCCACATCATCTCTAGGACCGGGAACTGTCATGAAATCTTGGGCAAAGTTGCCATACACCCGAAATTCTGCTGCTGATGATTTCTTGCCCACCTGAATGGCTCTGCTGCATAGTATCAGTGGGTATTTTAATGTGAAGTTACAGGTCCACTTTCTATGTACAAGACCTGATTGATAAGAAAATACAGAATTAAAAAAACTGGCTTCCAGCCTATGCATCATGGGGATCTCAATTAAAGTGCCCTCCTCATCGGATTTTGCTCTGGGATCGGGGAGACCTGCTGATTGAATTGCCTCACGCAAACCCTGAATATAGCTGGATGTTTCAAATACTATGTGGTTAGGGGCTATGCAGTCCTCTTTTTTTTTTTTTTGCCCCTCTCTTCTTCCTTGGAGTTCTCGGCGAGCTCCTGAGTGGGAGCTTGCTCACTTTCCTGAGAGGGAGGGATGCCAACTCTCCTTTTGCCTGTGCCAATTCCTTACTGAAATCATCATTGTCTACCTGAGCTTGCTCTCTGGATAATGAAATCTCGGCCCTCATCTCTTCCACTGTCAAACCAAACCTGCTGGCGATCTTTTTTCTAATTGCTTCCTGTTGGCCCACTTTCGTGGCCAACATACCATTTTGCCGTTTTGCCGTTGTTATTTCCTTAGCCTTCCGATTTGCTCTTCTAACATTAGCTATTTCCATATATTTGCTTGCTTATTCTCAAAATTTGATTTTCCTATGCCTTCTTAAATCTCTGATTTCTTTTTCCCTAGTCTATGCAACATATGCCCATAGGATGAGATAATGGAACAATGTTTTTTCAAGCATATTTTCACACGGTGTCCCAAGAATAGACCTCGACCGATTTGGCTTTCCTTAAAAAGGATAGTCGATCACAATTGTTGGTAAAAAATTAGGTTAAGGGCCAAGATTTCTTGATTCTTGAAGGAACTCGGTGGATTGCTCAAATAAAAAGGAGGAGACTCAAAGGAAACACTCACGGGTCAGTCAAGCATTTGCATATAGCTTTGTCGAAAATTATTGTATTGTTGTCCTTGAGGCATAAATTCAAATTTCCAAAATCTATCTTGGTCGTTGTCCATTTCCTTTTGAGATCGTGCATTTCAATGTAATTGTCATGGTGTTAAAGCTTCTACCAGTAAGATTGAGTGTTGTCGCATTCAATTGTATTGATTTAAGCTGCCAAATCACAGTAGTATGAAATGCCCAATGTTATTCCATTGAGAAGATCCATTTTAGAACTAGTGTCCAGAACATCATATTTGTCTGATTATTACCTTCTTGCAAGCTTCTATCAAATTTCAAATTCATTTTTCCACATTTGCCAAGACAAGTCCATTTGCTAACGTTCGTCTGTGCCTATGCCTACCTGCAAGCTTCACATAGTTTAGCACAACAGCTTTAAAATACCAGCAGACTATGCTTTTGTAGAGGCAAAGGCTTGAGCTGTGCACATAAACAGCTCTGGAGGTCCAGACCACAAGTAGTTATACCTGGGTGTTGATCAAGGTGCAAATCTTGGATCAACACTTCCCTCTTCTGCTCCTCCAGAGTTTCCTCTACCGTCCGCCTTATCTCCATCTGTTGATTGACCCAAGCAGACCTCATAGCCGGATTAAGAAGTCCGTGCTCAATCTGCTCATCTGCCATAGCTTCGGCCCTTTGCTTGGCCCTCACCAAAATTCGCCTAAGATTATGCTGCCAAAGATAATCTTCATCCGCGCTCTGCTCCAGCGTGCACCAATTCAAGGTTCCTCTTCCTCCTGCTCATTTCTGGAGCAATTGGTTTCCTGCCTCTGGCGAGTGCTGGCAGCTTGTAATCATTGGTCATGGAATGCTTAGCGAGCCTGTGGATCTCTAGATCCCATTTTTTTGAGTAACTACTGCTGCACGCACCGAATAAACAATACCATCGTCCATCTCCCCGATCCAATTTCCAGTTTGGGATTTCGTCATCCATGTATCCGGCATCCTCTCCGAAATCTATTTCGGGCTCCTTGCAATCAACTTTTTCTTCTGAATCCTTGCAATCAGCCTTTTCTTTACCTGCTACCGGAACGGACCTCGGGGATACTGAGGGCTCCGCCCAAAGACCTGGAAATAATTCGGTCGCTCGACTAATAACCTTAGCCTCCACAGATAGAAGATCCGCCATGGGACTTGCGCCTCCAACTGGCCCAAAACCTGGAGGAAATTTAGGAGGGGAGTCCACCTCCGAATCGACCAGTTCTTCCGGCAAGGGATTATTGACAGGGAAGATGAAAGCCGAGTTAGCAAAAGATTCTGCCTGGAAGTTCTCATTAACTGATGTTTCTCGGCTTTAATCTATCTGAACAGAGAGTTGCGATAAGAAAGGGATAAGAATTCGAGCAGCGAGAACGAGGCTTTAAATCCAAGCTCGAGATAGAATTCTGGTAAAACACAGAGAGAAAAAGGGATTTTTTGGCGCTAAAGTTTGTGATTCCTTCGGACAGGATCACTATCCTTTACGGGTTGACGTGGCATGCGGTGATACGGTAATGACTCTGCAATCATTCCCAATCGCCGATAGCGATTAGGTCGGCTAATAATGGCCGGCGTCCGACATTGAATTCAAAAGTTCCTTCGAAAGCTGGGCCCTGAATTTAAATAGGCTTTTTATATAAAATAGCAACGGATATCCCATGCCGACGTGGCATGGACGGCCTGGATGCGTCCTTCAGTGGCGGTGATTCCATCCCGTTGATTCACGGTATGGTGATTCCGCCGGAAGGATTTACATTTCGGTGATTCCGCCGGGTGAAATTGTATCTTGGTGATTCCACTGGACGGAATTGTATTTTGGTGATTCCACCGGACGGAATTTATATTTTGGTGATTCTGCCGGACAGAATTTACTAGTGTTGTCTGCTGGATGGAATTCACCCGTGGTGATTCCGTCTGGTGGAATTGCAAATCGGTGATTCCGCCCGGCGGAATAGTTCACGTGGTGATTCCGCCTGGCGGGATATCGTGGACAGTATCCCCTCCCGCGGAATCCACCCGTTGTGATTCCGTGAGGAGGTATAAAATGGACGGCCAGGATTTAACCTGCAGACGGACGGCTGCGATCCATCAGAGAGTACACCTGACTATCAGGTACGGAAAACGGGGCCTCCGGAACGGATAACGTTCCCGGAGGGTCTGTGATTCCGCGGGAAAGTATTCACCGCGATGGAATCACCAAAACAAGGGTAAGAATATTTTCACCCATTCTTGGGCATATCTGTTGTCACACTAGGGATGCCCTAAACGTAGGCAGGCGATCAAATTTTGGTCGAGGAATAAGGTCCGCCTAGGATCCTGGATGCATCAAAGGTCAGCATGAAAATACGCCCTAACAAATAGATTTCTTGGAAGCTAGAACAGTTGCATTTGAAGTGAGTCCCTCCCAATTCTCTCTCGAATTTATTCTGATGAAAGGAAAATTCTGTTTCCAACTCCAACATAGATGATTTTTCTCCAATTCAGGCAAGAACATGCAACATTTTCCTGGTTTCCTTGCAAATTTATATCTAATACCATGTTTACATTCTCACTCCGTGTCTGCTTTTTGCAGGTGTGATTTCACCCTTATGAGGTGCAGATGTGATTTCACCCTTATTAGGCTTTAAAATTCTAAATCCACGGTTTTCTTTATCTTTTAGTGGGGCTGAAAATCACTTCATTTAAGTGCAGCAGTTGATAAGAAACACCAAGATCGAATTTTCACCTAAGCAAATGCATCGGTGGTACCAGTTCCCTCATTTTGTTTGGAAACTGATAGGCAGAGGGCGCAGCATTCACATCCCTAGCCTAAGTTAACTAGCAGAATAGCAGGCTTGAAGCAAAGGATAGGAAGGAAAGATTAGGTCCTTAAAGGTATCTTCTATTATATTGTATCTTGTGTGGAAAACAATTGTTATCTAGTCTAGAAGGAAATTTGTCTTAATGGTGCATAACTTACCTCACATTGTTATGTGTGCCTACTAAGTAACTCTGCAAGGGCTATTTATTTGGCATGGCCATATAGATATTTGTCTCAAAATTATTCATTTTTACTTGGTAGATATAAATTTATTATGAAAATGAAGTCCAGCCATCACCATTGTTGTTTTAGTGTAATTTTGTTTACTATGACTTTCTATATTAACGATTTTATTTTTTTTGCATAATCAACATAGTCCTCAATATATACATACATTAAGTCGGGCATTCAGAATTATGGTTTTTGATATCTCTGTTTGAGACTTTAATCTAAGTCATGGAGATGTAACATTTTTATGCGGCAATGAAACAATTGCTATTTGACAAGCTGGAAGCACTTACATGAAATCCAAGGACATTGTACTGCTCTATGATGTTCTTGTGTTCCTATTGCAAGTAATTCATGCATGCAAAAAATCATGCACAAAATCATGCATGCCATCCCACAAAATATGCATTAGCCATTTTTAACTTTTTCTTATTCTACATGAAGTGCAATGTTCGCCCCATATCACCTCAGCTTTGGAGACCCTATGTAACTTCATCAAACACCCAATGTTGACGTAATCAAAGTTGAAGAACATGACAATGCTTAAGTGGAAATAGATAAGACCAATATATATCCCATATAGGACCTTTTTATGAAATCACAAACTTCTTAATTGACAAACAACAATCAGAACAACATTTGCACCTAAGAACTTGCATCATTGTTGAGAAGTTTCAAATATGTAGGTAATTGGAGACATATATGAAGCGAAGTTTGTATTAATGCAGAGATTGACTAGCTATGAGATCAATAGAAGCGAATAACTTAATATTAAAAGAAAAGGTTACAAGCTTTGTGATAACTATCTATGGCCAGCGTAGTCTCATCTCTGCATATTGTATCTCTATAATACTAGCTTATGATGCATGATGCCCTGCAATTGATAAAGTTGGTTGTGGCATTAGCTTTAGATAAATTATGACCAATGCTTCTATTTAAAATACCTTCAAGAGCTCATCTCATTCCAATTGTTTATGCTGCATCCATGTTCCTAGGCAACTATTCTTGGTATGGGGTACACCAGACTCGGCTATTGCAATCTTACTATACATTTGAGAGTTTGACCATGAGATTCAGAGATGATCATGGCAAATAAACTCATGTGAGGTAGACGTCTGCCATTCACCTACCCTGTGAGAAGTATTTTTGATGTTGTCCTCCTACTGTTTGAGACATCTAATTATCCACATGCATTATCTCAACACATATGACCATCATAAAGATTTGTAACTTCGCTCTTAAACCTAATTTTCAGAAATCTGCTGAAACTTTGTTGATCAGACGTGGCCATAGAGCATTAGAAAGTAATAAATCAGCAAAAACAGTCGCCTCTAGAGGCACTACTTCGCTGGACCCTGATGAGGTCCTCAAGACTAGAGTTGGAATGATCAAGTCCATGCTTCCTAGGCACTAGGATCCTCCTCTAGACAATGAGAGGTAGAATGAGACCTAAACTTTACAGCTACACAAAGTTCTTCAACTTATTGGGCCAAGTTTTCAAGTGGGAAGTTCTGCAAAAGATAGTCAACGGTGTTTGCCGCCTGCATTACGTAACCTTTCATCTCCACAATTTCTTTATAGGGACTTGCACGTAACCTTTCATCTCCACAATTTCTTTATAGGGACTTGCGTAATCTTACAGGAGCAGTGTCTGATGAGCTTGGAAGGTTGAAGAACTTGAAGGTTTTGTTCTTTATTAACAACTTTCATAGTGGCACCATTCCAAGTACCTGAAGAGCTTGGAAGATTGAAGAAATTGAAGCTTTTATCCTTTAATAACAACTTTCATGGTGGCACCATTCCAAGAGCTCTTGTCAACTGCATTGTACTTGTCAACTGCATTGTACTTGTGCAACTTTTTTGATAAACAACCATTTTAAAGGATCCATACCTCCCCAACTTCGGCAGCTAGAAAGTCTAAAATATCTGTTTCTTCTGAATGAATAAGCTTACAGGCAGTATTCCAAGTTCACTAGCTAATTGCTCTTCCCTTTAGCTGCCTACAGGCCTGAGGGTAAAATCCCAAGTTTGTTAGCAAACTGCACTTCCATGAATGGCTTCACTTTGTCCAACAATTATTTTAAAGGACCAATACCTCTTGAGATTAAGGAAAATGCAATAAACTTTCAACAATCTTTGGAATTTTATGTTATAGGAGATGTCCTTGTCAAGATTCCTGTGTTCTTGCAAAGTTCTTTATATAGAAGGATATGTAACAAACATCATATTGTAAGTCCTATCATGTAGAACCAAACAGGATAACAATATAAAATATAAGATCTAATGCCTATGCACATGCTGTTGTATATAAAATATAAGATCTAATGCCCATGCACATGCTGTTGTAATACAGTGCTATGATTTTTGTATCTTGCAGGACCTGCAAATAATAGAGAATGAAATCATGTTTTACAAGAATTTTCAGAGACAAAAGTAAAGCATAGCTTAAAGGAACTTGAAGTCTGAAGGCCAATGACGTGCAACAAGAAAGCACATATGATTTGTCACATAGGACGTGGTTACAGGCTTCAGAATGCAATGCACCAAACAATCGAACTGGTAGATTGCATCAGGTGCTAAGATGGGCTACTGGATCCTTGAGATATTTTCTTTTCTTGCAATAATGCGCTGCTTGGTAGCTATAGATTGAAATTTCTGCCAAATGTTACATTCTTTCACCCTCACATCCAACGGTACAATGAAGAAGATGAATTTGCGATCTCTGCTTGGTGAAATGGACTTTTCTGATTATCCTACCCTTAACACTTACAGTGACCAATCTTATTGCCATTCCAGTAAGTGTTGCAAGGACCATTTACAGATCACCACAATGGAGTAAGCTGTTCGATGGTGTATTTTTCAGTTTTTGGGTCCTTGTTCATCTGTACCATTTTCCAAAGGCCTGATGAAAAGCAGGGAAAAATGCCCACTATCATTTTTGTGATGGCAGGACTTTCGGCTATCATCAACTCCCCGCTGTGGGTTTTAAAATCGTGAGGCCTAGGAAGCACATATACTTTTCTATAAAAGATGTGAAGCACTTATGTTCTATTCTAGGATATGAAGTACCCCAAGACTATGAAGATAATATAACTCATGGAAGGTGCACAGGCCTCCACCAAATTTTTTAGATCAAGAAACGATCATACAGAGATTTCTAACAGAATGACTGCGTACAGATTGATATCAGTTGGATAGGAAAAGTCTGGCCGAATCCTCTATATGATCGTAAGCTTAAGCAATTACCACCATTTGAACAGGGCAAAATAAGATCTATCTCTTCTTATTTGACAGCTCACATTCTTGCCAACATCTATAAATAATGTTCAAAGATGAGATCAAAAGGCGGCTTACTTGTAGATAGATGACGCTACCGTGCTGAAGCTTGACAATGCAGATAAGTACAATTGCAAATATAATTGCACATTTCCTATCAAATAAACTTACCATGCTACAACTGATTTAAACATAGTTTCAAAATGCAGCTCGCTTCAAAAACGAGTGTATTTCTCTTCTCACAAGCTTTACCGCAATTTGCACCTTCTTTGGGCTCTGCATGTGCCTTTTAGTTAGCAACAAAATTAAGTCCCTGGAAATGTTACACCTGGGATTTATTCATAAGAACTACGCTAGAACTCTAATGATCAATTGCAACCTCTGAAAGTTCTTGAACACCAAGGAATGAAGCACAAAGTTGACCAAGAAAGCTTCAACCTACTGAGATGCCCAGTGGTAATAGCGGAGAGACAAACTTTAATACGAGAAAAAAAGGTATTTGGGCCACATGCTCAGTCTTCTATACTTATTTAGCAACGCACTCCATCTTTTTCTTTTCCAGGAAAGATATACAAGATAAACAAAGAGATGAACATAGATCCTTTACCGTCAAACGTCCCCAATAGAAGTTTCTGTACGGGATCATGTGTAGGTATTCCCATGGGGTAACATATCATAACAGCACCCTTAATGTTCTGAACAGCCTCTTTCAACATAGATGATGTAAGAGGACCTTATGAAGCACCTGGTTCTGCTTCAAAGAAATTTCAATGCAGACCTTCCAGACCTTGTACATATGATGATACTGGATAGCTGCATAATGGTGAGAATAATTTGCATAGGAGACCCCAGGAGACCTTATATGATGCTGGTGCCAGGCATACTATATGGTTCCTCATGATCCATGTCAAATTGTATCTGGTCTGGATTATGTTCCTCTGAGCTTCCTGCCATATCCAGGCAATACTCATCAAATTGCAAGAGGCCCTCATCCACTCTTAACTTAGCAAATATGTAGACTGTCTCCAGTTTACTCTCCGCCTCGTCATGCCATATAGTTGACAGCTCATCATTTATATGAGAAAGGCAGAGCCCTGCAACTGTAGCTCTTTGTAGAAGTACTGTAGAAAGCATAAGAATCCAAAAACATGCATTTCTAATCATGGGAAGTTCTTTCCTAAACATTTTAGCATAAAGTCTGAATGCCAAAGCTCAGAAATTGCAAAAATTTTGCAAGCTATCGATGCATCAATCTACCACAGGCTCTCCTGTTGTTTAAGTACATCTTCAAGCTAAAATTTTGCATACTCTAATTGACACCCTAGCTACAAAAATGTAAAGCTTATTGATTCATACCAGTAATAGGTCAGAATCTCAGAATTCAAGGACCAGAGTGGCAGATGGAATTGAATTGCGAAATAGCTGCTAGTGCATCATTACATCCCTACGAGCCCCTTTATTTCAAGCTCCCTTTTTTTTTGAGATCTGACATAGCCACGGGAACAAAGAACAAGCAGCATACCCAGTTCACAGATTGCATAATGGCCGGTTTTCACACATTGCAAATCCCTAAATATCTTCCCATTTCTACTCCTCTGCGCAGGGCTCAAGTCGAAGGGGCTACGCAGCTGCTCATCTTCCGACATCGAGCATCCGCGGCACAAAGCAAAGCCAGAAAAGAAAAAGTTGTCTCGCAGAAGGTCGAAGAGGAATTTCTTTGACTTTTCTATTTTTCTGGACCGTAGATATGGAAAATTATAGATCTAACGGCTTACGTTAAATATTGCTGACGTGGCAGGACACGTGGCATAGCTAGAATTGCAGGAAATCGGGCAGCTCGGGTTAGGCAACCCTGCTAAAAAAAAAATCAAACTATCTATTTCAATATGTGCAAGGTCACGACACAAATCAACAGCATATTTACTTCTCAGAGGTAGATGTCCAGAATGCACCATTTTATTCTCACGTTTAGAAGTTCCAGTAATTGTCAAAATGGAGAAGCTGGAAGCAAAGAACAACATATATGTGCTGCATACACGTAAACCTCTTCTTGATGGAGGGCTTCAGGTACCAACAATAATAGCAAAACGTTTTACAACTTATTATTGGCAGTCCAAAAGTCCTTCCCAGATGTAGAAGTTGGCAAATATTTATGGATTGGCAAGCAGGCAAGTCCAACTCGCATTTTAAAGTTGAGCTAATGGATTGGTAAGCCAACTTCGCACTTTAAGAGAGATATAGAGTGGACAGGCTAGTCTAAAGCAACAATTTTATTGGGTTCAACATTCATCATCTTCAGCAAATCCAACAGAAATGATTTGAGGGACGAGTAAACAGTTTTGCTCAAAAGATTGTAAAGCACTTAACTGAATACATTCCATGACCAGAGAAATTATCACCAGCCTCTCCTAAGCTGTACCAGCCAAGTTAGAAGAACACATATTGTGCCTTCAACAAAAATAATGCCAAGGAAGCTTGCAGATCTTTGTAACGAATACAACATTGGATGGACAGGTTATGTGACCTTCCTGTATCCACTGCCAACACAAGTTAGAATAACTGTACCTGTTTTAGAGTGTGGTTGGATATTAAATTTTACATCAAGGAACTCTTTGATGTTGTGGAGAGTCTGGATCCCATAAGGAGAAAGCTTGCCAATCCGAACTTGACAAACATCCTCGGGACATAACGCACACAGCAGGAAAAGTAAGCTCTGCAAAGAAAAGGAAATGTAAGTAAATCTAATGAACTTGAGAACATTAAACTACAAAGCCAAAACCTGATGAGTTGTGTCAACAACTCCGCCCTCCTTAATCTCCTCTAGAAGCAGCATAGCTGCTTGAGACCCAAGATCTTCAGGAAGCATTTGCATCCTGTTTTCTTCAAATTCGTTTTCCTTGGAACAGTTGGCAGCACCATCAACACCAAGCAAACAGCCCGTAGTTGTTTCTGCCACCAGTGAAATACCGTATCCAGGAGACCTAAACCAGATCCAGCATTATAGGCTGTCTTCTTGCAGATTAATCTTTTATGGTAAAGCACACTTACTTTCCAGACTCTGCACCTGAATAGTGGTCAGTAAAGATGTGAACATCTGGCAAAAGCCGATTTAAGACACCCCGTGCTGCTGCAAACATACGGTTTGATATGTGAGGAGAAACTCGGGTAGAATAAGCAACTCCTCGTACTCGTTTTACCATTCCTTCGTCTATCCACTTTACTGCCTAAACAATACTGATTGTAAAGAAAAAGGAACTTCCAATCAAATACATGACTAAAAACTCCAAGAAAAATTACCTTTAGACTGTTCAAAACAACTGGAACTTTCAACATCACCTCACCCCCACCAAGTGGAGGAGCCCCTCGAGAAACAACTTTCAGTTCCAAGTCTTCTATTGGGACCCCAAAGTGCTTTAGAATAGGTAGAGTGGTGGTTCTAAATGTATCTACACACGGATCCTTTTCATCATTTGTAATACCTGCCAGTATCGTTATTTTTAGCATTTAATATATATAAGCACTGGTTAAATAAGAGACATCATATCTAACCTTTTAATGTTATAGAAAGCCTGGACTTCCCAAAAAGTCCAAGAATTATTAATGGTTCAAGAAAGTAACCAATTGAGCGCTCTGTACCACAATCGTGAACTAGGTTCCGACCCCCAGTCAAAATTCCAGGCTTATACTGAATCTTTGTGCCTGTGGATGAAGATGTCAGCACTTTACAAAGCAAAATAATCTAGATTAAATAGTAAAATATGTCTAGGCTACTCCTGAATGTGTGAAAATATTCCCTTTTCACATGCGAGATCTGCATCATGAAATTTGCTGGTGTAATTCCTCCGAGGTATTCAAATTTTATCATCTACAACTTTAGATTAAAAGAAAGCTAAATCAAAGGAACCTAATAGGCTGTAATAGCAATGGGATGAATGCTCAGGATATGAAATACATATTTATGGTGACGCGTACAAAGTATCCAAGACAAAAAGCAAGATATGAACTAAATGCAATTACCTGTCTCGTTGATTACAACACTGCAGCCATTGGAGATCTTTTCCATGAGGAGCAAGAGCGATCCCTCGTAGTTACGGACACCTGGGAATTGATCGCGAGCCCTGATGTCATGGATTGTAATGGGCGTTCCAGCTAATGTTGCTAGAAGAATGCGCTGCCGGAAATTGGCCGCTCCTCTTAGACGCTTGTGGCCCAACGCCATCTTCCCAAAACCCTAAACCTTTGCCTCAGGCAATGACGCGCCATGTCACGAAATATTGTTGACGTGTCATGCGTTTACTTTCTTTTTTGTTTTGCCATGTGTAAGAACTAAGAATATTGCATATTATGTTTTTGCACCGTTGTTCTGACATGGTAGAAGCTGCAAACTGCCGTAGGGCCTCTGGGACAATCCAAAAGCATCTAAGCATTCTGGCATCTGGCAAAATACTTTTCAAAGTGGCTTGCTTTTCAAATTGTCATGATTTCCAAGTGCTTCGCTTCTTTTCGACTCGGATTTGATCATCCGCAAGGCTACTATTCTCGCTCTACTCTGCGTTGTTTTAAGCTCTTCATTCCCGCATTTGCCCCTCCTTGTTTTTGGGCTTGCTATTTTCCATCTGCACCTCTCTGTTTTGGCACCTAATCAAAGAACTCGGCTCTTCCTCGGTTCCCCTCAGTTTGATTTAACTTGTTTCGGACAAGTGGAGGTGAACCTCCTCTTCTAAAGGATCATGCATGTGGTTATTTTTTAATCCTCCCAAGGAGGACGTTAACCTCCTCTTCCCATAAGGTTTGAGCCATTGGATATGTTTCCTCCTATTGGTGTTGTTGATGTATTTGTTTCTTTTCATCGGACTATATTTATATTATTACAAGAGATTTGGCCACACGAGCATTTCTTTTTCTCAACCCTTGTGAGCCTGAAGTGAGTCGGCTAAAAGGAATGCTTATATCTGCTCTAGAGCAATTGAAGTTGTAAATGGTAGTAAAAAATAGATCTAACTTTTAAAGGTGGAAGTGAAGATTAGGAAAACATAAATGAAGAAGATCATAAATTGTAACAAAAGTTGCCCCTTACATATGAAGTATTCATGTTCATATTATAATATGGCATATACAGTAAATTCTTGAAATGATCTATCAGTGAGATACAAAAACAGTCACAGTTTACAGAATGGGGTAACCTTGCTGGGTATTTTTCTATTAGGGAAGTATTGAAGGTTAGCATGGTTAAAAGGTTAACATATATGGAAGTATTGAAGGTTAGCATGTTTAAAAGGTTAACCTATATGTGCCAATGGTTAAGGAGGGGATTATTAGCGGTCAAGTGAACAAATGACAAGTTTGAAGTTCAAACTTAGTATGGAGTGGAATTGTCGTGAAGAATGGGGTGTCGATTCCTGATGAATTGGTGCCGACTAAAAAATCTATAAGTAGGATTGTTTTTCTGAAAAATACAGAGGATGTTTTGGAGCGGATTCATCTTGGATGAATGCCTGGGCTGTCAAATTGAATAGACATTCAAATGCATTGCTACAGTATTTCATGTAACACCGGGTTGAATGTGTTTTTTTTGAGATATTTTATTTGCATATAGTAGATATTTTGAATATTACAAGACATTGTGTTTTGCAATACAAATAATAAGAGGTTGCTAAGTTGCTAGACATTTGGTCTATATAATCCTATCATTGGTATTAGAGCACAAGTTCTTTGAAATGTCTAGCATTTGGAGCCTCTCTTTTTGAATGGTATTAAGGTTTATGAAGGAGGTCCCGCTTTTTAAATTTGGAAAGAACAAATGAAAAATGTTTTAGAAAATGAAAACTTATGGGAATTGTTGGAAGAAGACAATATTGGTAATACTAATGGTTCAGCTAGTATTGTTGCAGGAAGAAGGGAGAGTAGCTCTTCTGATGAAGCATCTGCAACATGAGGTCTAGATGTAATTGCAACAAGTGGTCAGTGTTACTCTTAGGGAAGTGACAGCAAAAATCAAAGGAAGCCTATGCAATCCTAACTAGCAAGGTAGGGGGTCCGATTTTGTTGAAAGTAAGGGGTAAAACCCCAAGAGAAATGTAGAAGTATCTTCTCAAACACTTAGAGGAGAAAATTTTGTCTCAAATTGACATTCTGGATAAAGAGTTAAGGAAGCTCAAACTTAGGGAAGAAGATGACTTGACCAATTGTTTTTCAAAATTTGATAATATTGTGGCAGATCTTGAAGGGGCGAGAGTTGTAATGGCTGGCCAACAAAAATTAGCATGTACCTAGAGCTGTTGAAGAGAATAAGCAATTAGCTACACTGATCAGAAACTTGACCAGAACTAGAGAAAATGCTGAAGAAATGATAAGGACAGAATTTGAGCAAAATAAAGTTTTATTTGATGACTATGATGAGAATGTTGAGGTTTTATATGCAGGCCGAACCAAATACACTCACATGGAGGAATTTGAGGCCTTGGCTATTCTGAATGGCCATTCTCAGCCTCAATTCAAGTTTCACATTTTCTCTACCATGCTAAGAGGCGCCCCTCATCAGTGGCTCATGGCCAACAAAAGTCACTGGAAACAAAATTGGCAAGAGATGAAGACTGATTTTCTCTCACATTATTGAACATTAATAATGAGACAACTAACGTTGTGTACAAAGAGTTGTTAGAATGGTGACAATGGACTTAATATTTTGTTTATAAAATAATATTATTATATAGCATTATGTATACATAGCTTTTTTTTTTTTTTTTTTTTTTTTAAGGACGAAAGCCAAAAAGTTTATTAATCAGATAAAAAGTATAAAATTTACATGTCTCATCTAACTGTGTAAGCACAAAAAGATGCCATAGGAGCACGAGCCTGAAGCACAATGTACTTACTCCAGAATAGAAGACTAATGATAAGAATCAAATCGAAGATACTGAATCTAGATGCGTTCCATCATTTCTGATTCAAGGGAGGAACACTCGTAGGCTGTCAATATCTTTTTCTGGGCCACCGTAATCACACCGCGTGCAGAAGAATTAATGCCCTGAAAGATGTGGTGTCTGCGACACTCCCATATCGACCATAGGAGTCAACCGGAACCAAGATGGAATGCCCTTTGTTTAGCTGGAGGCCATGCGTTGGGATAGGATGCCAAGAGGATGCATCGGCAAATCAATGTACCGTTAAACAAACCTTGTAGCCGGACCATCTTTGGTTGAACCTCGGGACAATCAAAGAGACAACGCCAAGAGTCTCAACGCCCAAAAGACAGTGGGGGCATACTTGCAGATATCACGAGGATCATAGTGATGCCTAAGGCATTAACCCGCAGCACACCTGTGGATAACCCGCCACCACAAAGATGGAGACTTTAGAGTGGAGCAACCTATCCCAAAGCCATCGCCATGTACGACGCAAAAGTGGGTCATGGAACTCTGAGGTGCCACCCATTTGGCAACCGGAGGGGGCCGTGGTGCTAAAAGAAGGCGATATCTCGATCCGACAAAGTTCTTGCCTTTGTGAATATTTTCATGACGTACTTCTAATAGATGGATAATAAAATCATTGATTCCAGATATCCATTCATCCTTTTTCCTAATGAGATTTAAGATCCATTTTTTATATTTTTCTATTCCATTTATCTCAACATATGCTAATGGCTTGGAAACATAATGATATAGCATAGATCTAATCAACGTCAACAAATAACTCACACACACATAAGAATTTTCATTATAGCATTATGTATACAGAACTTCTAATAGATGGATAATAAAATCACTAATTTCATATATCCATTCATCCTTATTTTCTAATGAGATTTAAGATCCATTTTCTCATATTTTTCTATGTCATTTATTTGCACAAGTCAACAACTAACTCTCACACACATAAGACAAATAATATTAACTTTCATTACTCGCTATACAATAGTTCACTATTTTATTCAAACAACATCGCTCAAGTATTATTCTCACTATCGAATTCAAAACTCTGCTAACAATAAACACATGTTCTAAAACAACTATAAATGTTTCCACATGAATAACAACCAACAAACTATGATCGATGCGTGTTGTAAACACTCACATGTGTCCATCGCGTCCCAAACAAACACACAGCTTCGTATATCGCTGCGATCCATTGCCAAAAATGTAATAATGAGCAGACAGATAACAAATAGTTAACCAAAACTAGTCTATCTATAAATTAACATGGTCTCTCCATAAAATAACTCCATCTAAATCAACAACGGCCAGTATATAAGCACGATACTCAACAAAATGTCGTCCAGTGTAGGTAGCATTCCTAATACATTGTTTCATTTTATTTGTTAATCTAAATATTCTGCTTGCCCCAGTAATCGTCCACATGCTTTCTGAGCCAAAATCCTGTTGCGGGTTACACCAACAAATCTTCACAGAAACAGAGATGGCTCCGCAGCAAGATCGCACTGCACCTGACATGGCTAAATTGCCAAGAGAAATAGGGGGAACTCCTGAAGAAGATGCCATCCATGTCATTGTCACTCCACCAGTTCCAGCAACAACGCCAATACGAGAGCTTAGAAACCAAGCATCGGAGATCACAAAAGAACTCTTAGATGTCTGGTATTATTTGAGTAAGCTATCCATCGACCTATGCAAGCTTCAACGGCTCTTACAGATTCTCGACATCGATAGCACAATAGAAAGTGCAAAAGCTACTGGTAAAATATAAGAAGATCTCTAAACTGGCTCATCGATTTTAGCTGCTCATACTGTATCGATGTTTTCCTGATGTTTACTGGTATTTCATAGATAAAGGTTTATATAATCGTTTGTGGTTTCCGTCTAAATCATCCAAAATCCAAAATCCAGGCTCCACCTTTGCATCTCTGCCTATGATCTCGTATCCTTCTGAAACTTGAAGAATTGTGTGGTCTTTAGGTGTGAAAGGGCCCCAAACCATATATGACCCAACGGTATCAGGATGCCATGTCTATTATGCGCGAACATGGCAGGCCGGACCTCTTTATAACCATGACTGCCAATGCAAATTGGGAAGAGATTAGGAGGGAATTGTTATATGGCCAATCGCCAAGTGATCGACCAGAGTTAGTAGCTAGAGTATTCCATATGAAAGTAAAGGAGCTGGTAGATCTGATAACTAATCGTGGTATATTCGGCCGCATAATCGCAAAAGTCTATGTTATTGAGTTCCAGAAGAGGGGCTTGCCACATGTACATTTGTTGACTATGTTGGATCAGGCTGACAAGCCCTTCACAGCCGAAGAGATTGATCAAATCATTTGTGTTGAAATACCAGACAAGGATGCATATCCTGAATTGTATGATATGGTCACCCGTAATATGATGCATGGGCCATGCGGTACTGGATATCCGAATAGTTCGTGCATGCAGGATGGTAAGTGTACAAAACATTATCCACGTGCATTTTCAGATGAGACGACAGTTGTTGACGGATATCCATTGTACCGAAGAAGGGATGATGGTCGAAAGGTGAAAAAAGGGGATATACATTTAGACAACAGATGGGTCGTGCCATACAATCCGTGGCTGACATCCTACTTCAAGTGCCATATCAATGTTGAGGTATGTACTGCTGTAAAGGCCATTAAATATCTATACAAGTATGTCTACAAAGGGCCGGATATGATCAATGTGAACTTAGAGGCAGGGAGTGATGGTGCAACTCCTAGCAGGGCAACCACCATAAACCATGATGAGGTTGAGCAATTCTTAAATGCACGCTATTTTTCAGCTTCTGAAGCATCGTGGAGAATCCTCTCATATGATATACAACAACAGTTTCCTCATGTCACTGATTACCGTGCATCTCCCAATGCAACAAGATGTATACTATCGAGAAGGTATGAGCATGGACACGATAAGAAGTAAGAATAACGGAACAACATTGACAGCTTTCTTCGAGAAGAATGCATCTGGAAATAGAGAGGCTACTCAATTGCTCTACCATGATTTTCCTAAAAAGTTTACCTATGATAAGCCCAGGAGGACATGGATGGGTAGATCCAACAATCGAAGTTTCCCAATGATTGGGCGATGTACTTTGTTAATCCTTCAGAAGGAGAGCGATACTATCTACGTCTCCTATTGACCCGTGTGACAGGTGCGGTTAGTTTTGAGGATCTGTGCTCCTTCGATGGGGAGTTGTGTGCAACATATAAAGAAGTGCATTCGTCGTGGGTTGCTTCGGGATGACACAGAATGGCTCGAGTCTCTTCAGGAAGCAGCAGTATGGAGCATGCCACCACAATTGCGACATATGTTCGCCATGATACGTTTAAATTGAGAACCATCAAATCCGCTGCAACTGTGGGAAAAAGTCAAGCTTTCTATGGTCGATGACTTCTTGCATGAGGCGCGAAGGGTTGCGGAGGATCAAAGTGTGCAAGTGTGTGATCGGTTTTTTGATATGGCACTTCTAGACATTAAAGACTACATGAATTCTGGCGGGTGATCTTTGAGGGAGTTTGAATTCATTCTTCCAGAGCGTGCAATGGATCCATATATGATATTTCGGGATGAGGTGTTTCAACAAGACATGGCAGAGGTGCAAGAAGCTGTGGACCGCCTATATAACGACCAACGTATTATCTTTCACGTGATGTTGGATAAAGGATGGGTGTTCTTTGTTCATGGTGCAGGTGGATCGGGAAAGAGTTTTCTTTTTAACACCATGTTGTCTTATGTTCGCGCTGTATATCATTGCACTTGCGATTTGCTTCCTCCGGAATTGCATCCACTTTATTGAAGGGCTGGCACACTACACATTCAAGGTTCAAGATACCGAATAAATATAGATGAGACATCAACGTGCAATATTCCAAAGCGGTCGAAATGGGCAAAATTGATAAGAGCGACACGTATGATTATATGGGATGAGGCCCCAATGATGCATAAACATGTTTATGAAGCACTTGATAGAACGCTCTGTGATGTGATGTCATGTGACAAATTACTCATTATTGTTTTAGGAGGAGATTTTCGCCAGGTTCCACTGGTGGTACCAGATCCCAAATTGTGCAAGCTTCCTTGAAGTACTCTTACATATGGGATCATGTCGAGGAACATAAGCTCAACATAAACATGGGTAATGAAGAATGTGGGGAGCGATATGGAAGAGCAAAGGGCATCTGTGACTATCTTCTACGGTTGGGGATGGACTCGAAACCACATTTTCCAACATTGGGTCGGGCAGCGTAATATGTCTTCCTAAGAGATTTGTGTCAAAGTCACGACTTGAATGATTTGCTAGCCATGGCATTTCCGGATGTTTCCACAAATTATGAAAGTGTATCCTATTGGGTGCAAAGGCAATCCTTACGCCACTAAACGAGGATGTAGATGAAGTAAACAAGAGGATGACAGAGTGGTTGCTCACTTTGTTATTGATTATTACAAAGGCCGATCAAGCTGTGGATGAGAATGATGCAGGGGTCTATTTTATTGAATTTTTGAATGCGCAAACTCCGAGTGGGATGCCTCCACATCAATTGACATTGAAGGTTGGCATGATTGTCATGTTGCTGAGGTCAGTTTCTACCCGTAAAGGACTCTACAATGGCACTCGCCTCATCATACGTTCATTAAGAAGACGTGCTATAGACGCCGGGATTGTCACTGGAAAAAATATTGGGAGCAGAGTGTTCATATTTCGAATTCCTTTGGTGCCAAATAATGCAGAACTTCCATTCCAGTTTGAACGCATGCAATTTCCGCTACGCCCAGCTTTTGGTATGACAATCAACAAGTCCCAGGGCCAAACGATGAAAATGGTTGGTTTGTATTTGCCAAACCCAGTATTTAGTCACGGACAACTCTACGTGGCACTCTCGAGAGCTCAAGGTATCCAAGGCATAAAGGTACTCATTCTATCGAAGGATGGAGATGCTTCCGCTTTTAACGACCACATCAAGATATACAACAAATATTGTATACAAAGAACTCCTCTAATTGTGAGCCTAATACTTAAATGTATCTACTTCCAATTTCTAATTGTTTTCATTGATTTCTTTTATTTTATTTCTTTTTTGTCTTATGTACTTACTTCTTTATCCATGTAGATGGTGCGTATTTTGGTCCCTTGGTATGTCTTTGGTCACCACGTCGCCAAATGCCTAAAAGGTGACAGGAGTTATCACGTTACCAGGGTTATTTTTGTCGTACGTGCTCTTGGGTTATGATTGGGAACGAAAATACCACGCTCATATGCATGGGGTAGCAAGCGTGGAAATTGAGGAGCTTATTGGAAAGCTCAAGGAAATATTTTGCACTGACGAGGTTGTCAAGTTGGAGCAGTTCATCCAACTAATTGATGACTTCCTATTTGCTCAAGTCTATCAAAGGGAACGTTGTTTACGTGGATGTGCTTTGAGAGAGGTAGGTGGAGGATAAAGTGCATATATCTATCTATTGGGTAATGTAGTGCTTTGACTAACCTGCAATTGTTTGTCTTTTTTATCAGATGAGAAACGATCACAATGACCTTTTAGGCGAATTACATGTCTTAGTAGCAAAAAGAACTCACATGTGTTGGAATATATAATGGATCCCATTTTAGGGTCTACAAATCATTCCTTCACCTTGATAGGCGATGTATCCGGGATTCCATCATACTACGCTACGCCGGGATGAGTTGTCTCCAGCGTGCGGATAGTCGTGAGGCGTCGTGGAAGCGATTCAAATCAATGACTTCGCCCATGCATTTCATTTTACCTGGTGATTAAGATGTTATATGTCAGATGTGAAGATATCAGGGTATCAATCAAGGACAATATTAGGCCCTTGGTGATGTGCGCCATGTGGAGATGCATATTTAGAGTTCCATCATGAACTAAAATATGTCGATGAGCTAGGACAAAATTTTGTGTTTTGTATTTACTTTTATTTTTGTTGGTGTACTTAATTACTTCTAAAGCGTGACATTTTGAGCATAAGTTTTGGATCGATTTTCCAAAATTTTGTTTTGAGTTGAGATTTTAACACATTTGTTATAAAGCATTGTTTTACGTGTTTGAAATTATTCAACGATAAAGTTAATACATTGATGATCTGCAGTCATTAGACAAATTTCAATAACAAAAAATTACAAAAGTCCCGATTGTACAATTTGCCTATATCACATTTTGTATGGGTGTTAAAGCTTGGTGGACTATTAAAACCTGCCGCCCATGACATTAATCTTTTGTATGTATCTTGATTTTTCTTAATATAGATTCTCGATAAACAAAAATATGTCAACAACACACTTGTCTCAACTACAAAATAGTGACACCTATTTATGACATATAAGTCATATATGACACAAGTCTTATATGTCATATATATGTCATAAGTTAGACTCGCATCATATATATATATAGACATATATGACATATTCATATGTCATATATAACTAACATCTCATATAGGTGCCGCTAATGTCCCTCGGGCGTGTGTTTTTACTCGGCCTTTAACGTCCATACGCATGTTGATATAGGCAAGATTAGACAATATTTGCTTTTGTAATTTTTTGTTATTGAAATTTGTCTAATGACAGTATCATCAATGTATTAACTTTGTATTTATCAATTTCAACACAGAAAACAATGCCTTATAACAAATGTGTTAAATCTACCTCTGAAAACAAAATTTTGGAAAGCTGGATCCAAAAATTATGCTCAAAATGTCACGCTTAGAAGTAATTAAGTACACCAACAAAAAATAGGTACAGAAATACAAAACACAAAATTTTGTCCTAGCGCGTTGACATATTTTAGTTCATGATGGAACTCTAAATATGCATCTCCACATGACGCACATCACCAAGGGCCTAATATTGTACTTTGTTGGATACTCCCGTGATATCTTCACTTCTCTGACATATAACATCTTAACCAGGGTAAAAGTGAAATGCATGGGTGAGTCATTGATTTGAACTGCCCACGACGTCTCACGACTATCAAGCACATGAGACAACTCATCCCGAAGGTAGAATCGTATGATGGAATCGATAATCACTCGAAGGAATGATTTGTAGACCCTAAAATGGGATCCATTACATATTCCAACACATGTGAGTTCTTTTGCTATTAAGACGCTAATTCATGAATACAAGAAGCATGCAACAAGTAAATTAGTTCATGCTTATTCCATTTTCATTTCAAAAGCTTCTTTTACATGAGTCCTTCGTGATGCCACTAACAATGTGAGTTTCTAGTTTATATGCAATGTGTCTTGTATGCCAATCTGTAGCTTAGCACTTTTTTGGAGGCTATACAAATAGAATCATATCAATGTTCCATGTAAGATTAAAATTAGCATTCAATGAAAGTCAATTCTTACTAGTTCCCATTTAAATGTGTCCTTTGCAAATCCAGTAACAATGTGAGCAATAATTTATAGTGCAATGTGCCATGCACATAGACCTATAGCTTAAAGTTGATTTCGAGCTATAGCGCAAGAATAATTTTACATCACTATTTGGGGGCTGGGGGAGGGTGTGGCGCACAAAGTTAGTTGGCTAATAGTGTACATGTCCTACATTATAGTGCAATGAGTTGTTTGTGTTGACTTATAGCTTAAAAGTTTTGTGGAGGCTTTAAAAGAAAAAATAGTTGGATGAATGTAGTGCCTTAGAAGTTAGTATTTTCACATACTTGTGTGTTTAATAGTGAGATCGAGATAATATAATTCAAGTCCTTGCAGAATGGGAGAAATTTCAAGGATTCTCTAAAAAATATCTATGGCCTCATGCATTGATCTTCAATGCAATCATGTGAAAGAGGTAAAACACATGAAAGGAGTTGCTTATGGTGTCAATAATATTTTTCCCAAGGCTCATCTTTATCTGTTGTTGCTATTGCTAGAAGGGATGACCTACATGTTACTTTATCGTGATGTTTCAAAGCCTGGAGTGGATATATGCGCAAATTGGGTTGTAACAAAAAACACACACACAAAAAATCACACATGGTTTGGGGCCCTTTCACACCTAAAGACCACACAATTCTTCAAGTTTGAGGAAGGATACGAGATCATCTCCAGAGAGATGCAAAGATAATATGATGCCATTGCATGTAACTAGAACAACCATGTTGGTGAGAACCAATGCCTAATGAAGGGGCGTTCAAGCATCTAGTGAAATATCCTCGAAGCACATGCCAAAGTGATAAATAAAAATACATCATTCTCAAGGTACCATTTAGAGGCTCCATCACTGCATTGGCAGGGAGGATGCGTACGCCATAAATGCTCGAACCAATGGAGAAGTGAACAGCTAGGAGCTCTCAAAATGCATGGAATTTATACCCCTTCGAATTGAGACCCCAAAAAAAAAAACATTTCACTTATAAATAACGCCAGCAGAATCTACAATAGCTTGTATCATTTGTTTTGAAGGTAATGTCCTTGCAACAACATGAACCAACAAAATTTGTTTCAAATTCATCAAAAGATATATTGCTGACGCTGAAGCTTGCTTTCATGGAAAATGTCTATCATGGTGAAGGTGATGTTCAAGCTTTTATAACTTTCTATGAAGAGTTTAAAGTAAGGTTGGATGATGCACTTTGATGATAATCAACTTCCTCCCCATATTACCAATGGGGAATGTGTCTCTTTACCCTCTATATATCATTTTGTGCACAATCAAATAAGTAGAGGGATGCTCGTTGGAGGAAGATTGCATGGTGTCGCTCCTAAGCAATATCTAGACATCATATATAACATAGTGACATGTATAACATATTCATATACCATATATAACACACGTCTCATATGTCATAATTCAGACCTAACGCCTCAAGGTGGCACAAGGACTTTGATTATACATGTTGTATGGGTGCTTTTGCTTGGTGGACTATTTCGTCCTCTAGGTTTTGAGTCCCATGTCACAGTCCTCTTGTATGTATCTTGATTTTTCTTAATATAGATTCTCGAGAAACAAAAAATAAGTCAGGCGTAATAACACACTTGTCTCAACTACAAAATAGTGACACCTGTTTATTGTACGTATGTCATATATGACACAGGTCTTATATGTCATAAGTTAGACTTGGCATCATATATAATATAGTGACATATATGACATATTCATATGTCATATATAACGAACATCTCATATGTCATAACTCAAACCTAACAACACTACTGCTAATATATTTAAACTATACAAGAACTTGTCGCGACGGTGTTTGCCGCCGGTGTTTTGTACTTCTCAGTCTTTGTTGGTTATCGTATATTTAAAGTGCAATTGATATCGGTACGATAGTGCTTTCATGTATATGTAAAAAGTGAGGGTTATGTTACCAGGAACGTAGTTCGTGTGCTGCAGTAATATCTGGATTGATCTCTATTGTGCTAATGTTTGTTGTGGGTTGATGCAGAAACTATGGTGACGGGGGAGAACTAAAAGGATCTATCCTTCTTATCAGATTATATATTTAGTTGCCGCTTTCTGCTCTTGAGGGATATTTATAGCCAATACTTTAGAAATTTTCTACGTCCTATGAGGGAAACCAAGTATGTATCCCCGTTTTCCATTGATTTCTAATAAAGGAAGGGATCTTTATAGCTGATGTGTTAGAAATTTTTTATGCTCTATGTATCCCTATTTTCGATTGATTTTTAATAAACGACAATTTCAATTTGTAAACGGCCAAGCTCAACGGTATATCTCCAATGAACAGTGGCTTTAATTCAATGATGAGCATTGAATTTTTTCCATGAGGCATACAGAGAGGCAAAGTAGAAGTCGTTGCCTTGGTCGTCCTGGATTTAGGATTATACTTATCAGTACACATTCCAACCATGACCATAGGAAGCTCTATCACCGCAAATCTCATTGCGAAACTACATTTTTGAAGATTGGAGCTAAGGATGAATACCATATAGATGAACAGAGAATTATAAATTCATAGACTTTGTAGAGGCTTTGTAATGAATTTTTTCCAATTTGTTTCCCTGCTGCTGTATACATGATGCCAATAATTGTGCAGTAAATTTGTCAAAAGTTTTTACAATTATGAAACTACTTGTGAAGCAATTCGGGGCAGATGTCGATAAGAACAAAGGACAGAATATTGAGAAACCGAAAATGGTTATTTATATATGAAAGGAATGGTTACATATGGAGCCTGGATTTTGGATTTTGGATGATTTAGACGGAAACCACAAACGATTATATAGACCTTTATCTATGAAATACCAGTAAACATCAGGAAAACATCGATACAGTATGAGCAGCTAAATTCGATGAGCCAGTTTAGAGATCTTCTTATATTTTACCAGTAGCTTTTGCACTTTCTATTGTGCTATCAATGTCGAGAATCTGTAAGAGTCGTTGAAGCTTGCATAGGTCGATGGATAGCTTACTCAAATAATACCAAACATCTAAGAGTTCTTTTGTGTTCTCCGATGCGTGGTTTCTAAGCTCTCGTATTGGCGTTGTTGCTGGAACTGGTGGAGTGACAATGATATGGATGGCATCTTCTTCAGGAGTTCCCCTGTTTCTCTTGGCCATTTAGCCACGGCAGGTGCAGTATGATCTTATTGCGGAGCCATCTCTGTTTCTGTGAAGATTTGTTGGTGTAACCCGCAACACGATTTTGGCTCAGAAAGCATGTGGACGATTCCGGGGGCAAGCAGAATATTTAGATTAAAAAATAAAATGAAACAGTGTATTAGGAATGCTACCTGCAGCGAATGACATTCTGTTGAGTATCGTGCTTGTACGCTGGCCGTTGTTGATTTAGATGGAGTCATTTTATGGAGAGACCATGTTATAGATAGACTAGTTTTGGTTAACTGTTTGTTATCTGTCTGCTCATTATTACATTTTTGGCAATGGATACACGTATACACGAGAATTGTGTGTTTGTTTGGACGCATGGACACATGTGAGTGTTTACAACACGTATCGGTCATAGTTTGTTGGTTGTTATTCATGTGGAAACATTTGTAGTTGTTTAGAACATGTGTCATCCATGAACTATTTGTCGTCATGGCATACTTAATGAACATGTGGTAGTAAAGTGAGCTTGGAACTCGTGTTAGATTTGATTGGAAAGTGGCTTTGGCATTAAGTAAAGTAGAGAAACTGGTTGGTAAGTATTGTGATGCAAAGGGGAAGGTTGCACGGAAAGGTGATAGTATACATAGTGAAAATAAAGGCGGGAGGGAAAGAGGAGTGCACGAGCAAAAAAATGCAAAAAAACGAGTGAAAATGGCCTTGGGAGGGAAGCATTAGAATGTTTTGACTACATACAGATGGCAGGTAACTCACCAAATGCCATCACATTTGTCTGTGTCCTGAAAGCTTGTTCCTGCATAGGAGCTATAGATAAGGGCCGTGAGATGCACATTGAAATTAAGAAGTTGGCGATAGAAAGTGATCTGTTTGTTGCTAACACATTGATTGACATGTATGCTAAATCTGGCTCATTTGTAGAGGCACTAGAGGTGTTTGAGAGTCTGCCGGTTCGTGATGTTGTGTCATGGAATGCTCTCATTGCAGGATATGTAGAACAGGGATTTTGTTCGAGGGCACTGGAGTACTTTGATCGCATGAAATTGTGTGTCGTGTCTCCAAATGCTGTAACATTTGTTTGTAGCTTGAAAGCTTGTGGTACCTTAAATGCCATTGACAAAGCCCGGGAAATACATGCGAGCATCACGAAGGACTCATGTAAAAGAAGCTTTTGAAATGAAAATGGAATAAGCATGAACTAATTTACTTGTTGCATGCTTCTTGTATTCTCGCATAAGAGAGAATACAGGAATGTTTGGAAAGAAATGGAACAAACATAAGTAATCGTTGAAGCCCAAAAATGTGCTAGATTTTGTGTAAGTGGAATCAACTATCTAATATGCTCTATCAAAGTTCAAACTGTGTTATTAAAGAATACAATGACCAATGAATGTATTGTTAAGAATGGACTCATTCTTGAGATTGAAACTAATCAATTCCTTGCTTTCTATAGTAGCCCTTTTAGAAAAGACCCGTAAAAAATATCCATTGAAGAAAGGGCATCTTGAGAAATATGAAATTACTGGAGGAAAGAAAAAGCACAAATTTTTACAAGGCTAATACATTGATCAAGGGCTTCTCATGATTTTAAAAGAACTCGTGGGCATTTGGTAAACTATAACATTAAGGGCATGGGAGTTTTTTCCAAAGAAGAAGGGAGATGAGATGATACCAAAAGAATAATGTGAGCATCTACATTTGAAGACTTTGTTTTGTCTTGTAGCACATTTTAGAGTCGACTTCGACTCTTCAGAACATTCCCTAAGATTCCAACCTCGTACGCTAATAGAAATCGCTGATTGCCCAATGATTGGCCAATGCTATTTTAAAAAGACCCAATGGTTCGGATTGAAAGAATAAGGATACACAAACCGATAGAAACACTATTATTTTACTATTTAAAACTAAACAATGGACAAACAATATAAGTACAAACAAACCGGATATATTAACAATTGAAGCATTCGCATATCACCTCCACATTGAGACATGCGGGGGATTTAGGAGGTATAATGAGGATAGGCTCTATCGGTGTTGCCAACTAGAAGTCATTGATGATGAAAATATCATGCCCTTTAGAATTGTTTGGCGTCCAATCATATCGGGGCACGCTATGTGAGTTGGTTCCACCTAACTAGCTGCTACATCTGCTGCTCAATGGGGTTACTGGGATCATATCTTCAAGAGATCGTGGATATGTGCACTTAGATGTGTCCTTCGGTATGGCATTGAAATGTATCCTCATACATCATTGTACAATTTGTCAGCATGCTTATTATTGTAACGTTCCTAACCGACATGCCCTTAGCCAACTGGGCAAAACCGTTTAGACGTTTATGAGTAGTAGCTGGTGTCTCGAGAATGCGAGACAAAGGTCTACTTCAGCGGTCTTCATGGGTCCGTTACAACAATCTCTCCCACTAGAACTATGCTCATCCTCGAGCATCACAAACCATCCCATGGTGTCCAAGACCAAGTCATGATCTACTGTCCAACGGTATTCTAGATCATACTTGCCCCCATGGAGACTCGAATTCGAGCCTTGCTCTGATATCAAATGTAAAGTTCCTAATCAAGCACAATTTCATTATATATGGACTTTCTCTAAGTCCATATGCCTCCAAAATGAGCCCAAACTTTTAGAATATTGTGGTTTTTTTATTAGAATGACGCAAAATTTCGGAAATCGTGCAGATAGGTGAGACGGCAAGCGTTGTGTCCCGGAAAAGCGCCTTCATTATAGGTGGTGTTGCTAGTGAAGCCGGTTTTGCAAATCAAGGCACCCTAGATTCATATCGACACCTCGCAATGGTTGAAACGAGGCATAGATATGGATTCACAATGACCGAAATGCAGTCCCATATTAGTGAGCCAATCTTAGCCCATGTGAATCAGTTGCAGCTTGAGGTGCAAAACGAGATAAACCAGAATGGAATAGAAGAAATCAGTGCCCAAGTCACGATGTTCCTCCATGGGGAAGGGTTGTCAAAGGAAAGCAATGAGGAAGATCACCTCAATAGAGTGGAGCTGGAGGCCTGCCTCATATCATTGAAACGCCATATTTACGTGACGAGGCAATCAAGAGGTCGCTGAAAATGCAGGATGTTTGGTCGCACAACACGCTCGCACCCTATTATAAGAAGGAAAAAAGGCAAAAGGAAGCTTTGGCAACCAAGCTCATCGTCAACACTCCTCACTCTCGGTCCAAGAATTGATGACCGGCCGGATCCAGATAGCCGGTTACATTGATGAGTTCGACTGGGGATCTTATTCGTAGAACTGGCATTGACTAAAACCTCGCCTCTAGTATTATCTATTATCTATTCTCGCTTTGTGTTGAACTAACTGTAGTCGAGGCATGATGTTTTCTTGGTTTTATCATCTATGTACTCCATCTATGTTCTCCATATATTTTGTTTATAAAATAATATTATTATATAGCATTATTATGTATACTGAAACTTCTAATAGATGGATAATAAAATCACCGATTCCGATATCCATTCATCCTTTTTTCCTAATGAGATTTAAGATCCATTTTTATATATTTTTCTACCGCACATATGCTAACGAAGCTTGGAAACATACGCATATAGCATAGATCTAATCAACGTCAACAACTAACTCACACACACATAAGAATTTTCATTATAGCATTATGTATACAGAACTTCTAATAGATGGATAATAAATTCACTAATTTCATATATCCATTCATCCTTATTTCCTAATGAGATTTAAGATCCATTTTCTCATATTTTTCTATGTCATTTATCTGCACAAGTCAACAACTAACTCACACACACATAAGACAAATAATATTAACCTTCATTACTCGCTATACAATAGTTCACTATTTTATTCAAACAACATCGCTCAAGTATTATTCTCACTATCGAATTCAAAACTCTGCTAACAACAAAGGCAACCACATGTCATCATCGACAACCGTATGTGTCACGTTCTCGTTTGCATTTTTTTGCTCGTGCACTCCTCTTTCCCTCCCGCCTTTATTTTCACTATCACCTTTCCGTGCAACCTTCCCCTTTGCATCACAATACTTACCAACCAGTTTCTCTACTTTACTTAATGCCAAAGCCACTTTCCAATCAAATCTAACACGAGTTCCAAGCTCACTTTACTACCACACGTTCATTAAGTATGCCATGACGACAAATAGTTCATGGATGACACATGTTTTAAACAACTACAAATGTTTCCACATGAATAACAACCAACAAACTATGACCGATACGTAACAAACACACAGTTCTCGTGTATACGTGTATCCATTGCCAAAAATGTAATAATGAGCAGACAGATAACAAACAGTTAACCAAAACTAGTCTATCTATAACATGGTCTCTCCATAAAATGACTCCATCTAAATCAACAACGGCCAGCGTACAAGCACGATACTCAACAGAATATCATTCGCTGCAGGTAGCATTCCTAATACACTGTTTCATTTTATTTTTTAATCTAAATATTCTGCTTGCCCCAGGAATCGTCCACATGCTTTCTGAGCCAAAATCCTGTTGCAGGTTACAACAACAAATCTTCACAGAAATAGAGATGGCTCCGTAATAAGATCATACTGCACCTGCCGTGGCTAAATGGCCAAGAGAAACAGGGGTAACTCCTGAAGAAGATGCCATCCATGTCATTGTCACTCCACCAGTTCCAGCAACAACGCCAATACGAGAGCTTAGAAACCAAGCATCGGAGATCACAAAAGAACTCTTAGATGTTTGGTATTATTTGAGTAAGCTATCCATCGACCTATGCAAGCTTCAACGGCTCTTACAGATTATCGACATTGATAGCACAATAGAAAGTGCAAAAGCTACTGGTAAAATATAAGAAGATCTCTAAACTGGCTCATCGATTTTAGCTGCTCATACTGTATCGATGTTTTCCTGATGTTTACTGGTATTTCATAGATAAAGGTCTATATAATCGTTTGTGGTTTCCGTCTAAATCATCCAAAATCCAAAATCCAGGCTCCATATGTAACCATTCCTTTCATATATAAATAACCATTTTCGGTTTCTCAATATTCTCATCCTTTTGTTCTTATCGACATCTCCGCCTCAATTGCTTCACAAGTAGTTTCATAATTGTAAAAACTTTGACAAATTTATCGCACAATTATTACGCCATGTATACGGCAGCAGGGAAACAAATTGGAAAAAATTCATTACAAAGCCTCTACAAAGTCTATGAATTTATAATTCTCTGTTCATCTATATGGTATTCATCCTTAGCTCCAATCTTCAAAAATGTAGTTTCGCAATGAGATTTGCCGTGATAGAGCTTCCTATGGTCATGGTTGGAATGTGTACTGATAAGTATAATCCTAAATCCAGATCTACCAAGGCAACGACTTCTACTTTGCCTCGCCTCAGATGCCTCATGGAAAAAAAAATTCAACGCTCTTCATTGAATTAAAGCCACTGTTCATTGGAGATATACCGTTGAGCTTGGCCGTTTACAAATTGAAATTGTCGTTTATTAAAAATCAATCGAAAATAGGGATACATAGAGCATAAAAAATTTCTAACACATCAGCTATAAAGATCCCTTCCTTTATTAGAAATCAATGGAAAACGGGGATACATACTCGGTTTCCCTCATAGGACCTAGAAAATTTCTAAAGTATTGGCTATAAAAATCCCTCAGGAGCAGAAAGCGGCAACTAAATATATAATCTGATAAGAAGGATAGATCCTTTTAGTTCTCCCCCGCCACCATAGTTTCTGCATCAACCCACAACAAACATTAGCACAATAGAGATCAATCCAGATATTACTGCAGTGCACGAACTACGTTCCTGGTAACATAACCCTCACTTTTTACATATACATGAAAGCACTATCGTACTGATATCAATTGCACTTTAAATGTACGATAACCAACGAAGAGATAGATAGATAGATAGTAGTTTTAACGTCACGCCACTAGGCAGCATCCAACTGGACACGAAGAGAAGCAACATACACATCCGCAGGAACCAAACTACCACGTCGCCATATAGGCTCCACATCCGACACCACTCATCACATGTATACATTCCTATCGGATATTAATGCACTCTCAATCGACGACAATAAGATATTCTATTTCCATAATATTGCACGCCTAAATTTCTTTCCCGCATGCTTATTCAATCTTCTTCATTTTCATAAAGCCTATAAACTTCAATTTGTGAGCCTGCATAAGTCACATCAACCCAGAACAGACTATGTGGTATCAGGCTTGCACTTCATGCAACAAGAAGGCAATAGAAAAAGGCTCGCACTTTTGCTGTGAAACATGCCACGTGAACACCAAAACAGCAAAAAGGTATCGCTGAAAAGTTTATATCTAATTTCACTATTTAATTCTACATCAAAAAGATATTGCTGAAAAGTTTATATCTCATTACATTATTTAACTCCATTCTTTTGTTACAATATTACCAGATATATTGTCCAAGAAAAATTGACAGATTCAACCAAAGAGGCTTGGGTATCAATCTTCAACGAACAAGTTGAGCAAATATTTGGTCATACTGCTGGATAGATGTCAAGTCCTGAGCGCAAAGATTGCAATTTATCTATAAACTTCTTGTCTAATGTGTATGACGCAATGGACCTTTGGTATTCTAGCCTCCCCATTGATCCAAGGTTTGCATCCTTAGGAAAGGCTTTAATGATGTATTTGACTGGCCACATAGTTGGATACAAGATCAATTCGTTTGACCCAGAACTTCCAGAAGATAAAGGAGTAATGGTTGCTTCTAAATAAGCATCCCTCTTTTGGTCCAACGAACAAAGAAGTTTCAAATCCAAGCAAAATTGGGAAAGTTCACACAATTAAAAGTTCATGAAACCCTCTAGCAATAACAGATTTTGGCACATCAAATATGTCATAAAATATGACATTATGCTCCAACAAGCAAATTAATGCGGCCAGATTTGCACCAAAGTACAAACCCGGTTGTCAAACGAGAAATTCAGTAGTCCTTGATGACTTCTAAAGGTGCCCCAACCATGAAAATGGGAAAGAAAAACAATGCATTGAGAACGCCACCAGGATCCCCTCAAGCACGCCCTAATAATTTTATGACCGAATGCACAACTTGATCTAGACCGACCTTAGCAAAGAAAAATTTAGTGTGATTGTATGAAGAAAATCTATGCTTAAGGAAGACATGGATGGCTCAAAAGTACTTGTAAGCCATCTTAGAAAAACCACAATATAGCAAGGAACAAAAAAATCTATTTAGCATGCAAGACTAAAACCAAGATCGTATTACAAAGCGAGACTGAGTCCCTTAGTTGAGTCTTTGGCAACTTCGGAATGCAAAAACTTCAGCAAATGATTCAATCAAAGCCTACAACATTATTTCTTTGCAGGGCATGGCTATCAGAGGTTTAAGCTTATTAGAAACTTACTAATATCAAATTCAACTTGGACCCCATGGAAATTACACAAATATATGCATAAAATGGAATCATTTACATCATTGTCACATGTCCAGTTGGATGCTGCCTAGTGGCGTGACGTTAAAATACTATCTATCTATCTATTAATATCAAATTCAACTTGGCCCCCCATGGAAATCAAACATATAATTCAGTCTGCAATCATGCATAAAATGGAATCATTCACACTACAAGGCAAAACTCATGGATGCATCGTAACGCTCCTCATGTACTCATCAAATCAAGCTCCTTCCTCTCTAATAATGAAAATTTTCCAGCTTCAATCTATGAACAAAATGCCCACATAGCATCTACCCCCATGAATTTATAAATCATAAACATCAAGCTATACATAGCTTCGCTTAATAACTTAATGCATTTGCTCCTACTTTCCTCGTCTTCAAAAATGGCCAACCTGCAGCATCTGAGCTAGGCTAACCATCAAATATCAGCAAAGCAAGCAGTAGAAGAATGCAATGAATCATGCACTGCATCTAGGGCCATTGTGAAAACGGCCAATCTTCCTTTGTACCCTGAGCAAAATGCTGGCTTGGCTGGATGAGATGGATACATAAAAGAATAATGATTGGTTTAGATGAACTTTTGGTTTGCATGGCTCCATAGCATGACAGAGGTCCTCCATGTCAGCCTCAACTTAAAACACCAATGGGACCGAACTTCAAATCTGGTGCTCCATCCTCATCCCCCATAACCATTAATTCTAATTCAACGATTTTCGAAGGCTGATATTTTTACAGGCGGATGAATGCTAAACTGCAAACATAAGAGAAAAAATCCAAGAAAACTTTTTGGTCAATGTTTTTCAGTTAGTTTTAGTTGAGCCATCGGAAATGGTCCCATAGAGACACATTGAATAATCTAGACATCTGGCTGTGTCCCCATTACACTATTCTTACACTATTCTTGCGGTTTCCTATGGCTACCTTCCCTTACCACGTCATCAAAGCTCGGGACACATTTCAGCAGCCATTCCCACTGACTCAATTTTGAACCGAAAGCACCAATCAAGAATAAGATTATCGCAAGAAGATAAAGAAGCACAGGTAAGCAGGTCACCTGTGCCATATAGACAAAACTCAGTCCATCCAAGGCAATAGGAACAACCAATTTTCTGTCTGGATTTGCCACGAGGCACAGCGAAGCCCTTGAATCCGGTAATGGGAATACGCCCCAAAGAAAACTTGTGCTCATTTCCATATGTGATGAGTATACATTCTATTTTCTTGGCATGGTCCCCTGTTTGTGTTTGCTATACATTACATTTGAAAACTTCTTTTCAGTAATGTATTTTTCATCATGAATTTGAATGCAGAATCTTCTGGGGCTTGTCTAACCGAAGTTAATTTATGCCGCCCGGCTATTGGGGCAACAAGACCAGAAATCAAATCTTCAATGTGGTCTTGCAGAGGCAGGGCTTGCATGCAAATCAAATTACCACATATCCCCACAAGAGCACAAGCCATCTCTGAAATGATGGGTCCACTTGCTCTCTCGAAGAACGATCTCCCTTCTTTCGATCCTCGATATTACTTTACTTGCACTATGACAGTCAGTGCACATTCTCAAGTTTTTGCTCATACGTAGTGTTTGTCCTTGGGGTGTATGAAGGAGCCCAAAGGCTATGGCCAATTTCTCAGCATGTCCACACAATGCTATTTCTTTTTCGGAATCAGAAACTGGTTTCAAAACAACATCCAGATTTGGCAGGTACCCTTCCTCCTTCATGCGTGAAGCCAAACTTTCTAACATAGCAGAGATTTCATCAGTTTGACGGTCACCAACCACAAACTCGTGCATCTCCTTATTCACCTCTATTAAAACTCTCCCAGGTTTCTTCTTTGCCCCTGCAAGTTTTCTCAGCTCTTCCATTCTATTTGCATCAACCCACATACCAGCTCCTGCATAAATGTTTGCCATAAGGACATATGGAGCAGCATTTCCAGAGTTCATTTGAACTAGTTTCTGAAAGCATCTTAATCCTAGGTCCACTTCCCCATAACTTCTGCAAGCACTAAGAAATGCAGTCCATGCTTCCTCGCATGGACGATATGGTATTGTTTGTAGCAATTTCTCTGCCTCACACAAGCACCCAGAACGAGAGAAGATGTCAACCATGCTATTATAGTGATCTCTTGTTGGTTCTATGTGATAATCTCCTCTCATCATTTCAAAGTATTCCTGACCTTGGGCAACCAGGCCAGCCCGACTACACGCAGTAAGGAGACACATAAAAGTAACATCATCTGGCTTTATACCATGTACTTGCATGCCAGAAAAACATTCTATTGCCATGTCGGTCTCATCATTCATGCTATATCCTCCTATCATTGCATTCCATGTCACAATATTCCGATGGGGTAACCTGTCAAAGACGCCCCGTGCCTCTGGAAGAAAACCACTTTTGGCATACATATCAACCAAAGCAGTGCCAACAAAAGACTCCTTGGCCATGCCCTTTTTTATAACCTGATAATGCAGCTCTCGACCCTTTTCTATGGCCCCTATACTTCCACAAGCTTTCAAACAGGAAGCAAAAGTAAAAGGATCTGGGGACAATCCTTCTAATTGCATCTGTTCAAAGAGCTGCAACGCTTTTTGGCCATAACCATGTTCAGCATATCCTACAATCATCGCGGGTCCATGATACAGCATCTCGATTTGGCAGATATCCAAACATCCTCTGACCCTCTGCAAGTGATGCACATTTGGCATAAACGCCTATCAAAGCATTAGCAACCAAGACATCTCTCCAGACCTCTTTTGTAATGCTCGCATGTATTTCCGGCTTTGTCAATGGCATTTAAGGTACCACAAGCTTTCAAGCTACAAACAAATGTTACAGCATTTGGAGACACGGCACACAATTTCATGCATCAAAGTACTCCAGTGCCCCCAACAAAATCCCTGTTCTACATATCCTGCAATGAGTGCATTCCATGACACAACATCACGAACCGCAGACTCTCAAACACCTCTAGTGCCTCTACAAGTGAGCCAGATTTAGCATACATGTCAATCAATGTGTTAGCAACAAACAGATCACTTTCTATCGCCAACTTCTTAATTTCAATGTGCATCTCACGGCCCTTATCTATAGCTCCTATGCAGGAACAAGCTTTCAGGACACAGACAAATGTGATGGCATTTGGTGAGTTACCTGCCATCCGCATGCAGTCAAAACATTCTAACGCTTCCCTCCCAAGGCCATTTTCAGCATAAGCTGCAAGTATTGTATTCCAGGATATAACATCTCGCTTTGGCAGTTTGTCAAATACTTCCCGTGCCTGTACAAGATAGCCACATCTGGCATACATGTCGATCAAAGTATTCCCCAGAATTAAATCATACTCAAATTTGTCTTGTTCAAGTTTGATGTGTATTTTGTGGCCCTTGTCTATTGCACCTATGCTCCCGCAAGCTTTTAAACTGCAAATAAAGGTGACAATATTTGGAGACACTCCCTCAAATTGCATTAGCTCAAAGCATTCCAATGCTTCTAAAGCATGCTCATTTTCGCATAGCCTGCAATCAGCGCATTCCATGACACAACATCTCGAACTGGAAGCATATTGAACACTTCCCTTGCCTCTACTATTGACCCACATTTGGCATACATATCAATTAGAGTGTTACCAATCGAAATAGCACCTTGAAATCCTTTTTTTATAACCTCAGAGTGTATTTCCCGGCCTTTATGAACTCCCAGGCTATTACAAGCCTTCAAACAGCAAATAAATGTGACTGTATTTGGGGAAATGCCTTCCAGATGCATCTCTTCATAACATTTCAGTGCATCTTGATCAAGCCCATTTTCAGCATATCCTGATATAATTGTAGTCCAAGTGACAACCCCACGACATGGTAGCCTGTCAAATGTCATTCGCAAGATCATCAAGTGAGCCACATTTAATGTACATGTCAATCAAAGCACTGCCAACAAAAACATCTTTTTCGTAACCTTTCTCTTGTACCTTCTTTCGTATATTTCTACCCTCATCAATGGATCTTATACTGCTACAAGCTTTTAAGCTATAAATAAATGTGACAGGATTTGGAGAAATGCCGTCTGTTTGCATCTCTTCAAAGCATTTCAATGCTTCAAAACCAAGTCCATTTTCAACATATCCTGCAATTAGTGTAGTCCATGAGACAACATTTCGGACAGGCAACAACATGAGAACCTCTCGGGCTTCTGAAAGTAACCCATGTTTCGCATACATGTCAATTAGGACATTACCAACAAGAACATCTCTATCAAGTCCCTTTTCGGCAATTTCCACGTGCATTTCACGGCCTTTGTCTATGGCCCCCATGCTGCTGCAAGCTTTCAAGACACAAACAAAAGTTGCAGCATTTGGGAACACACCTCCAAGTCGCATCTGTTCAAAACACTTCAGTGCATCCTGTCCTGATCCGTAGTTAGCATATCCATTGATTAATGCTGTCCATGAAACCACATTTCTATGGGGCAACTTGTCAAAAACTTCTTGTGCCTCAACGAGTGATGCACACTTAGCATACATGTCTACTAAGGCGCTGCCAATGAAGACATCGGATTCAAGCCCAGTTTCTTGAATCTTAGCATGAAATTTCCGACCTCTTTCAATGTCATTTGTCCTAGCACATGCCCCCAGTAAAGCTGTAAAAGTATAACAACTGGGATGCACATCATCTTCTTGCATTTTCTGATACAGATTGAATGCATCCCGTAATTGTCCAGTTTCCATGTATCCTTTTATAAGAGAAGTCCAAGAGTGTTCATCCCGATAAACTAAACTGTGAAAAGCCTCATGAGCATTGGAGATGTTCCCACATGCAACAAGCATAGGCACAATGTGATTTCCTATAGTTTGATGGGCGTCCAGCCCATTCTCGCAAATGTGTCCATGTAAGCTGCTTGCACATTCTAAGCTTCTTTTCTTACCATATTTCTGCAAGGTGCATACAATGTCCGGAACACAAGACTGCATCGAAACCCGTATTCCAGCCATGAAATTCCACCCAGGAACCTAATTTAGACATACTTCACGACCATTATTTAGTCTGCTTCGAATCACACAATTAAAATTGCTATCGGAGTTGCCAGTCTGCATAAGATGTCCACATCGATGGTTCCATGCGAAGAGAATATGCATCCTAAAAAATGGGTGTCAAACAACGAGATTGAACGAAAGTTACAACCATTCTGAGTCTGAAAGTACCGTTGATCTTTGCTTGAAAAAAATTTCTTCGTGACCATCATGCCTGTGCAGATCAACCTTCGCTTATAATAAGCTAATCTTGGCATGCCCTTCGGCATAGCTCTGCTGCTACCCTGGGGTTATATACGGAAGGTAACAAGGACCTAGAGACCACTTCAATACCTCTAGTCCCAAGCATACTTCCCTTAAACACATTCAAACAGGATGGCTTCAATACCTGTTACCAGGTCTAAAATTTGTTTTGTGGTTTAGAGTGGACGTTCTTCCATGGCTGTTATAAGTAGGTGAGGACCTTGCATGTTGTTTTAGGTTTTTTTTTATTTTTATAGCATAATGTTACTCCAACATGGAGATGCTTTGGTTGGGAAGAAAAAACAAAAAAGTTAAAAAACATTGGAACTTCAGAAATAACATCCCATTAAGTATACCACAAATCCCCATGACAACAAATTTTCAAAAAAAAAAATTCATTACAAAATGCGGCCGACAAGACGCGACCTCCAAACACTTCTGACAGTACATGGGTGCGGCTTCAAACCCTAAAACTATGCGGTCATAAGAGCTTGCAGACCTATCCTTGCAGATCTATCCTCTGAGCAGAAAGCCCATCAAGCAAATCTTGTTCTTCAAAATTTGGGGCAGCTCTGGCATTATCTGAAACGTGTTGCTTGCATTTTCTAAATCACTGCACCGGCTACATATTTAGTATGGCATTGCAAATAAATAAAATAATTCTTCAACTGTATTCGGGGGATAATATCAGAATGGATAATTCTATGCAAATTTTTAGTTTCAACCCTGATAATTAATTCCTCTCCAACACCTTGCAAAAGAAATGATCACTTTTCTCTTCTTGCTTTATGCCTCCAGATTTGCCTCTACACGTTTGTATATGCTCTGCGGCTGTTTTCAGGCCACATATACCATATAAATTTTTCTTATTTCCTTGCCAAAAAGTCTACAATGTTTTTAATTTGTTTCAACCGTCACCATTTACATGTCGTCATTATTTACATCAACAGCATCTTAGTGGCATATAAAGATTGCAGCATCTTGCTTCCATAATTACATAATCCGCAATTCCATAAAAGATCTGAACCGCGCTCTGATATCAATTGGTATGATTTATGGATTTGGATTTTTGAACATCCTTAGATTATTGAATATACATATAAACAATAGATCTTTGACCAATCTAAAACACAATACAGAACAATTGCTATGATACAGTACTTAACTACCCAACCGGATCCACCTCCGAAAGGCTATACTGGCAAAGCTACACATTGGCTTAACTGGCTCCTGATCACCACTGCTAAACCGCAGTCTCCGATCAGAAGGGAAAATTACTAGGCTTCTGGATAAGAAAGGCTTATAGAGAATAATCTGTGTGCAAGCTCTTTTTTTCATCTCCAAAGCGGTTGCTGCTACATTGGATCACTGGTCTGGCCTCTCTGTCCGACTGTATCTACAACAGCTAATCGCTTCCTTTAAACATTTGGTTGGCTACTATCCCCACCTTCTCTATGGCCGTTAGTCTGTAGTGAATAGGCTGTTGGTCCCAGGTGTTCCCAACAATTAGTAGTCTCCCCCATTTATAGTCTTAATTCGGTGACAACCATATGGATATTCATATCATACGAACATTATACTTGTATATACAAAAGATGGTCGTCACATGGATGCAAAAGGGTAGTTGCACAGGACAAGGTTTGAACTTGCAATCTTCTAGTTGCAAACCACACACCTTTGCCAAGTACGCTACCAATACTTGTTAAAGATATTTCCTCATAATTCTAGAACATACATGCATGTCCCACACTTTGGGCGTGATCTCATATATTGGAGTGGCACGATCCCCACCATTGGCCTAGATATATAAGGAGGCACCTCCTTCTTTGTAGAACTATTCCAGCTCAACGCTAGGCTTGAGCCTTCTAGGCATATGTCTCGTGTTCCTCGCTTTGCCTTCGAGCCATTGTACCCTTTGATTCCCTCGCTCATATATTAGATTTTTGCCGATCTTGGCGTATTTCTTTCGTATTTTTGCATATTTTCGACGATTTCCCTTTTTTTGTGTAGGTTCATGACAATTTGAACCGAATCCCTTACCGCTTCTTGCCTCGCTCCGATCCTAAGCATTGCTTTATACATATTGGGTTGTTCTTGTCTCTATGGAGGAGGTTTCATCCTTATTACACCAGGTCCATCAACTTGTTCAAGTATGCCAGCAGTTATAGTTGGATAACATGGAGCTCTAGGAATGGGTAGCTTCTCGTGAGGCAGCCTCTAGCTCAGGGAGGGGATCATCAGAGCCTAAGATTAGCCTGGCAAAAAAATTTGATGGCACTAGATCCAAGCTCCGAGGTTTTTTCAATCAGATTTGGCTCGTTATTCGGCTCCACCCTCACAGGTACCCTACAGATCAGGAACAGGTCGGACTAGTTGACTCTCCTCTTTCTGGGTCAGCCTTGAGTTGGTTTGTTCCCCTACTAGAGAAAGGGGCTCCCGAGTTGCAAAATTTTGCTGCGTTTACTGCTGAACTTAAGGCATGTTTTGGAGACACCGATGGCAATGCACAGCAGTAACCAAGCTTGGCAACCTCAGGCAAGGTTCTTGTCCACCTTTAGTTTATGCTTCTGAGTTTTGACAGATTGCCATAGATACAATGCTGGAAGATGCGCTCTTCGGACTGGATCAAGTCGAAGAGGGCTCCATGAGGATGTAAACGATATGTTATCTTCTTATCGCGGATACTTAAGATAAATTCAATTCTCAAAACCAGCAAGCAAAAGAGAAACACTAAAAGAAAGCCCCATCTGGGTGTCTCCACTAAACAACACAATATACAATAAGGTCGCTTGAAGAAAGAACCGACAAGTGGAGAAACACAGAGATGAGCTGATGAAGATGAAAAGGAAGAAATGTAGTATATATGCGAGAAAAACCTAACTACCAAGGGAGTCTAACTAACTAAAGGTAGCAATGGTTTCGAGAATTACATTTGTTGACTATGGAGGATCCCAGAACCTTAGACGAAGCTATAAAGTTTGTGGTTCGTTGTGATAACTGACTTTTTGAGCGTAGGCAAGAAAGACGAAATTAGCACATTTCTATACTTCCCCAAGCTCCAGCAATCACAGCAGTTTTTGCACCACCCACGTCCTCTGAATCAGTTGGCCCAGTGCCTATGCAAATTGATGGTGTGGTTCGAGGGCCCTTGTCTATCATCTGAGAAGCAATGCCGAAGACCAACGGCCAATTCTTAGTACTTCTGCCATTCTTTCTAAGTATACCAACTTTTCTAAGTATATTTCTTTAACTTCATTCTAACTATGTTGTCGATATGGTGGATGTGATGGCAACATGGTGTATCTTGTGATGCAAACTGTGTTGCCTTCTGTATAGTATGTGGTGCCAACATAGTGCATATGATGCTAATATGATACATGTGATGGCAACATGGTGCAAACAGTCAATTATAGGTGTATTTCTCTCCTTGCTGATTTTAAGAAGTCCAGAACTTCCTTGACCTCTATTTTGAGTTCATTACCCTCTGTTGTAACTTCCTTCCTTTGACACTTTAATGTTGCAATTCAAATGATGTCAACTAGAGGTTTGAACTCAACCGTAGTCATACACATCCGTCATTAGGTAGTGAATGTGTTGTACTTTCATTACAATAAAGTTGTTCAAAATACAAACTTGAAAAATGCACTACAAATGTATGATTTCACAATCAGGACTTCAGTCCTGTAGTACATGATGTGTTATAAGGTTCGTCCTGCCATCCTCATTGCCACTGCTAGTCAATATCAGAACTTCAGTCAAACATTCAATAATCATGGACAGCTCAGAATCAGAAATATCAACTGCTTGCATCACAAATGGAAGGATCAGCATGCTTTGTTAAAGTTTGAGTGCAATAGTACTGATATAACTCACTAGTTCTCGCTATAATGTCTACTCCATTGTGTAGTCCTCTCAAAAAATTGCTTATAAAATAACAGACCACTGGCCCGCACGAGTATCCATCCACCTGTATTGGCCTTCTACAAATTTTCTTTACATCTAGTTGGTTGTCAATCTTTAGATATTTTTCTAGATTCTTCACAAACATGCAGAGGCAAACCAACATCCTTACGCATGCAAAAAATAATATGTTGGGCAAATATTAAGACACAACTGTTGGAATCAAACGCTTTGAGCCCTGAATTGAACCCGTAAGAAAACCAAACTCAATCTTCTCCCTTAGCACCTCCTTAAAATCCACAAAGGATGTACCTGCTTAAAGCAAATCGAAAGACACAGAGAATTCCACACATGACTAGATTACAAGATCACACGTAACCCATAAAACGCATGACCTTCTACTACGAAAATATCATATCACAGATATCACCGTTCCACCCTCGATCCAAAGATCAAATCCGCAAAGATATAGAAGCTCCAAGGCTGTTTTCGCAAATGTGATGCCAAGTTCAACAAATCCGCCCACAAACGATGACGCCGACCGTGTTCCCTTAAAAAAAACTCCCGTTCTCTTCACTATTTAATTTCTTTGGCCTCGCTTTTCCCTTTTTATTTTCGCTCCATGCAAAACCTATTTGTAAACGCTAACCACTTAGGCATGTAATTCCAACAATCTCCCCTCATGCCCTAAGTGTTGATGGTTCCAACATCTTCTATTCCTAAATCCTTTTGAAATACTTTAAATTTAGATTCTGCCAAAGCTTTTGTAAGAATGTCAACACACTTTGTACCTCGAAGAGGTCTATACAAGATGTTTTTTTCTCCATTCTTTACTTGATCAATGATAAAGTGATTATGTAGCTCGATATGCTTTGTTCTTTCATGTAAGACCGGATTCTTAGTCATGGCAATACAACTTGTACTATCACAATATAATGGTGTTGGCCCCTTTGAATGCACCCTCCTAGCAAGCGCACATATCCCCGACCTTGATCCGCGAAAGTGTCCCGATCACCTCCCCAATCTGACCGCAAAACCTTCAAGTAATAGACTTTGCAATCTTACACCATGTTCACATCTCAATACAAGACCATAGTCCCGAAAGTGCCTTTCGTGAAACCTTAAAATACGCTTTTATGATTTCCAAAGGACCTTCACCGTGATTATTTAGAAATTGGCTTAACACATTTACTCCATATGAAATATCGGGACGCGGTACAATTTGATACATATTGAAGACATCCAATAAGCTCTCTATAAGGTCGATTCATCATGATATGCTTTTCTTCTTTTGTTTTGGGACACATCTCAGAGCTGATTTTCTGCCCAGCTGCTACTGGAGTACTTGCAGGCTTACACTCCATCATTCCAAATCTTTTAAGCATGCCTAGAATATTTCGTTTTTGAGTAATAGCTATAAATCCCTTCTCTTTATCTCTCAGAAATTTCCATACCTAATAACTGCTTAAGCTTCCCCAAGTCCGTCATTTGAAATCTTTTCTTTGAAATATCTTTGCAATAACTTAAGCAACCAATTATCATTAGCAGCCATTACGCAATCATCTATATAAACTGCAATTATGCAAAAGTATCCATCTTCCCTATAGATATAGACATTTCCATCCATATTTAATTTTTCAAACCCATCTGTTTTCAAATGATTGTCAATACATACATACCACTGACGCGGAGCTTGTCTTAGGCCATATACTGCCTTCTGCAATTTCCACACCTTATCTCCATCAACTTCGTATCTAGGAGGCTGCTCCATATAAATTTCTTCATCCAAGTCTGCATTGAGAAATGCCGTGCAAACATCCATATGATGCAACTCTAAGTTGTGCATGTTAGCAGTAGCCATAGTTGCCCTGACACTTATTAATTCAACAATTGGAGAGAACGTTTCATCATAATCAATACCTTCTTTTTGAGTAAACCCTTTCGCCACCAGTCTAGCTTTAAATTTCTGAGTTTGCCCATCTGGTCCCTGTTTAATTCTAAAAATCCATTTATTTCCAACAATATTTCTGTTAGTAGGTCTGTCAACCAGTTTATACGCTCTCAGACGCTCAAAAGAGCTTAGTTCTGCATTCATTGCATCCTTCCATTTCTAGGAATCTAGACTTTCTATGGCTTCATTATAGTTGCTTGGTGTATCAATTTCTAATATAGACATAAGAGCAGGAATTACCTGTTCGCCTTCCTCTCTCTCTTCTGTTTGCTCAGTAACACTTCTCCTAGTACTTCTTCCGGTCTCATCCCTTCCATATTGTGAAGTATCAAAAGATATCCCCTCTTTAAGCAATTCAGCTTCAGTTCTTCTTCTACGTCTTATTGGCTCTGGAGCTGGTTCCATTTCGTTATCAATGACCCTTCCTGACCAGCTTCTTCATCTGCTTGATTGACAATGGCTCTTTTTTCATCAAAATAATCTATCGGTTCCCAGTTAATATCTTTATCTGCATCTCGATTTTCTTTATTAGTACTTAAAAACCGATCTTTGTATAATATATTTTCAAAGAAAATGACATCTCGACTTATAATCACTGTCTTTTTATTTAGATCATAGAGCCTATACCCTTTTGATTCCGTATTGTATCCAGCAAAATATGTTTCCTTACTTCTATCATCCAATTTTGATATCTTATCATCTATTACCTTTGAATATGCCAAACAACCAAAAGTTTTAGTCTTTTACCGATTGACGCTTGCCGGTCCATAACTCATCTGGAATCTGACCATTCAGGGCTCTGCCTGAGATCTTATTTTGAATATAGAACGCAGTATTTACAGCTTCTGCCCATAAGAAATTTGGAAGACCTGCATGCTTTAACATAGCCCGAGCTGCTTCCATTACCGTTCGATTCTTTCTTTCAGAGACACCATTATGCTGAGGAGTACCTCTGCAAGTCAATTGCCTTTTGATTCCTGTTTCTAAACAAAACCTTTTAAATTCATTTGATAAGTACTCTCCCCCTCTATCTGATCTTAAACATTTTAATTTAGCACCTGTTTCACGTTCTACTTCTGCAAGATAGGCCTTAAATGAGTTGAACACCTGACTTTTATGAGTTAAGAAGTACCACTTAGCTTTTCTTGTATAGTCGTCAATAAATGACACAAAATAGTATTTTCCACTAACACTTCTAACTCTCATAGGCCCACATACATCCGAATGCACTAGGGCTAATTTTTCATTTACCCGTTCACTCTTCATAGGAAAAGGCTTTCTACTTTGTTTGCCCAACATACATCCATGACACAAAGCACTTTCCTCACTATTATCTATAAAGTCCAAACCGTCCAGTAACTTGTGTTTTTTCATAAAAATTATATTTTTCAAGTTCGTGTAGCCTAATCTTTGATGCCACAATTCTTGCACTGCGACTCGCATGAAACCAACAAAGCGCCCGATAGGCTTCTCATTCATCTCAGCAGATTTCTACAATGGTGGACAGTGGATAGCCGCACACATGCGAACTACCCACGAAAAATAAAGGGAAAATCCAATTATAACATTTGGACCCCAAAAACAAATACAATGCTAATAGATGAGTGGCTGATGTACCTGCCGAAAGCTTATCACCGGATTAAAAACCTCCCTTTTCGGGTTTTCGAGGAAAACCCTAGTGATAAGCCTTCGCAAGGGGCTTAGACAAACGTAAAGGCATAGAATCGCCCCAAAACCCGCCGCATGGAGAAGTCAAAGCGGATGGCGCCGCCAACCCGCACTGCACATCACCAACAACAAACGAAAACATACCAAAGAATAGCATCACCCAAAGGGTGGAAAAAGCATCACCCAACGGTGGAAAAACATGATAAATGAACTTGTACAAAATATAGTAAACAAAGAAGGGGGGAGGGTGGGTTCAAAGAGAATAAGGTACCCGGGCCGAGAGAAGAGGAAGCCGATGAAACGCCGATGAAGAACTCGCAATAAGTAGCAAACGCCCAACCCGACGAACGCCCAAAACGCATGCGATGCATGCATGCGACGCGATGGAATGCATGCATGCTGCCTTTGAGTAAAGAATGCCGATTCGCTACGCCGAATCGACGACGATCATTCTTGCACCGCGACCGCATGAAACCAACAAAGCCCAATACCAAAGGACTTCCTTAACAAACTAGGATCGAGGACGAAGGTCACAGGATGAAGGCTAAAGGCGAAAAGGACAAAGAGGGGAAAGCAACGCCAAATTAGCCAAACCAGGCAGAAGAAGCCCTCCCTCGCTCGAAACAAATCAAAGAGAATCGCTCGGCGAGACGTTAATGCGTAACCCACCACCAAAATAGCGAACCCCAACTGAAACAAATCAAAGAGAATAAGGCATCAATCTGAGAGAAGAGGAAGCATGCCGATGAGACGTTAATGCGCCAAACCAAGCCGCCTAAAATAGCGAAACCCTAACCCGTAAAGGGCATGCGCGCGCGCATGCATGCATGCAAGACATGCATGCTCGCCCCATTCTAGAATGTCGATCCAATGTCTCGGATCGATGCGATTCTAGAATGGGGCTCGCATGAAACCAACAAACCGCCCGAATACCAGAGAACTTCCTTATCAAACTAGAATCGAGGACGAAGGTCACAGGATGAAGGCTAAAGAAGGGCCGAGGCCGAGAAAGGACATGCCACAAAGATGCCGAAAACGCCAAATGGGCCAAACCAGAGCATCTTAATAGAAGCCCTCCCCCCGCTCGGAAACAATTCAAAGAGAATAAGGTCTTTGATAATACGATTGAAAGAATAAGGTGTTTGACTTTGAGAGACAAACATTATATAAGTATTACATTTTGTAAATTGTGAATATAATAGTACAGAATTGAGTACTTAGTCTTATTTAGAGGAGAGGTGCAAGGACTTACTTATATTGGGGTTTTTAATTGGTGACGATAACTAAAGAATGTAAAAGCATTTTTGTACATAGATATAATGTTTGTTTCTCACCTATTCATTGCTTGTTTCTCATCTCATTCTTTTAACGTATTTAGAAAACAATTTTATAAGTAGAGGCTTGAATTGATTATGTAATTTGTGGTGCAAGGGAACATATTTTGAATAACGCCAAAAGATTTGTGGACACCCACTTCTATAATTGTAGGCTAATGTTCAGTCCAAATGCAAGCATCTTGATCAGTCTATTAATATAGAATTACATGAGGAAGCCTTGCATGAGGATATACTGTTGAGCATTTTTGAAAAGCCAGTCAGCTTTCCTGCAAAGATCATGTTGTGCACACCTTAAAATTGTTGCATTCCAAGACAAAACATCCTTGGATAACATTTTTGTGAAAATTATGCTTCATACTGTTATAGTCAATTGAACAGTTCCAAGCATTATCATGCAAAGCCACTTACCGAACTCCTCGAAAGCACAAAAATTTCTGGCAAGCAGTAAGCTTTTTCACCATCAAAACTCTAACTAACATCTGAGAAAGAATCATCTCAAACCCACATCACATATGACGTGTTAAATTACTTCTAATTTGAATGCAAATTACCTTCATTTGATCTCATCCAGCTGCTCGCTGCATAGTATACAATGTTGTGAGGCATTCATTCCTTTGAACATGCCATGAAGCCAGGCTGGACTACACTGGATCAGGATGTCTTAAAGTTGCATTGATCCATTTAAGGCTTTACTTGAGTCAGTATAGCATTGTATAGTAACTTCAAATGAAAGAGATGGAAAAACTATGGCAATTTTAGACAATGGTTTTAACATGCCATGCATTAATTTTGAAGGGCCAGAAACCTCATCATGCATGCCTTTCACATGAGAAGCCAACTCCAGGTACATGAGAGTACATGGTTTCTGCTGCATGTTTTGCTCTTATAAATGAGCTACTAAATGAAATTCACTGTGAAAAACAACAAATGGATGTGAGAGTAGCATTTTCTGTGAAGTGTCTACTTTTCTCTCAACCTAAGCTGTGATGTTCATTAGCTTATGATCTATGCAACAACATGGTAGTCTAGGGTATATTAGAATGGACAATGAGACGTTTAACACATGCTCTAAAAAAAAGGATTTATAGAAAGTTCAATTCCACGAAGATGCACTCTCTCTGCACGCTTAAGATAACCTTGACTACCGCAGAAGATAGGAATTGCCTAGATTAGTCAATAGCAAGGACATTGAAAGACATGTGAGATTAAGCATACGTATCTGGGATTAAGCATACCTAGATCATAACACGCCAGATTTTAGAAGAGATGCATTCATAGTTTCTGCATTCACTGATAGAATATAAAGGCCCGTAGTTTGAGATTATTTAATAATGATCTGTATAAATGGCCAGAATCTGCAGAATACATGTTTCTGGCACCAAGGGATATCTTATTCCTTCATCTACACAAAGAGGTCATATCCCTTTGATGTTTTATTCAAACCCCAAAGACTCTGCCAGAAACAAAGCTGAATGATATGATGCTTGACTGTCTACTGCAATACCTTTTGCAAAATACTGAATACTTCAGAAAATAAAACCGCACTTATAAAGTGCATGCATGCACGCTTTTACTTTGAAATATAGCGATGGTTACCAAAATCACGGGGGTTCAATGTCGACAAATAATAGTAAACACTCTAGATGCCGTGTCCGACCTCTCCTGACCTCTTGGCTCAACTATGGGAAGTCGTTAGTATCATCTACGCTACACTTGAAGAAGGCATATGAAGACCCAAAAACAATGTGTCCTCTTGCTCATGCTCAGTATTTAGCACTATTCCCTCACCAAGAGCAAATTAGTAGTCAGGTCGCTTTTTTATGCAATCTAAAGCACCACAAAACATTAACTAATCCATCACATAAAATAGTCATTGATTGATCATCTCATTGTTGGAAGATAGCAGAGCACCTATACATCCTTACAATGTAAATCTAGGCACTCACAATCGGTAACAAGTAAGGAAACCGAAGAGTACTCCCCAACAATTTGGATGTTTATAAGAACAAATGACCGGTAACAAAAGTGCCCGGCAATGATGTGATAAATCTTACGGGATGATCATCATCGAAATTAAATCTTTTCCGGATGCCAACCGGTAGCTTTACGCTTGTTGGATCTGATCGCTTCAAAGGAATTCTAGTCAATAGAAGAATAGATGGAAAAAGTCATTATACGCTATGATGTCATTCAATTTACATAAATTCATGGAACATGGAATGATCGGGCTTTAAAATCGGTCCCCGTGATGTCATTCAAAACATGTCAAGCACAATCAAATGGAAGCAAATTCTCCTTGTTGTTTATAATCGAGTAAATTTCAATTACTCACCTTGGCGCATATAATACGATCCAAGAAGAAAGTCATCATCTATTTTTCGTAATTTTGTGTCTCTTAAATGGAAAATATTTGAGGAAAATTGCACATTGTCAAATTTTGAATACGTAATAATCTACAATGCAATCAACCACCACTTGTAAGAAATCCTTGCCCGCAAAGAACACCGGTGTAATAACAGGCAGCCCTTTCACATGGGCAAAATAGAATAGTGTATAGAAATGTGGCAAGAGATGGTATCTCCTCTTCATGGCCAATGGTGCCTCAAGTTTCTCTCAGATGCCCCGCAAAAAGGGAGTAGCGCACCAATTCCCATCCAACGGGCAAAAGTCTTGGAGTTGAGTCTCCCAAATCCTCCAATATCGCATCCGAGCATAGATAACTTGAGCCGCTGGCAAGACCTATCCGAAAAGCACAGCCCGATTTTTTTCTTCCATCTAACAAAACATAAAGAGGAGAAATCAAAGGGCATAAAATAAACGCCACATCGGACGAAATAAAATAGCAAACTCAAATTATCCCCCCGGCTGTTCCGGTCTTCGGACAATGCATAGCGAACATTCTATAGTAGAGATCGTGCACCATTTCCGGAATGCTTTTCAGATTTCACGAAAATATTCCCATAGGGGAAATAATAACCATCTTGTTTCGCTGGGCTTGTTGCTGCTGTTGCATCTTCACCGGACTGTATACCCCCGAATTGGACAGAGTAGAGATGGAGAAGATACCATAAGTAGGAGGCCGCAGTTGGCGTAATGCTGCCATAGCCACTCTTTTCTCCAACAAAAAGACTCGCATATGAAAAAGAATCGGATAAAATAACTGCTGCATCTAATCGATCTAAATAGAATAATAAAAAGCAGGGCGATTGATGTCAAGGCGGGAGCCTCATCTGTAGATTTGGTTCGACAGGGCAGGGCATTCACGTTGTTCTGGCATGCATTAACCCAGTGAGGACAAAATAATAACTAATTATTTAACGGCTTAGAGGTTACAATAAGAATAGTCATGATGATCTGACGGTCCAAAATAAAAGTTGTGGGAAAAGAAATTGACGGTCGAGATGCTCTGCACACACTACATTTTGCTTTTATTACTATATATAGATATAGATGCTTGTCAAACAAGACTTTATATCAACTAAATCTGCTACAGATATTAAGTTTTTTATCATCCCTGGTACACACAATACATTATTAATGGTAATAACATTTCCATCTTCTCCTATGCGTTCTAACACACCACAAGCTTGCTTTTCTCCATTAGCCATACGCACACATCTGAGCTTACTAGTTTCAAGCTTTCTTAAAATTTGTGAACTTTGCATCACGGATTTTTCAGCTCCAGAATCTATAACCACAGGGTTAGAAATATTTTCATCGCATAAATTTGACAAAGCATGTGACTTTACCTCCTCCTCAGGAATTTCTTCTGATACAGAACCTATAGTTGGCTTTGAAAAGGTAACACTTCTGGATGCACCTCTACTAGAAGATCCCCTAAAGTTTCCACGTCCTCTTCCCCTTTTTGTACACATATTGGCTAGATGACCAGCTCCTCCGCAAGCATAGCATGAACGGCCTCTGATTCTAGTGCAGTTTGGCTTAATGTGTCAAGTTTCTCCACAACCATAACACGTTACATCCTTACTTCTGCCTCTTCCTCTCCCAAAATACAATATATTATCTCCCCCTTGATCAGAATTTCTTCTTGCTTCTCTTTGCGTAATTTCAGTCCTTGCAATACTTATAGCTTCTTCTTTAGTTCTAGCCATCGTGCGAATTAAAGATGCAATATTTTCATCATATGCAGCAAATACATCTGAGATATAAAGAATTTTTGATTGGACAGAAAGAGGCGCAGCACCTTCTAAATCCATAAATATTCCATCCATTTTATCAAATAACTCAACCAGATCTTGACCACTTTCATATTTCAACATTCTTAACTTGTTCCAACTTATGTCTCTGAGATGCAGTTAACTGTTCATATTCATTTAACAAATACTGCCACATATCTCGTGGATCCATACTATGAATTGACGCTATAATACCATAACCAAGCTTTGAAATGATAATACCTTTTGCTTGGGCTAAATCTTTTGCAGCATCCTTTGCCGCCTTTGCCGATTCCACAGATACCTCCAGCTTTGACGATTCTGCAGCTTCATTCTTCATAGTTACCCGCCTTTGCTTCTCAGTTTCTGTGAGAGGACGGACCAAATCCCACAGCCCCTCTGCTTCCAAAGCCTTCTCAACTTTCATCTTCCATGCCTGAAAACCAGAGCCTCCTTTATACACCTTAACGTCAGCTAAAATAGAGGCAGCAACCTTATTAGATGCCATCTCCCTTTTAGACTCAAAAGCTCTGATACCACTTGTTGGAATCAAATGCTTTGAGCCCAGGAATTGAACCCAGAAGAAAAACCAAACTCAATCTTCTCCCTTAGCACCTCCTTAAAATCCACAAAGGATGTACCTGCTTAAAGCAAATCGAAACACACAGAGAATTCCACACAGGACTAGATTACAGTATCACACAGAACTGATAAACAAACAGCCTTCTACTACAGAAAATATCATATCACAGATTATCACCTGTTCCACCCTGCTCCAGCACCGGCAGCATATGGAAGCTCCAAGGCCTGTTTCGGCAACAGATGCCAAGTTCAACAAATCCGGCCCACAAATGATGATGTCGGCTGTGTTCCTGTTAAAAAAAAAAACTCCTGTTCTCTTCACTATTTAATTTCGGTCTGCTTTTCCCTTTTTATTTTCGTTCCATGCAAAACCTATATGTAAACGCTAACCAGGTATCATTTGGGTCAAAATGCTACCACTTAGGCATGTAATTCCAACAACAACTACAAACCTTTGCACCAACTCTATCTCTGCAAAGAGGCCCATGCTGTCAAAACAGTAGATGTCTGGCTCACATATTTCAGACCTTTCCCCAACATCAGCAATGAGATACATAGTCCAGTGGTGACCATGACATGCAGGAACGAAGACATTCACAGATTTCAAAATCTATATCCGATATGAATCCCACTATTTTGTAACTTCTTCTGTTCAAAACCAAGTAGAGGAGTGGATCGAAGAAGTAACAGAGAGCGGACACCTCATATGCCTCCATAAATTGATGCATGCACTTGCAATTCTATACAAGTCAATGAACTCAAATGAAGAGCAATTAGCACTTGAGGACCTACTCTATGTAAAGATCGATCAGCTGATCATTGTACTAAGAACCAACTTTGTCTAGAATGTTTGCTTCTGATGTTTCAATGGTAACAGGTTTCTTATTACCATCAAAAACATCCAAAGGAAGCTTTCCCAGTGATGACAACCTGCTCGGTGCCATCTTCTTGGATCTGTAGGCCAAAAACAAACATGTATTCGCAAATAGCATCCATAGCACAAGAACTTGAAGACAACAGTACCAAAAAGTCAAAACTTAGTAACAAAGTTTTATTCATTGCAATCAATGTCAAATAATCATGTTTTGATCACTTTTTTTTCCTGTATCTATCCAACAGCTTTAAAGCTTTCTGAGACATTTCTATGTCGTATACATTATACATTAGGTTACTCTCAACATAGCTAAATAAGTAGCCATGTCCAATTCTTTAATGAAGTATTCAATATTTGACCATCAACTGTACTTCAATCGAAGGTGTTTGGAAAAATAAATTTATTTTTCTCATTGTTGTATGACTTGTACCTATTGTCGTCAATGAGCAGGGTATTCTCAACCCCAAACCTTGGGAATGCAAGGTAGACCTTACTCAATTCCTTCAAGAAAATGGGCTTATTCTTGATCGACAACCCTGTCATCGTGCATTCATCTTGGTTCCATACAAATAGAAACTTTGAAGCAAATTTTGATGTGGCACGACTGCAAACTAGATGCATGTTTTGTGATGACGTACTAGACCATAATGCAACCACGAAGTTATCGACACACAAAGATATAAACTCTCTAAAGCACGGCCTTAAAATAATAGTCTTCTACTTGTTCAGCCGCCGACAACATCAGGTTCCTTGACTGATGATATGAGCTCCTTTTTATCATACAACTTACAAACAATACCATTGAAGTAAAAAATAATGAGAAATTCTGACCTTTTACTTGTCATGAACCTACTCGAAAACAAGGAAAAATACGTGGAAAATACGCAAGAAATACGGAAGAAATATGCCAAGATCGGCAAAGAATAATCAAGAATACAATGGCCCAAAGACAAGCTGGAACACGAGATAGATGCCTAGAAGGCTCAAGACTGGCGTTGAACCAGAATGGTTCGCCAAGAAGGAGGTGCCTCCTTATATATCTAGGCCAACGGTTAGGATCGCGCCACTCTAATGGATGAGATCTCGCCACGTGTCACGCATGCATTTAGGTTCTAGAATATTCTAGAACCTCCTGGAGATAGTCCCACATATGAGGGAGACGTGAGATAATGTTTTCAACAAATATTGGTAGTGGACTTGGCAAAGGTGTATGACTCGCAACTAGAAGATTGCGAGTTCAAATCTTGTCTTGTGCAACTACCCTTTGGCATCCGTGTGATGATCATCTTTTGTATATACGAGTATAATGTTCATATTATACGAATGTCCGTATGATCGTCACACCATCTCCTTCCTACGACGGCGACGAGTCCTCGGAGCTGGAGCCGGAGTACTCAAACTTGGCTTGTCCGGGTAACATTGCAATCTTATTAGGAGCATTACTCAGATTCTTGGCAGGCTCCCAGGTTCTATCACTTGGCGAGTAACCTTCCCAATCGAGTAATACAATCGTCGACGAAGAAACTTGGAGTCCAGAATCTCTCGAACCTCGAACTCCTCATGATCATCAATTTCTACTGGTGGTGGCGGCGGAGGAATGCGATCTAGGAAAGTACTGACTGTGTAGGCCTCCAATAGAGAAACATGAAATACTGGGTGAAGCCGAACAGCTGGAGGGAGCTCGAGCCAGAATGCCACATTGCTGATCTGAGCCGTGATCTGGTAAGGACCAAACCGACAATAGTCAAGCTTATTGCGGGGACGTGAGGTAGGGAGGTTCCTACGATGAAGCCAGACAAAGTCACCCATGTGAAATTTAGGAGCTTCCTGCCGATACAAATCAGCATAATGCCGATAGCATTCCTGTGCTCAGTGAAGATGATGCTGAAGATCCGATTGAAGAACCTGGAGTTTCTCAAGTCGAGACTCGGCAATAGGATTGACGAAGTCACCGCCAGCGGCACTAAAGAACCAACGAGGATGCTGACCAGAGTTTAGAAAGAACGGAGTCTGGCCAGTGGAAGTATGTACTGAGTTGTTATAGGCAAACTCAGCTAGTGAAAGATAATCAACCCAATCATCCTGCTGATAACTGATGAAGCACCTTAAATATTGCTCCAGAGTCTGATTAGTGCGCTCTGCTTGCCCATTACTTTCTGGATGATGACCAGATGTAAGTGAGCGGTCAATATGCAATAACTCCAAAAGCCGCTTCCAAAAACCTGCGACGAACTGTGGTCCACGATCGCTGACGATAGTATTGGGCAAGCCGTGAAGTCTGACTACTTCACGAAGAAGAAGATCCAATGTGCCCTCACTGGTGATGGTGACGTTGCAGGAATAAAATGAGCCATCTTAGAGAAACGATCAAGAACAACCATGATGGCATCATAATCCCGAGAGACTGGCAACTTTAGAATAAAGTCTATAGAAATGCTCTTCCAAGGTCCACCTGGTACTGGCAGTAGCTGAAGAAGTCCATGAGGAAGATGCCTTTGAACCTTTGCTCGACAGCAGATGTCACAGGATCGAATAAAAGCTTCGACAGAGCGACGAAGCCCAGGCCACCAATACTCTCGACTAATAAGTTCAAGAGTCTTGGGCTACTCCAAAGTGTCCGGCCATAGGTGAATCATGGCAAGCTTGGAGAACCCGAAGCCTAGAAGCACCATCTGGCACATACAGAAGCCCATCATGGAACAGGAGTCCATCTCGATCCTCAAAATAATCATAGTCAGATCATATTTGCTGAGAAGATGATGCAGATCCAAGGTGTGAGAATACATCTTGAGCCAATGGATCGGAGCACAGAGGTGCTCGAATAGACTCCAATAAGGCCGTATCATGAGGCCTCTCGAACAAAGTGAGGGCCATAAGCTGAAACCGACCAGGCCCTAGAATAACCTGTGATTGCTGGTCAAATGCAGGATCACCTAGCTTGGGCTCAAGGTAGGAGCGTCGAGACAAGGCATCAGGCTTCCCTTGGAGGGATCCAGGATGGTACTTGATCAAGAAATCAATCCAAGATAATACTTGAGTATGCCACCGGGCCTGGCAATGGTTGAGCACTCGAGCAGACTGAAAATATTCTAGATTTCGATGATCTGTGTAGACTGTGACCTTATAAGGAGACTAGAAAATTGCCCACCGTTGGTGGGCTTTCTATGTGATTGTATATGAAATTCAGAAGAAGGAAATTCAAAAAAGCAGGGATTACTGTTGAGAACTGCCTCGCCCTGGGATGCATAGGCAAAATTGGTTTTTGCTTTGATGTCTCGGATCGCTCGGCCAGCTCTAGACTGCAAAGTATATGTATATACAAAGAGAAAAAAGGGATGTTCTAGTAACCAGGAAGAAAATCAGGACCTGGAAAAGCAAAATCTTGTGCATCTGCCAAGTCTTTGAAACATTTCTAGTAGCCAGGAAGAAAATCAGGACCTAGGATCTGGAAAAGAAAAATCCTATGCATTTGCCAAAGCTGCTGAAACATAAGCATACATTATGCTTGAGAACCCAAATCCAGTACTAAAGGCGAAAGAGGCAACGATGGTCTGGAGCTTAAAACATTGCCTGATACTTCTCCGATAGCAACAAATTGTGCTGACTGCGTCATATTTGCACTGGCAGGCGATTCCAACCCATTAGTACACATATTATGCCCACTGAATTATGAAAATGGAAAGGCGGCCACAGAAGAAATCCTTTGCTGCGAAACAGGGTTTGGATTTGTAGGTGAAAGCAGGGGCGACAATGGCACCGGAGCTATGGTCGTTGACGGGGAAGCCGATACCTCTACTTGTGAATTATTTAACCCATATGAGAAGTTTGGACGCATGGGCTGTGGAGGTAGCAGCGGCGGAGGCACTATTTTGTGTCAATGATGCCACAATATTTCAACAGTGGACTATACATGGTTTGTTTTCATGTTGACAAAAGCTTAGGTTGAAAACATAGTGAATTTGCATTATATGTTACATTGAGGCCTATTAACACTAGAGTTGTCAGGCAATGGACCAAAAATGGTGCATTTGCACTGTTCACTTTAAAATTCATATAAAATCAATGGTTCAAAATTCAACAAAATCCTTCCTAGAAGTTCATATATGGCAGCCATATTCCATATAAAAAATACTTAAAAATCTATCTACCTTCATTCTTGGAAGTTATGCTTATGTGAATCCAAGAGGGTCATGCCAAGACTGCCTTATGTTTACATAAGGTAAAACTGTCTTAATAAAACGATTTTTTTGAATTTTTTCACTATTTTCTTATTTTTCTATGCAAGTTAGAGAATACAATACAAAAAACTGCACCTCATTCCGAGGTATGAGAAGGAAGATAGAGTTCTTCGAACATGACAGGGTCAAAACTGTTTTCTGTCTTCTATGGACCAATAATGGTTCCCAGAAGGCTGTTCTCGAATCAAATCTTTAACTTTTTCCAATAAACGAATTTTGGCTTGGAATTTGGAATATAAGTAGTAAACAAGTTGTTTCATCCTAGAAAAATGTTTATTGGTCTTGATTCTTATGTTTTGGTTTTTTCATACAATTTTTAATACGATCGACTAATAATTTATGTCTATATTCAAGAAGAAAAAGAAGAGTGATTCAAGTCTGTCCTTCAAAAAATTATAATATGAAAGCTTATAACAATATAAGACAAATGCAAAAAAAAAGCACACAAAACGAGCATAGCACTTGTTCTAAAAAAATCAAGAAAGATTTCTGTCCTGAGACCATTATTGGTCCACAGTTTGTTTAAAATTCAAGAACTTCCTTATGTTAATCGATTGCAATGTGAATTTTTGGAAATGAGTAGTTCATGAGTTACTCTATTCATAAAAATATGTAATACACATATTTTGTCGTTTGGATTAAGCATTTTAGCATCAACTTCAAATTATTTGCTAAATTACGTCTTTCATGAATTTTGAGGCTTATGGTTGGAGTTATGACCTTCAAAAATTATATTCTTAAAACATAACAAGTTGCAATACCAATGCATAAGAAAGAAGGAATACTATTAAATGCTATTATTGTAAAAAAATTAAGATAATCTGCTATGTCCGCGACCATTACTGGTCCAAATGACTTAGGCCCATTATAAAACCAAGAGTGTCACCATCTTAATCCATATTGATCTCAATTTCAGAACATAAGACACATGCATAGTGCTCTGATTGATAATATTAGTTGGTTGTGGAATTGCCTCATTAGGCATAATCTTGAGGCATAAGCAAATTGAATCTATGAGGATTTCTACTCATCCCTTATGCTATAGAAGATAAGAATTCATCATTATCATTGTATAGATGACAAATGAATAATAAATATGGTTATTTATAATATCTAGAGAGATGATATTAGATAGCAATTTGTTTAATTATGGACCATAGATAGTTAACGGCCATTTGTATTCAACTCTTGCATATAGCGAATTATTTTAACATGAAACTAGAGATCTATATTACCAAGGAAAGCTTGCATCCATAAAAAAAATATAGCTCATATCATGAAAGATGATCTACATGCATTATTATCATACTTAACCTACAATACTTCTGACAGCAAACACAGTAGTAAGTTTATGATAGCAAGAGAGAAGTAAATTTCTTTGTGTTTTTTGCAACATATGACAAGAACCTCTATGCACATGTGTTATCATATGTGAGTTGAAAAAGAGTGTTATCTTGATTAAATAGTTCAAATTTTGACAAGTCTAAGTATTGACCATTAATGGTCCATGGATATTTATATTTAAATCTTGCAACTACTATGTCATTTTGGCATAAAATTTGAGGTCTATGTTGCCAATGAAGGCTTGCATTCATTAAAAATATAGCATTTCCTAAAAGATGAACTTATATGTACAATTAGCATACTTAAACTCCAATACCGTGTAGTCACAAACACAATCAAATGTAGAGAATGGATGATTAGCTACTAGATATAGGTTGATAAAATTATAATCTACGTAGACATAAGTGTAGTGCATAGCGTGCATCTTTAATTACCCTTCTAAAGATGATATACGAGTTTTATTAAATCATTTTAGATTTATTTTTGTCCTGAATTCTATATAAGGGATTCTTTAGTCAATATTGAAATCATTATAACTTATGAATGCTTCAAAAAAATATCGGACTATAGCTCTTAGAGTCAACAACTTATGGCCAAAGAATTAGGCCAAAACTTGTAATAGTAAGAGAGAAATAATTCATACCCTCAAACAACCCTTTTGAGCAAAATTGGGTATGGCGACTTCATCTAATGTCATATAATAGTGAAAAAACTTGGGAACATGCAAATTAATATGTTTTATCATAAAAAATCATTTGCTTTTGATTTTGGCAAGGTTTGGACCCCTCTTTGCTAGAAAAAATGAAGAATGCAGTTCTGGACTAGTACGAAAACTGCTAAATTGTATGAGGTTTGGACAATCACCACAAGATATGGGTGAATCCATTGGTCATGAAATTCTTGTAGATCATAAAGAATCAAGTGAAGATTCAAAAGGTGGTGGTAGATTGCAAAATGGAGAAGTTCATCTCTAGATATATGGGTTTAAGTGGCAGAGGTACGATGGACCAATTTTAGTCCATGGACCGCAGATGGTCCAGTGGACAACTCTGGTGTTAATGAATCTTTTCCACATCGTCAAGTTATGCATGTTCTTATCATGCATGCATTATGCAATAGTTGCTTATGAAGCCACATCATGCATGCGATAGTTGCTTGTGAAGCCAAATATTTCTCCATGACATGGTGACCCTATATGTAGAGCAGATTGAAGAAGTATATCATAAAGGTAAAACCTTGCGTATATTCAAATCCCATAATCAAATACCATCTTGAAATTTGTAATTGTAGAGCTATTACAATGTAAGACTTCACTCTTCTTGGAGCAGGACTTTTTTACTTCTTTAAGTTTGTAATTGTAGAGCTATTACAATCCAAGATAGCCTTACACTTTTTCGAGCAAGTTCTATCTTCTTGATTACAATGGAATCCTAAATAGGATATTCAAAGAAGATATAATTCTGATCACTGACAGGAACCAATATGGACATTATGGGCACACTAATATGGACATTATGGGCACACTAAGCCATCTTGGTGTATAAATTATGAAATTAACTTCTCCTCTTCCATCATGTTAGATACCTTCTGGAATATCAACAGCGATGACTGCAAACTCGGCAAAGATGCAAAGTATGAAGTTAATGTTGCTTGGATATTCTGCCCCACAATGCTCTGCTAAGTGTTTTCATGTGCATATCCAAGTCATATGTGTTGTGTGTGGGAGTTCTGGCGGTCCTTTATATAATGATCTATAATACATTCAAATTGAAAAACGGCACAAATTATCTTTAACTTTCAAGTAAGATTCACCTGTCACAACTCCTGGTTACCCGCAAGTGGTTGCACAAATAGGGTTGCAATGGATGCGATAAGAATAATCCACAATAAATGCATTGCATAAGAGTTCAGGATGAGAATTGTTCAGGTCACTCTCAACTGTCCATTATACCAAAACCAAGACAAAAAGCATTGCTTGAATGTGGCAACAACGTTCACACTCGTTCACATTTTGTAAAAGACGACCCAGAGTTGTCTGGATCTACATCGGCAATGCAAACCATGAATCCTGGACCAAAAAAGGCAAGAAATTTTAAAATTACCAGAAAATTTGTTGTTGTCATGCTGTAATCATAATGTCCTGAACGTTTTGACCCTAACATAATTCAAATCTCTATAAAGCGTTACATTTTGACTTTTGTGATGCCATCTTTCTTCCGACTTGAAGCAAAGCCAGAATTGAGAATGAAGCATTTGGGAACCGCTACCTGCAACGAACATGTATAAAAATTTAGAACACATTGACAATGTAGCATTGCGAAGTGGTTGAAAAGTGTATAGAAGTTCTAAAATTAACAGATAATTTGTCCAGAACCATAATGCCATGAACCATCAAGCTGAACTATAATCCCTAAAATGCCCTAAACATTTTGACCGTGACGTAATTTAAAACCCCACAATTTAAAACCCCACACTGAGCCAAACACATGATGTTTTTTTGTTGATGTGTACTGCGGTTCATATCGCTCATAAGATTTTAGAAACCCTGCTGCCATATCTGCAAGAAGCGTCAACAATTTTGGAACACAATGTGGATTTCTTTCCAATTGGCAAATGTAATCCGCAAAAAGCCTCGATCTACACAATATATGAGATATATTTGTGTACATATGAGAAATGACCATACAATTTCACATTCAACTTGTAATATACATTTTAGCATACAACAAAAAGAAGATGAAGAGCATAATACAGCTGCAAATGTCATAAACCAACAAATGAATAGAACAGAATAGAATGATTTTGCATTTCCAAAATATCTCAAAAACTAGCTGAATATGGACATGATCAAGTCGAGATTTTGGCCCAAGAAATAGCAAAGAAGTTGTACGATCATTATAGGCTACAGGTGCAAGCATGACATCTTTATCAGTAGAATCACTGTTACAGCTTTAGCAGTAACAACTCTACTGTGATCCCATAGCCTGTTGAACTCCTCCTTAAACAACTTAACCAGATCATTTCACTTTCGATTATCAAAAAGCACCTACAAAATGACAATGTTGAATAGTTTTGCCTTTTTATAGAGTCTCGTACCTTATAAGATGGGCATTCGGTGTTGCTTTTAGAGCCAAGTGTGCCTACGATATGTTGTAAAATCCTTCATGTGTGTTCTGCCCCGTGATGGCCGAGCATACAAAATAGCATCAACCATCTTCTCCTTCCGTACCAGCTGTATGAATTCTTGGATCCGCAATTTAAATTCAAGTGCACTCTGCTCTCTATGATTTAGTGATTAAAGAAAAACAGAAAGACATGCTTAAACCAATAATTTACTTCTGCATCTTGAATTCCTTCAGTCACTGTCTGTTCTCGTGAAACCATTCAAGAGACATGGAACAATCCTTGCATTGAAGTGTTTCGATGACAATTTGAGCCTCAAAAAAGACATCAATATCTGTAGGATCATGACAACCATAAGCAGAAGACATAGGACGCATAAGTGCTTCATCTATTCCTGTATCCATAGTAGAGATAGCATTGTTCAATACTTCTCAATATATCTGAAGCTTCATAAAACTACATTCAAAAGCACCCATAAATTTGCTCATCATTACCTGCAAGGGAAAAAAGCAAATGGAGTTATGCCCCACGTGAGCCATTCAATCAATCCTCCAGATCATTTATGCATCCTGATCCTTTGCACTCCCCCAATATGCATGGTTCTACAATGTATGTGCTTTCACTCGTTAGCAGAATCCTCTCCATATTCGATGTATGGTGCTGGATTTTGAAAGATTCCTGAACAAACATCTCAAGTTATTTGCAGTGGCATATAAAAGAAACACTTCAATGCATCAATGCAGAACAATTCAAAACATAGCTATGCATTCGTGTTGGATATATAGCTGCATCTCATGGCCTAAACAAATATGTGTCACTTAATAAAACGTGAGCCACATAGAAGAAGGAATACTGTTCAGAAAATAGGCAAGAGAAAAAGAAAGCCATTCTACATAATCAATTAGGATCTCAGCATGTAGAGCGAATATGACAGAAAACAATGAAGAAAATGACTCTTGTTTCCTTACCACAAACACATCATGAAAATATCATCGGTTTTTAAGTCATTGACAGTGCTCGAATCCTCCAGGTTTGATACCTGATCATACTAACCGTAAGAAGACCATAGAATTAGGCATTTCAGCTCAAAACATACCTCCGCTCAGGAAGAAACATGTTCCATTATTGCAACAGTAGGATTTTCAAGCGAAAATTGCATCCAAAAGATGTTTCTTGGTGCAGTAGCCTTTCCAGACATGCCGGAAGCTTCTAACTGGAGCAAGCGGGATTTAGGTCATTGACAGTGGTTTAATCTCGAATCCTCCAGGTTTGGTACCTGATCATAGAAATCTAAATGATCATTTCTTTGTTCTAAATGTACTATCATTTCTCTGGTGGAAGATCTCCCTAGGTATTGTAGAACCTGCATATAAATTGAAGGTGAAAGCTCAGATCTCCCAAGCTCCCAAGCTGCCATATGAAAATTGTGATTGCCTCATAAGCATGGCCATCCACCTTTTGAAGGCCACAGGTGCACACCAGGATGTAGGATTTGCTTCAGGATGTGCTCTGCAACCACCATCAGAGCATTAATTCTGTAGCTCTGCTAGCATCATCTGCTTAATTGCCCCTGTTTTTCTGCCATCGTATCTATGCACATCCGTTGTATTAGCATAAAGCCGGTGCTATGAAAAAAGCGATCGCCACGATTCACAGAATTTTTGTTCTGATCCACGATTTGTTCAAGATTTACAAATCAAGATGAGACTCCCACTTACGGTCCCCCTTTCAAAAAAAACAATCAATCCGATCTATCAACAGTTTCGATCCTTTGGGCATCAAAATAAATATTCGGTGAAAAGCTCCTTTAGTGCTCCAAATTTTTTCCAAAGATTTTTTTACCGGAGCCCAATCCCATTTAGAAAGTTGTGCCATAGCTGAGTAAGAGCGAGAGGAAAAATTGACGAACTAAAGAAAGAAGGAAAGAACCTGCCATAGCTGAGTAAGAGCTAGAGGAAAAATTAACACGGCCTTCTGATGTCGTGGATCTCAGCCAATGCTGGGGCATCACATCAAAGTGGAGGATTGTTTGGTGAGAAAACCTGAAAAGCTAATAGAAAAGGAGGATAGGGAAGCCGAAGACAACAGAAAATTTGGATCTGAAGCCAACATTCGCTATATCTAACGACTAATCCGAGGAGTGAAGGTGAATCCGTTGGCCGGACCCTTGTAAGGGGGCCTAAAAGACGTGGCTTCTCTGCTGCTCTGTCTCCTCCCTGTAACAAAATAGAGGAACGGAAGTATGAGCCCGAGTTAAATTCGCAAACCCCAAACTATGCCACTTTAAAATCATGAAACGACGCCTCCTTTCTCTTTGCCACGTGGCCAAATCTGGATCCTCCATAGCGACGGAGGGACAAACGAACAAATCTGGGCCATCCGGCGGGGGCAGGGACATTGACACAATCTTGGCCATCGATCGGGCGCACAGACCGATGCCACGGTTTTATAATATAGGATCCCTCCAGAAAACGTCTCCACTCCTCGAAAGAATCCAATATCGCCAACAACTCCTTGTAATAAATGGGATAGTTGATTTCAGCAGCCTGAAACTTCTGTGAGTGATAGGCGATTGGATGCAATTCATGGTCATCCCCCTCCTGTGACAGGATTCCACCAAGCGCAAAATCAGAAGCATCTCCTTCGACAATATATGGGTGCAAAGGATCTGCATGAGCAAGAACTGGCGCCGTGGTGAAAGCATGCTTCAGGGTAACGAAAGCATGTCAAAGGAAGGGCGATCTCTGAATAATCCTGAATGAAGCGCCGATAGAAATTGGCAAACCCAAGAAAACACTGAACATCTTGAACGGATGAAGGTGTTTGCCACTCCAGAACAGTGCTGACATTTTCGAGGTCTATAGAGGCTCCATGTAGAGTGATGCGATAGCCAAGGAACTCCACATTATCCTGCTCGAACTGACATTTCTCAAGTTTGGCATATAACTCATGCTCACGAAGCTTCTGAAGAACCTGTCGAACATGCCTCTCATGTTCTTCGAGAGCCTTAGAATAAATAAGAATATCATCCAAATAGATGATAACAAAAGTGTCTAAGAACTCTCGAAAAACATCATTGGCCATATGCTGGAATACTGCGGGAGCATTGGTAAGTCCAAACGGCATAACTGTGTACTTAAAATGGCTATATCGAGTACGAAAAGTTGTTTTCCACTCATCACCCTCCCGGATCCGAATAAGATTGTAGGCACCCCTAAGATCAATCTTCGTAAAATAATGCGCACCTCGGAGTCGCTCCAACAACTCTGGGATCAGAGGAAGCGGATACCGATTCGGTACTGTTATTTTATTGAGGCCGCAATAGCGAATCATCCTTCTTTTTGACGAAGACGATAGGTGCTCCAGCAGGGGACTGAGAATGTCGAATGAAGCCAGTGGCTAAATTCTCTTCAATATAATCCCGCAAAACCTTCAACTCAGCGGGAGATAGACCATATATCGGACCATATGGCGGCGTTGTTCCCGGCTGCAAATCAATAGGACAATCATATGTACGATGCTCTTGGAGTTTGCTGGCCTTGACTTTGTCAAAAACATCAGAGAAGTCGCCATATTTATCTGGGAGCATTGAAGCAGACTTCGCTGGTGCCGAGCTAGCCGACGGGTGAACCTGGATTGTAAACACTAAACTTGGATCTTGCCTTCTAGATTTATCGAACTCGCGAAGAGAAATCTTTGAGATATGAAACCGAGGGCATGGAGAAGCCTCTACAAAAGCAGGAGCAGGAACATGAGCAGGAACATGAATGTGAGCAGGAGCAACTGGAACATGAACTGGAGCATGAATTGGATCAAGAACTGGAGCAGAAACAGGGACTGGAGCAAGAACTGAGGCAGGAGCAGAAACCGGAATTGGAACAGGAGCAAAAATTGGAGCTGGGACATCATTAAGAATATGGTCAGAATCTGGGGCATGAACTGGAGCAGAGGCAAGAGTCGAATCAGAACATGGAACAGAAACAGGAACATCAAGGACGGAATCAGGAGCCCACGATACTGCACGGATCGAAGTTGATGTTGGTGTAGAGACCTGATATGCAGATGAACTGGAACTAGAAGAACCAGCAAATCGAAATGATCTTGCACGCCAATCAATCTGGGGGTCATGTAGCTCGAGCTAGGGCAGACCCAAGACTATTGGCGCATGAGGGCTAGCAATGAGATTGAAGGAAATACTACAAGAAACTCCCTCGAACAAAACTTGAAGAGGCGCAGCACATTCTGTGACTGCACTCGAGGAAATCTCCCGTCTATCAATCACTTTGACAGAACCAGAATGCTCAACCTTGCTTCTAAGGATGGCATGCTTACTGGCGAACGCACTATCCATAAAGCAGGCATTTGCACCACAATCAAGTTGCGCCAACACTTGCAATCCTCCAACCTCTGTTTTCAATGATATAGGGATGAAGAATACCTTGCTGACCTTATCCGATGGAATAAACATGTCAAGAAATGTGGACGGCCCCGGTGACGAGACTCTCCTACTACTCAAGCCAGGCCCCACGAAGTTTTCCGACCCGATTTGGGCCTCACCGGCATCCACGAGCAATATGGCCATCTCCTCCACAGCAGAGGCAAATGTTAGTCTCTCTCTGATGCTGCTTCTCGGCGGCAGGTAAAGGTCCTCGAACTACCCGATCAATCTGCATAGGCTCAGGTCCTGACCTCCTGGATTCTACTAGTGACACCGAGGAGGACGTAGCTACAGGCGCTTGTGTGATTGGGAAGACCTGACTACGTTTGTCTTTCCTACGTTCGATGAGCCGATTATCACATCGAATGGCAAATCTGATGGCTTCTTCCAAACTCTGGGGATCCTCCATAGACAACAACATATCTTTGACATCCTCACGTAACCCTCTTCGGAAACAATCTCGAAGTGCAACATCATCCCAGCGATATCTCACCGCATTTGTGAAATTACGCGTTATCTTTGGCCGGGCAAGAGCCTTGCCTTAGATTGCAAAGTTTTGTGACTGTTGTGCGCTGACGATCGGTGTCTCCAAAGCATGTCTCGAGCTCTGCAGTGAACCGCACAAAATCTTGCAAATATGAGGCTCCTTTCTCCAATAATGGAGCCAACTTAGAGCTGGCCCTGTGAGGAGAAAATCAATCAGCCCAACTTGTTCCTAGGCCGTGGGATATCTATGAGGGTGGAGCTGGATCACAAGCCTGATCTGATTAAAAAAACCACGGAGCTTGGACCGAGTGCCATCAAACTTCTCTGGCAGACCGATCTTAGGCTCATAGCCTCAATCCGAACTAGAAGGATTCATGTGAACCAACCGTTCCTTTAGTTCTTTATTGTCCAAGCGCAATCGCCGGCATACCTGAACAAAATTTCTTTGGACTTGTCGTAATAACGTCGAAACCTCCTCCATATATATAAAATCACCAAGCAAAAAATGCTTAGGATCAAGCAGCAAGAATCGGTAAGGGATTCGGTTCAAACTGTATCATGAACCTACTTTCGAAAACAAGGAAAAATACATGGAAAATCGCAAGAAAAATCTGGAAGAAATCGCCAAGATCGACAAAGAATCTGATATATGAACAAGAATCAAGAATACAATGGCCCAAAGGCAAGCGGGAACACGGACGGATGCCTAGAAGGCTCAAGGCCCGGCGTTGAACGAATGGTTAAGCCAAGAAGGAGGTGCCTCCTTATATATCTAGGCTAACGCGGTCGAGGATCGCCACTCAATGGATGAGATCTAGCCAAGTGTCGCACATGCATTTAGGTTCTAGAATGTTCTAGAACCTCCTAGAAATAGTCCTACATATGAGGGAGGCGTGAGATAATGTCTTCAATAAATATTGGTAGCGCGCTTGGCAAGGTGTATGACTTCGTAACTAGAAGGTTGCGAGTCCAAACCCTCTTGTGCAACTACCTTTTGCATCCATGTGACGACCATCTTTTGTACATACAGTATAATATTATGTATGATCACGAATGTCCATATGGTCGCCACAAGTTCTCCTAATGAGAGGAAAAGGCCGCGAGGCTCGATGATACTTACGCTTGAGAACTTGCATTTGTGAAGGAATGGTTATAGAGAAACAATTGGAAACTTTTAAATATTGAAACAGTTACAGAAATTGATTGCCTGCACTCACAAACACCAACCTGATATTTTTACTCTCTGGTTTCATCAGCTTTGTTCTTTTCCTTCTATTTTCTCCCACCTTTTCACCCACTGCATGATCTTCAGATTCTGCAACCACTGTGTTACCCTTGGCAGCAACTGCACTTGCTTGAAAGCACCCAATATTACTTGACGAAAAAAATGTGATGACAAGATTTATAAGCTAATATTCTTACCTGCCACTAGGGAGTCCTGATCTGGTTTATTATTCTCTCTCGTAGCATTCTACTGGTACAACTGTATGAAACATATACATCATTTAGACATCATTACCACACAACATTAATCATGGATCGAAACAGTACCACCTTTAGATACGTGGCCATAAGTTGGTGCCTTCTCCTTCACATCAAAACTTCAGCGTTTCGAGCCAACCAACCAAATTCAACATTTATTAAACTAGTGTGTAAGTAAAATAACAAAGCTGTAACTTGAATGTTTTACCCCCTGGTTGTTCTTCCTTTTCTGTTGTTGTCACACATTTGGATACTTCTTCATAGTTTTTTTCATGTTCTTGTGCAAACTCGTTGCCACCAAAAGCACGCAACCATGGGGAGGATATCATGTGTTGACATATGCAATAACAACACTTCCTTGTATACCTGCAACATCACATGATAACTGTGGAAATCCTATATTGAAAGGAGATCTTGAACTATAACAACCTAATGATTACCTCAAATGATAGCTCAAACATGGGATATGATACCGGTGGCTCTGCATTAAGCTAACACAACAATAGGGACAGGATGTTTCTCCTGCTTCTATTGCTAGTGGTAGAGGTGGTAATGCTGGATCAAAAGGAAAAGAACTTTCATCCCCCGCCATGCACAGTTGAAATGTCTGAAATCTGGACTCTAGCTCAGTTATGTTCTCAATGGCTAGCTTTGTTTCAAAGGCCACATCATCCATCTCCTTCTTCAAAGATCTAATGCCAGGTAAGATTCTTTCATTAAGATCCTTACATGATACCTGCGATAGTTTGTGTTTGCTTCTTCATGACATCTTCATTTTTCCTTGATTTTCAAGCTTGACCTTTCCCTTTTTAAGATCAAGAAGTTCAATTTGCCTTTCGAGTTTTCGCTGATTCTCTTCTCCATACTGAAGTTTGGCTTTAATAGCTATTAAAGCCTGTTCTGTAGACTGATGCCATGTATTTAATAAATTGCGAAAGTCTGCAATCAGGGAGACATGTGTTAGTGAGTTGTCATAACACAGGTCGATATACATCACATTTGCCATCATACAACATCACCACATATCAACACACAATGCACCACCACACCATATTTGTCATCACATTTTTCATCATACTAACCTTGCAACAACACACCATATTTGACATCATACTTGCCATCCTATCTGCCTCGTAAAACAACTTATCATATTTGACATCATAAATTGCCACCATACTTGTTTTTTTTTTTTGAAGGACGACAAACTTTATTGAAACTCCAAGCCAAAAAGCAAAATACAAATGCAGAGGCGGGAATAAAGTCTCAGAGGATAATCATGATCCACTGAGTAGAACCACCAGCCTATGCATAAGACAACACACTCAAATAGGACTCAAATATCAACCTAAACGCTTGGCAGGGTAAGCCAAGAGCAATGGTAAGCCTTAACAATTCTAGCTTGTCGTCTTGGAGGACAAGCTGCGGGAGGAATATCCAAACCCCGAAAGATAGGCGGTCTTACGTGCTTCGGATGGACCATAACAACCATCGATGCTAAATAAAATGCTTGGCTCATAACTTATTCCAAGTATCCTGATGAGCGATGCCGGAAGCACTTGGTCGACTTGTCAATGTCACATGAAAAGAGAAAGCAGCCAAGACCAAACAGGCTGGAGATGAACACATAAAAGAAACAATGCTCAATAGTCGGCCCCTTGCTTGCATGCGATTGGGCGGTCGACACTTTCGAGGATCAAATGCGTGGACAAGCACGTTCACACGAGGACATCGTGAAGAAGAATCGCCACCAAAGCACAGCCACCTTAGGATGGAGTAGTTTATCCCAAGCCCAAGTCCACATACGTCTCCAATTAGGAGGTGAAAGTCAAGGACCACCTAGTGGATGGCGGGAAGGATATCACTATTGACAAGCAACCTATACATAGAATTCACAAGCCTATGCTCATGAATACTACGGTGGGAAACCCACATGCACCCTTCAATAGCCTCTGGAGCAACCAATGGCCAGAGTACTAGCAACCTTTTGCCAAATAGGTCTGTCCCATCGAGACAATGAGAATTTTGTTTGAAAGATTTGCCATGTTGCTAATCGGCGAGAATCATACCATCGCATGGCCCGTCAAGATTCTGCTAACCTCAGTAGTTGAGTTAATGGATGAGCCCTGAGGCACAAAGTGGAAGATTATTTTCCACGGTATCCACCAACAAGGGGCATTCAGCTGATGACATGCAACAAGATCAATCCCTAAATAGGGTCCAGTGTTGTCTCCCATGACTCAGACCAAGCCTTTCAAAAAGGAGAGGCATTAGGAAAAAGGGCATAGTTGATAAAAGAGACTCCAAGGAAGAAGCGGTTTTAATGAAGCTTTCCCAAAAAGGAACACAATGTGCAAGTGGCTCCGCTTCACCAACCGCCTCGGTGAGTCAACCATATCATAAGGATCCTCCAAATGAATTTAGAAATTAGAATCTTACTCCTCGCAAATGGAAGTTCAGCTTTTGAAATATGTTGTTTTGAAACCTGTGCAAGTGCCGTGAAATAAAAGCGCAGGTTCAAAAGCTGGCCAACATTTTGGGGCGTGATTATAATGTGCTTGTTGTGGCCGACGCTATCTTGCTAATGCGAGGCGTTCTTCGCATGGAAGCCCTCTTTGAATGTCACTTTCACTCAAGTGGACAGGGTTTGGTCGTTGGATAATTGTTAAGGAAAGAGCGGGGGCAAGAATGTGGTTTAGTGAATGTTTATGCTCCTGATGCTCCGTCAAAGGGAGCTTTGGGCCCTCTTCGTAGCAAAGGTCTGAGTTAGGCAATAAATAATGTGGCATGGTTGCTCATTGAGGCTTCAATATGGTTGAGATTAGGCAGACAGTGTGGCGGGGACACCTGAGTGGCCTCAGAGGATTTGAGCGGGAGTCGCCTTGCCTGGCATGATTAGCCTTGTGGAGATCGAGGGTGATGAATCCCTTCCACATGGTTAAATGGATGGATGTGCAATGGTAGCCCATGCCCCGCATGATCATCATGGCTTACCTGTAATAAGTTGCTGATTTTCTTCCAGGTTAGAGAACTAATCGCTGGATAGTCTTGCCTCGCATCATAATCCACAATGGTTCTCTAGGGACAACCTCTACGGTGTAAGAGCTACAAAAACTTATTTCAAGCTCAATACTAAACATCCGAAGGATAGTGAATTATTGCCGGAGTTGTCCCGAAATGCATGGTCTCATGAATTCCTCGTGAGTAGTGGCATAAAAGGGTATTGTTGCTCTGAACATTGGAAACCTTTAAAGGCCGCGCGCAGTGGTTCATCTAGGTGGTTAGGACTGAGGTGGTGCAGGAGTTGTACCCGGATTCTGAGAATCGTGCTCTTGCCCCTTCTTACGGTGAGAGAAAGAAATCTTGTGAGAGATTAAAAGCCATTGAGGCATTGGTGTAATGAAACCAGTGTCGATAAAGCGCGCGCATTTGCTGATTCCGGTGATAGATGCTCACTCTTCGGGCCGCCAAGAGAAGCGGCGTTATGATGGCATCTATTAACTCTCTTTGTTTTGCCCGGATGGTTCTCTCAGTGCGTTTCAATCCGCCCAATTGAAGCGCGATTCTCAATGAATCACTTTTCATTTTTTCCGGTGTGACGCCGTTCCTTCGGGGAGGGATATGCACCGCGCCTTGCCTAAGGTTCACTCCCATTGTGAAGTCAATGAGCAGCGCAATAAGTAATACCTTAGAGAGTCGAGATCACCAATACATCCTTTTGGCACTCAGCTGAAATTTCTCTTTAAAGAAAGACAAGTGCCCTCGCCCGGATGGTTTCCTCCCGCTGAATTTTTTCGTGAATATTGGATTGGTTATTGGGCTGGGCATCTCCTTGGCTGTAAATGCTTCTTCTGCGGGAAGCCAGAGGGTTCGTGGGTGCTGGATAAGACTGGCTAATACCGGCCGTATTTCTATTCTGGGTAAAGAGCCGGGGCTACTACTGATCTCGACGGCTCTTATCACATGGCTGGTTCTCTCCTGCGGTGGGCAACATTTGGCGGCGTCTCGGGTGCATGTGCGCGCGGATGTCTTGGTCGGTGATCAATCTCCCTACTCAACCGATTCTGCCAAGGAGGAGCATTTAGACAAATGTTGTCAGCCGCTATGAGAGGGCGTGGGCTGGGCAGATGAAGGTCAACAATATAGTCTATCTTAAGTTAGATTTTGCCAAAGCATATATGACCGGTGTAGATTGGGAATTTTTGGAAAAAAGCTCTTAACGACGGGCTTTGGTCAGCGGTTCACCAGATGTTATGAAGCTCCGCCGCCCTCTCGGCCGCGATCGTGTTGTTTGTTTAGGAACCCTCCAATTGTTTTTCGGTTGGAAGCGAGGTGTTAGCCAGGTTGCCCGTATCCACTTTTGTTCACAATAGTAGAGGGTCCTCTCCACAACTATTTACTAAAGGCCATACGGGGCCGGGATAGTGCGAAGTTGAGTATGGAGGATGGTTCACGAAATTTGTAACCCGGTAGCATTGTGCATGATTTCGCTTTCTTTATTCTTTATTGCATAATCTTGAATGCAGCTTCTTCTTGATACTCTCTTTAGCATCCTGGTTCTTGTTGGTTGGCCAAAGTGTTCTCATTTCACATGGGCGGCTTGATGGGGTTGTGCCTTCTTGTGTTGGCGATTTTTGGAAGGTGCTTCCTCATGGAAGGTTACTAAACTTTGTATTACCAGGTATTCATATTTCTACCCTCGATGCCCAGGATATTATCATTGAAGCGGGGGTTACGCAAAGTATTTGTTTTGGTGGAATCTTGCTAAACTCTCTCTTGGCAGCATGCGGTGAAAAACTTAACCTGCCCCGCTCCATCCATTTGCACCGTAGCGTGAAGGGATTGATCACCCTCATTCTCCGCCAGCGCCCACAATCATGTCTGGCCGAGCGTTGCCATGCCCGCTCAAATCCGGAACCACCCTGGCGGATCCCCCCCACACACCCCCGCCTCAATCTCAGCCATATTGAAATCTCCAATGAGCAACCATGCCACATTGTTGCTGGCGAGGAACTTTGCTCTGAAGAGAGGCCCACAAAGCTCCCCTTTGGCCGGATAATTGTGAGCATAAACATTCACTAAAACCACATTCTTGCCCCCGCTCTTTCCACTTAACAATTATCCAGCAACCAAACCCGATGCACTTGAGTGAAAGTGACATTCAAAGGGCTTCCATGTAGTAAAGAGCGCTGCTTTAGCGTAATCAGCAGTATTATACAAACACATTATAATCAGCCCCCAAAATGTTGGCCGCTTTTGAACCTCGCCTTCTTGATTATACCATACTATATAACATCATATTCACCTTACATAATACAAACGTGTCAATCCATCACATTATTTTGTAATATATTCTAACTACATTAGACCAAGAGATTCTTTAGTCAACTTTGAAATCATTAAAGCATCGAACTATAGCTCTTAGAATCACAATTTATGACCCACGAAATTAGGCCAAAATTATAATAGTATGAGAGAAATAATTGTACCCTCAAACGGCTCTTTTTGAGCAAATTGGGTGGCGACTTCATCTAATGTCATATAATATAGAAAAAACTTGGGAACATACAAAATCAATATGTTTTATCATAAGAAATCGTTTGCTTTTAATTTTAGCAAGATTTGGATCCCTTTGTACTAGAAAAATATGAAGAATGCCTTAGGACTGAAAACCTGCTAAATTGTATGAGGTTTGGACAATTACCACAAGATGTGGGTGAATCCATTGGTCATGAAATTCTTCTAGATCATAAAAGAATCAAGTGAAGATTCAAAAGGTGGTGGTAGATTGCAAAATGGAGAGAAGTTCCTCTCTAGGATATTGGCAGGTTTGGCGGCGGGAGGTATGCGATGGCCGGTCCATGGACCGGTGGGTCCACGGGACAACTCTAGTGTTAAAGTGTGATGTTATTCTTCATCACTTTTACAAAATACAACATGGATAAATAACCCTTCTATTATGTAGAAGTTGCAGGTGAACTGCTTAGACATATAATTATATTTCATCTAATCTACAACTATTCACATAATCAATTCGCCACATACAAGCTAATTAAGAATTAGTTTTGGTTCCTAAATTATAGAAAATCTAAAAAGCAACCCCCTCCCTACCCCCCCCGCATGCCCCCATTACTAAGCTAAACTGTTTTTTGCTTAGATTTGAATAGCAAGGTCTCCTAGACTTTATGTTGTGCAGCAACAACATTGAAGGGGGGTCTCACTAAAGCCAATGGTCGAAATTGGGGATTCCTCCCCAGAATTCACAATTTAAAAGTTGAAAAAAATGTGATTAGATAAAGTAAATGCTTTGCAAAATTTTTGATCTAAGTTCCTAAATATAAAGTGTAAAATCCTTAAATTAGAGCTTTTTTTTCCCCAAAAGTCCAAGAAGATAAACAAAGAGCATCATTTTGTAACAGTAAAATCTAGATTTGAGATTCTAAAGCCCTCAAAAAAGTTCTCTTTGATTAGAAAAAAATTGCATCTTGATTAGGCCCAAGTTTGAAATTTATAGGCCTTGCTCTCCAAATGTTTTCATGATTGGATCCAAGCCAAGGGTCAAAAAATTTGGGGGTTCCTCCACAATTAAAGTTGGAAAATTTGGATTTGATGAAGTGGGCGTTAGCAAATTTTCCTTTGAAATTTTTTTAAAAAATAATACAAAATCCAAGAAATTAGAGTTTTTTTTTCCTCAAAAAACCGTGTAAGCATAAATAAAGAGCAGCATTTTTGTTGTTAATACAAATTCAGATTCGAGGATCAAAAAGCCGTAAAGGTAGAGGGGAGGTCATTTCCTCGTCTATTTAAAACTAGGCAGTGTTTTGCCGGTGACTTCCTCCTCCATCGCTTCCTCTGCCTGCTTCAATTAGAGACACATAGCATGATTGGATTTCTATGGTCCTGAGTCGCTCCATGGCAATGAAATGGTCCCCAAACTTTATGTGGGGAAACCGGCCCGCACTCCCTCATCAGATGCGGACCGGGGGCTCACCGGTGCCCTTATTGCCCTCTGTGCCTGACCCAAGGGATGCCTATTATCCCCAACGAAAATAGAATGCCCCATTTTTCGCCTCTATATTTATAGGTGTTGCCTTACGTGGCGTATATTCTTTCTAGGAATCAATCAATTTAGAACTCCATTTTCAAAGAATCACTTATTCTCAAACGATTTCTAAGTGCCGAACTTCTGATTGCAACTTTCATGATGAACAAAAAAAATCGAGAACATTATCTGATTATTCTTGGCAGAGATATAGAAATCTGAATATTCAAACTTATTTCATCCACGGATATGAATTACAATTCACCGCGGATGAGTTCACATAATCATGAACTTTGCATTCATAAAAGATCCATTAAACAAGTGCCCATAAACTGCTGTACTTGGTACCGAAAAAAAGATACTAGAACCTTGGCAAAGAAATTTGACCATTTCCTTCTTCCATGTAGGGTTTCATAGAAAATAAAGCCACTTTTGGGATGCTTCGAAATTCAGTTAGGTACAAAATGTCTTTAAAATCAAAGGGTCAAGAGCTCATAAAAACATATGACTGCCTTTTCTTGCTCTCTACGTACGCTCTTGTTAAGTTACTTTCGGGAATATAAGTTATATATGTGAAGAGCCCAAAAAACTACGCTTTACAAAAAGAGTGAAGAAAAAACCAAGATTTTAAATCTAAAAAGCAAGGAAAGTCCAACCTATACGCCTCTAAAGCCTCGCGATCCCCCTAACATCGACCTCTGAGAATGTATGACAAACAAAGAAAAAATCATAAAAAACCCAACCAAAAGAAATCCATATCTGATTGGTGGTTTCCACCTGTAAAACCTATGCTGTGGATGCCACCAAGCGTAACTTAAGAGCTCAAGAACGACTTTAAAATCGCGATACATTGAGTCGCTCGGCACATCACGATAAGCACGAGCTCGAGGCAAAATGTAGAAGAGAAAGCAAGAAAGTCCAAGGGATTCAAAAAACAAAGGCACTCCACCTCAAACTCCACACGCTAAAATGATACCATCACTTGCTGGAGAGCTCAAGAGCGACACAGCATACATAGCAAGATTGCCACCCGCGGTATCATAGCCAAGCGTTAACAACAAGCGAAGAAAGTAAAGAAAAGAATGCCACATCAGCCATAGTTATGAAAAAGCGGTTTTTTTTCGAGCATTTTCTATGCTTGCTGTTCGAAAGCGGAGAAAGCGGCATGGGATAAATGGTCTTACTAAAAATGGACCGTTTTACCATTTTCTAGAAAAATGACAAAAAAGCGTAAGTTTTTCTAGTGCTCCGTTTAGATTTTTTTCTTCTGTATCGGACCTAGTTAAACCCCAAAAAGCTTCGAAGTGGATTGTGGCGTTTCAAATAATGGATATAAGCTTAGGGATATGTTCCCATCTTTGTTTTGTAAAACTAGCGGCATGGGATGCCTTTTATTTTTAGCCAGATAGCCACAAAGCTTTGTATTTCCATATTTCTTGGCATTGGCTTAACTTGGCACATTTTCTAAAAGAATAAATCTTATGAATAATCTTATACTTTGTGGCAAACCTGTGAAAACCAATATTCCTTTAAGGTTTACACTCTGTTGGTTTCTTCTCTTGCTCTAACTATCTAGGTTTTGCATTAAGTAATAACTAAAGCAATTTCTATCTTGATACATCAAGGGTATTAATCCACCAAATAACCTAATCCGGTTAAAGAGGATGAGAGAGTTTTGGGTAGCTCTTGTTAAATAGCAAATCCATACGGAAAGCCATTTTATGGCGGAACTTAGCAAAAATTACCACTTGCATGCTTAAGCAAGAAATCAACAATCCCAAGCAAAATCTTTCCTTGACGTGTCGGTGGAGCTTGTCCTACCACAAAAACCATCTGCTCTTTTAAAACCATCTGCCGTGCACGGCATCTCGGAAAGTATCTTCCCTTCATCATCTCATCTCTAAAGGATATGAACCTTATCTTTTTTCCCTATCCTACAAGACCGACTATAATAGAGATGTATAGTGATAACGTCGAACCTGAAACATCTCCTCCTGCATCATATCTTATCTTTTAAATGGATTGTGTTGGCTCGCGCTCGAACGCTGTGGTAACGCCCATGTGGGGCGTTCCCTTTCTGACTTTTTTTTCCTTATCGTTGGTATTCCTCTCATTTGTGACCAAATTGCCTTTGGCTAAGCCGCCACACCACCGATCCTTTTGTCTATGGCCTCACATCCCTACTCTTCCAAAGATACATTTACATGGGGGGATTCCATGATTATAGAAACGGAGTTTAACCGAGATGGGCTTTCGCGGAAGTTTCGCAATCAATTTCAATAGCGGCAAATACCGGAGCGATGTCCTATGAGTAGAGGGGTACATTTTCGCGAATTCTAGCAGACAGACCTATTTCAAATTTGTCTCAGATGAGTCTCAAGGAGGAGGAAAGCCATTCTTTTGATGTTTGCTACATAATTTTTGTTGGTTTCCTCATTTGCTTTTTCCCCTATTTGGCAGGGTGGAAAATGGGCAATCGTATAGCATGGGTTACTTTGGATATGGCAAAGGGACGTTCTTGCGCTTGTATTATTACTTTTGGGGGCTTTGCAAAAGACGAGGTATGAAACTCAATCGTTAGTAGCGGATTGCTCTCGCCAAGTAGAATCTTACAAATCCGCAGAACAACATGTTAAATCTCCAAAGGAATGGTTGAAGCGGGTAAGGCCCACCTAAAACTTTTCCAGGATCTAATCAGGGTTTTAAACTAGCGGGGTTGTAATCCCAGGATCCATAGTGTTTTCAAATTTCGAGGTCATAATCACGGATTTTTTAGGCGGTACTACACTATAAATATTGGGATTGTTTACAATGGAAGATATGAAATTCTTGCTTAGCTCACGAGAATAGGCCAAACATTGCGTTTTTACAAGCCATTCCGTATCTTTTGCAAGATATTGGTAAGTTTTATTTTGGGGACTATTTTTTTATCAATTGAATTTGAGTTCATTTTAAACCTTTTCGAGAGCTCCGCGATTACTTTCAACATTTGTATTTGATTGGAGCATATTCGTTTTAGGCGCATCAATCAATCATGCCGATTTAGGAGCGAGTTGCTCCTTTTGCTTCCTCATTGTTTTGTTTTGTTTTTGTTTTCAAACTTTACTACGTAAAAGTGCACATGTTTAATTGCGGATATTTTGAGCTATTTAAGTTTTATCTAGATGCATAAATAACAAGTTTGTTCCAAATGCAGTCCAGGTTTTTCTACCCAACGGCACATTCTAGCCTCTTTGGCTCTATCATCCAATATCTGAATTGTTTTTTTTTTTTTTTTTATATGTTGAGATGTGGTCATGATATGGTCTCATGTGAATCCCTGATGGTAAATGCTTAATGTCTATGGCCGAATCGAGGAGAAATGTCTGAAGGCCCAAGTCTATGTAGGATGCTCTTGCAACTCTTAAGTTTTTACCTTTGCAGCGTTACCAAAAGAGCCTTATATGATTTGTTGGGTGTGGGTATCGGTTTATTCATGCTTTCGAGTTTATCTAATTAAATACTAAATGCGAGCACATTTTTTCTCTATCAAAGGTTTTCTTTGCGGTAAAATGATCATCCCAAGCATACCTTCTCATCGGTGATAGAACTGCTTTATTGGCATCTCAAATCATACACCCTTAACATAGGTAAGGTTGATTGTTTCCTTTAATCCACATTCATAATAGAAATTCTGCACCAACTAGGCATTGCACGGGTTTATTTTTCATCTGGGTTTTAAAGAATGGAATATACCCGTGACTTGCGTCATATCTTCTAATACACCGCAATAAATCATCCCGACTTCTCAAATAGATTGTTTTATACCCCCTTTATATATTTGTAGTATATAATCACCACTTCCAGATGATTTCACTTGAATGGAACTTTTGATGGTGGTTTTGGCGTCATGCCACTAGAAGCGTCAAGCCCCGGACATGTGACCACACGCCACACTACATTATGGGTTGGGCCCCACGCCCCAACCACCTTACATTGTCTGGTGAGTTCGCGGTGCCGAGTCGACCACACACCACCGCAGGTCGACCACACACCACACTACATTGCCCAACCAACACGGTATCTGTTGAGATTTGACCCCAACAGTACCGTGAATGATGGACGGTCTCGAACCACCGGAGAATTCACATTACATTGCATCGGTACAGGTTTGCGACTAGTGTGTGTTACCACTAGACCCGTTGCGCCCAGTGTGTTAAACATATCAATAAAAGGCTATCTATTCGTTATTCTTGCATTTACTATCCATTGAGGTGGTGCACTGAATATATGGTTCAGGAAAGCGGGGAAAAGCATCTGTCTCATGCTTCTTTACTTGCAGGTTGCACATGCATGAAATATTAGATGTCATTCGCATGGTTAATTTCTTAATTAATGGATTTTAGATCCATGTCCAACATATATACATTATTATTGTTCTTTGAAGGGTCTTTATCAACATGATGGAATGCACCTATAGAACAAGGTACTACATTACTTTATGAATAAGGAAGGATCCACATGAAACCTTTCTAGCTTGGAGCATTCACTAAATCTTCATAAAAGAATATTCATACCCTTTGCACTTGCTAATTCATTGGAGCGTTGTCGTGTACATATAATATGTAGAAAGCGTACCTCTAATAATCATTGATCTTTGTTGGAGATGGCTATGCCTGAGTTGCAGCATTAAAGATTGAAGAATGTAAAAGACTTTAACTATCTAGCACAATTTATTCATTGGCCTCAAACATGAAATACTATTTTTGATGTATTGTCCTTGCAGATTAGCAAGGGGTGCCTTTTGCTCTATTGGGAATGGTGCTTTTAACAAATGGAATGGATATATGATGACACATGATGGATAATTCTATTTGAATGTGGCGCTCTTACTATGTGCTTTATCAAGTTGATGTACATTCTTATTGCTATATTCTTTTTATACTTGTTGTCGCAGGTCCAACTTACCACTTCCATAATGGGAGTTCGGTCTCTAAAGGGTGTAGAGCAACATCTTGCAGCTTGGCTGGTAAATGGAATCCAATATCTATTGTCACGCTTTGAGTGCTAAAAAAGCTCAAAAAACCTTCATCTTCAAGGCCTCTGTATCACTACCATTATTTTTGTCAAACAATGACCCGGCCGATGTCATGAAGTACAAGTTTACTATGGTATAATAATGCAAGTTAACGTATGAAGCTCGATTCCATTTGCATGGGAGTTAACCTTCAAAATTTTGATTAGTAATGCACATTCGAAGAAAAGCATCACTTATTGAAGTTTAGGAAGGAAGGAAGTTTATTTTAACGTCCACACGAGGCGAGGCCTATGAGGCGGCACAGTAATGTGCAAAAGCCAAAACCCCACCAAAAAAACAAACATTGTAACTCCAGACAAGAGAAATTAGGCCTTGACTATAGCGTCTGCATGATGAAATCTTATTGAGCCTATGACCAAAGATAAACAAGGGTTTCTGCCAAGAGTCCTAAGAATAATAAACCGTTACCGGATGTTTTGGGTAAAAAACCTCCGATGGCTTAACGCAATGTTGGAAAGTAGCCCAAAGCAGACCTTCAGATCCTAAGCCCAATATTGCTTATGGAGACCTACAACAAAATGAAAAGATAATTCGTGAGAATAAAGGCTTTCCACTTAAACCTACCTCTAAAAAGCAATGTGAGAGGGTTTGTAGTTCAAGAGTTTGTATTGTTTTATTTGTCTTCTGTTTCTGTCATGAAGTTATTTCGAGTTCTTTTCACCAGTTTTGCACAATATTTTGAAGCATATATTAATTGCGGATATGGTGCATTTTGTAATGATTTTGTTGTATTTTAAAGGGAAGTGTGAACCAAGATATAGTTACGTATAGATGAATAATATTTTGACAATGTTTGAGTACTTACCGCTTTATTGCCGCTGTTTTCAAAAATGACTCGCCGCTTTTACTTTTGTTTTAGTTTTTAGTTTAGTAGCTTCTATGATGTCGCGTGAAAAATGGGACACCCTTTATTTTCGATACAGCAATATCCCGCGATGGAGCTCCTAGTTGTAGAAAATTAACCTCCACGCATCCACGTTATCGACCAACCTAATTTGCTCCACGCTGACATTCTGTTGTATACAAGAATATACTCCCGTTTGTATGCAGAATATACTCCCCGGACACAGTCAATTTGACTACACAATTTCCCCTGCGTCTTTGCACGTGGCATGTTTTAGATTTTGTGACTTTCGTCCACGGTAACCAAAGGACACATATTTTAGATTTTTTGACGTTTAAGGTTTTTCTCAAGACCTGATTTAAGATAGGTTGAATCAAAACAGGTTGGGTTTTCTAATTTTTAGGGTTGTGGAAAAAGGGATGAATGCTTGGTAATTTTTGTATGTCAAATCATGATGCAATCGTGATTTTGAAAAAGCTCGGGCAGTCTGGATATAAGAAAAAAAATTTGTGATCATTACAACTGTTTAGTTTTCTAAATGACCTATAAGACTAATATGACGCATGGAAAATGGATACGTTTGTGGGACAAGGTTGTACTCTCTAATCTGGAAAATGGAGCTGCCGCCAAACATGTCCAGGATTGTAAATCCACGTTTCTTAACATTACAGGTTAGGTCTTGTTTTGCAAAAAGAAAGCACATATCCAATGGGGTCAAGGCAAGACTTTTGATGCGGATATTGCAGGGCAACTTTTCAATGTTTGAGTACCTTAATAACAAGATAAAGGAAAGGGCCCATCCAAGAAAACTAAGCAGTCCCTTTCTTTGTTTGATCAGACTTTGCCTGTGGCGGTAATAATTTCACATTACCAACTTCAATGTATTTATCTAAACTTGATATAATTGTTTGGTTTGATTAGGTTACAAGGATGGCTGGAGGCCATGAGATGCAGACTTTTCAGAGCAAGAGCTCCCTTTACTGGTCCCTCTGGTTCTGAATATAGGTATTTTTTGTATTTATACATTAAATATGCTAAACTAGTATTTTTGAAGCTCTTATATAATGGTGGCAACCCCCATTCATGAACCATGAACTTGAAATTACCATGGAGTGTTACATAAAACGTGAAGTTTGCAGGCATAAGTTGCGGCTGGTGCCTTGTGATTTTTACGCAAGGAGATGGAGAAAAAATAAAAAAAGGGGAGATTCAAAGTACCACGAAAGGCTGCAGCCTCCTTCTGCAGCTGCTTTTAAACCACGTGATAACCCTCCAAACACCCTTGTAAGATTAGTTTGATCCAGAAGCCAAGCTACTGGTCAGAGATTTAAATCCACCCTCTTATAATCTTGTTCTGCTTACATACCTCCTATATCAGATAGTCATTGGCCTTTCCTCCATTATTTTCCAGTTCAGGAAATTATATGAAAGATCAGACCTGCCATTAAAAGGTTGAGCACAGCAGTTCAAAGAATTCAATTGCATGGAAAGTTGATATAGACACGCTTGATTATCATCACTACTTACCTATCTTCTTTGATGGGATAAGAGAAAAGAGAGGACCCATACAGATTTATTGCAGTCAAGGGTGTTGAAGACCTTCTCAAGGCTTGTTCTTTATTTCTCATGCTTTCGTTTTGTTCTAGCCCATAAAGCAGTGCAGCCATGCATGACTGTCTGTTGAATTACATTGATGTAGAAATTGTTATAGCAAATTTATACTTAGTTGGCTCTTAGCAGTTCTTGCTTGTGTGTGCAGGCAAGGTAAGATATTACCTGTTATACCACAGGTGATTATACCTATAAAAAACTGCATTGAAATTACAAGAGACCCAGCAGTAGTCAATATCACTTTGCAGGTAACGCTCCTTACATGAAAATGTGTTTAATTTTCTTCTTTTAAAATCTAAGATATCATATTCTTGCTCAACAATGTCTTGTTTGTACCACTTACAGCTACTATGCAAGCTGGTCAGATCAGATACAGAGGTAGGGCCAGCATTAGTGCCATACTATCGCCAACTGCTTCCAGTCTTAAACATTTTCAAGAACAGCACCCCCAACGTTGGAGATACTATAGATTATGCCCAACAAAGAGAGAGAATGCACAGGTGAACTGCAGAGGACATTGGAACTATTTGAAACCCTTGGTGGAGAGGATGCGTTTATTAATATAAAGTATATGGTGCCTACATACAAATCAGTCATGAATGGGTAATACTTGGCAGTTCTTGTAGTTAAAGATCTATAGTTTGGATCCCGATTAATCATTCGTGGAAATTGAAGATTCTGAGATAATCTAGACTGGAATTCTGGGAAATACTGATTACCAAGCCAGCATGCACACTTTCTAACACACTCAGGAGTTTCTCCTTGACTTGCAAGAGAAGGATCACAAGCATCAAGTTGCAGAATCAGTGATAGTATAACCATTGCATATGTTCCTACTTTCCTCCACGGCTTCTGGAGAGCGGGTTACTAATTTCTTCTCTTTTCTCCTCCATTTTTGAAGGACCCTCGATCTTCAAAAAAAGCGCCTCTGAATTAGGAGCCTTGGGAGCGGGATAGTAAAGCAGGCATTTGAAATATACGCCATTGTATATTTCATTGATTTGGCCGACCAACTCACTAATTCTATGAAAGCTGGAGAAGCTATGCTCTTATCAGTTCACTTTTAAGGAAATGTGAGATCAGAATCAATCCAGTTCTTGTAAGAAATAGTTGTGGCCTAATGGTGCTTTGTGCAATTTCATTTGATAGCAGGATAGCCAACCTGTTTTATCAATTCAAAGAAGGCTCAATATGTATTTTATATGTTTTTGCTTTCAAATTATGCCTCAATTCTCCTGTTCGTTTTAGGTGGTATATGGTTTGATCATTAGAGCAAGTTCGATGTCAACAGAGTAATGGTAGGATACAATCGGCTAGTCTTCCTTACTCAGCACATTGAAGATAATAATCGGTTGTTCTTTCCTTATTCAGTTCTTGCTGACATGGCATCGTGTCCTACCCTTGAATTCTTCAATTGAGGGCCAGATTTGATGCCACGTCAGGAGGAGGGCTGAATAAGGAAGGTGGGGTTTGCAACCGGCGGCCCCAAGACTTCGGCATTATTATTGGATCCAAATGTAATTGATCCAAATGCAAACGTAATGCGTGATTTTATTGTTTATGTGGGATGTGGTTAATCCGCCACCTTGTATTAGCCATGAAGAACGGGTCCGGGGTTCCCGGCCCTATTTTATCTCAAATCTCTTCCTCTTCATCAATTAGTATAAAAGGTGCATAAAAGTGATTGTCGCTTTTGAAAGTGGATCAAATCACCCATAGAGCAATAAGAACTAGCCAATCGTAATTTTTGCCCCTCGCCGCATTACTTCTAAGTCCGGGTTTTTGGCCTGGATTAACCACTTCTTTGATTAACCATCGCTTTTGGCCCGGATTAACCACCCTCGCTGATATTAGACCATCACAATTTTTGGATGGATTAATCTTATCCCGCATGAAAAATACTTGGAAGTTATGTAAACTATCTAAGAAGGTCGTAGGTCGGGAATGTGTGGCTTCGTCTCCTCGAAAAGGGGCTTGACGCCAACATTTCTTATCATGAAACAAGCAATTTGGATATCGATCAACATTTCTTATCATCAAAGAAGCAAACGATAACGCTTCTATCTCGTTTCTTGCTTGAATAAATCTAAAACTGAAGGCTTTTGTCGCAAATCTAAAAACCGAAGCTTTTCTTGGCACCTTATGCAAGAATACAAATATGCTCCTTTTATTAGATTGAATGCACATTATAGTCATGTAGTACGTGGTTCTAAGATATGAAATAGTTCGACTCCTTTGTTTTGTTCTTTTTGACACAAAACCATTATTATTCCACACTTAAAAATAAAAATTCCCCTTAAACCCCCTTTGGTTTGGGTGCATATTCACACCTGGTGACCGCATCCCAGAGTCGTTGGATAAGCATATATGCCCTTTATTCCTCGATCTAGACCGTACATAGAGATCCTCATTTGTGGGGGTATGGTACAAGTTTTTGGTATACTTTGATAACATACGCTTGCAAAATACTATAAGATTTAAGGCAATGTACTATATGTTGTTGATTTTATACATATATAATATGATTTTAGGGGCTCTTGCTACCCTACGCCATCTTCCTAGTGTGAATATGCACCCAAACCAAAGGGGTTTAAGGGGAATTTTATTTTTAAGTGTGGAATGTAATGGTTTGTGTTATATCTAAAATTTGGCCCCCTTCGGCCTTCAACAAACCAAAGGGCCCGAATGTAATGAATTGTATTTATTTTAAAAATTTGGGTCTTGGTTGCTTATTATAAACCGGGGTCGTTGGCATATCTTTTGAACATGCAACACACAAATGGTGAATAGTTCCAAGATATTCCTTTGCAAGAGGTTTGCCAATACTTCCGAAATGCTTATACCTAAAACTCCAGATTGAAGACAATGTTTATGAAACTTTAACAATACGCATGTAATGCCTTTGCACTACGCATCAAAATCTTGGCACAAATCATCTTCATGATGTGCCTATATGGTATGTAAGAACATCCGCAACAAAAAATTTGACCGAATTTGAAAGATAAACCAATGGACATCGAAAGCTTATCCGAAAGGTGTTTATATGTAATTAGACCATTCAAGATCAAACTCATAAATCTAACAAAGACAATGAGAAATATAATAAGATGAAATCAAGATTATCCATAATTTGCCAATTTCAAGATCTCGCGGGCATGAACCAAAGAAATATAACTATAAGCTTTGTATCACGCTGCTGTAAATCTTTCATTGCACTTTGTGGCATAAACTATCTAATGTGTTTTATTCTACTTTGGTGGCATAAACTATCTAATGTGTTTTATTCATCATGAAAGAAAGTAAGAAATAAACATTTTGTGGAAGCCTTTTTGGAGCAAAACTTCACAATATGATTCAATAGGAAGCAAATATTTGTTGGTTTCTTCCGAACTTTGAGAGGATGTCACCGAATAGGCCTGCGAAAGAAATTCTTAAATGCCATAGATTAAAGAAAAGGATTTAACCAATAGTTACCTCGTTGAAATCGATATGGGCTATTGTGAATCTTGTTGATTAGCAAATACCCGTGGGTTTGAGCTACCCGCCACAGCTTGAATGCGATGACGAAAGATAGTAAAGGCTTCTCTTCGGCTTTTGCAAAGAGGCCCAACAATCTTTAGAATCTGCTTTGTGCAAATGTAATCCCATGCAAGCAACAAAACCATCTGCAAACTCCTGGATAAGCCAAGCCAAGTCGCTTCAAATCCATCCTCACGCACATTAGGACAATCATTTAAAAGACACTCAGTTTCCTTCCCTTGGCAATACCGCAAACCCTACTAAAGCCGGCCGGAACATGACTGTTTTGACATGGAAAAACGTAAATCAAAAGATGGGCATGTACCATACACCATCAAAAGATCCTGGAGAGAGCTTTCCAAAGCAATAAGCCTTACCCGAAACGGAGTCCTCGATCAAAAGTTATGCTAGAAACTATGTTGCCGTGAAAAAGCTACGCCACATGGTGCCTAGGGTTTTCCGTATGGGTAAAGGTTCTATCTTTTTTCTTTTTGATTTTATTTCTATTTTTATTTTTTACTTTTTGAAAAGGACTTTATTGTAAGCCATTCAATCTCGCCTTTTAAAGAAGGCTTTTGTTGTAAGCCCTTTGATTCTTGACCATTAAGAAAGGAGAAAAAAAAATTAGCACAAGTTGCATGCAAATACCGCACACTCTAGATGTACCAATTAATACACCTCATGTAATATCGCCCACCAAATCATATAAAACCATTGAAAAAAAGTGTACAAAAATACAAAAAGAAACCCCCAAGTATTATGCTAGATATTCTTATGGAGGCAACTTGCAAGAAAAAACCTGGTTGCAAAGTGATCGTCGACAAAGTAGAACGGTATATGTTATGATTAATTCAGCATGCCAACAATTTCTTTTGCTTTGATACATGCCGTACTCGGTGTGCTCGTAATAGCTAATAAATATATTTATTCTTTCTCATGCCGATGCGATATTGTCTCAAGTAAATAGTTATGTTCTAGCAAGTACAAGGCAAACCATTTCCTATAAATAGATTCCAAAATGTTTCTTTTGTATAGAAAGGATGGTCCGTATATCCGTGTTCTTCCGGTCTTGAAAATGAGCCCAACGAAACTATAGAAGATGAATTGGATAAGCAACTATTTTAGCAGGAAAAGTATAGTACATGTAAAAAAATTGCTTTGAGAAGATATTGCTATAAAGGAGCACACTATGGTGGGTGCATGCATTCGTATGGAATTGTTGTGGACTCCATTTGTTCTTTGAATGTTGGCGGCCCGCAAGAAAAAGTTTTTCAGCTATTGCAAAGTGATATGCAAAGTAGACCTGGCATGAGATAATTACTTCAAAGATGACAACAATATTTTTTTACATTACAAGAAATAGTGATATATGCCAATGATACCCAGGTGCATTGTAATAAACTTTCTAATCCCTCATCATGCTCAAGTAACTAATGATGCTTTATTAAGCACGAGGTGACCATTTCCTAAAAATAAATAGATTATAAAATGTTGCTTGTGTACGAGTATGGGCAAATAGCAGTGTGGTTATTGTGGCTCCTTGTGGTCATGGAAATACAATTGGTGTTCTCTTTCAATCTGCTACGATGAGGGGCTTGGCTCCCCATTAACAAAAAGTGGCAGATTTAAGGCTAGATGCACACAATTGGCAAATATCTTACATCTCGATGGTGGTATTGGAGCAATGATTTTGACACAAAGAATAGAATAATAGAATAGAATAGAATAGAATAGAATAGAATAGAATAGAATAGAATAGTTTTTTTAATCCACCTTTAGACCAATAGGTCATGGGACCCATAATGGGCTAGTACAATCATTACTACTAGGATTAAAAAAGGTTTCGCCAAAAGGTTTCAAGGGAAAAAAACTTTGCAGAATGATGATACTAGACAAGCAGATAATGACTACCGAGGGCTCGCGAATTAAGCACGCTTATCTAGAACCTCAAGTATATATAATGCCAAGTCATGCAATGACATGGTGCCCTCCAAGAAGTTGTGCGGAATGGAATGCTAAGGGTCAAAAAATGATTCCCACTATCTCAAAAGCAGGCAACCTTAAGAGTATGGCTTCATCTTCAATAACCTCAGAATCGGAAATAGGCACATAGTCTCCACAAGAATTCGCGCCGCCTCCCATCTACCCTCGGGTGCTACCACGTGCAATAGCTACAAGCTTGTTCCTCGACAAATGAAGCAAGCAAATAAGCTTAACCCCGTGCCAAGGTGGATTTATGTGTGCATGATAATGACATGTGTGCATGATAAGAGGGTGAGACATAGAAGAGGGCATCTATATAAGTTCAAATTTGAAGGCATAAGATTTTTTTTTCCCCGCCTCGACATATGCCATGCCGTAAAAAATGTCAAAATACATTATCACTTTGTGGAAATTTTCTACCATAGAGCCCCTCATTATGTTATTATGATAATAATTTATTATTGTGGACCGATCTACCCTTATTTATTACCTTAAAAGATTTCTAGAACAAAAACGTGCAATTTATTTGTTGTCTTTCCATGTGGCACTTTGCATGACAAGTTTGCATGACATTGCAAAGGTGTGCCCCTTCTAGACAATACGGGCAAATACTTAGGTAGAACAAAAATAACTGTTTATATTATACATGCACTTTTTACATAATATTTTTATTTCTATACTTGCATAGGTCGAGATGCAATGTCCTCTTTGCATTTGTCAAAACGAGAATAATCTTTTTTTTGGCCGCGGCACATAATAATCATTATATTATACATGCAACTTTTACATAATATTTTTATTTCTATACTTTGTATAGGTCGAGATGCAATGTCCCTTTTGCATTTATCAAAACGAGAATAATCTCTTTTCATTAAGACATGCCCATAAAGCATATTGTCGTATGAGGGCATTTTATTATGAGCTGCATGAAATAGGGTTTTGTCTTCTCGTGAATAACATCATACTAACACATTTGGAATAAAAAAGCAATGCCATGGGTTTTTGAATTAGATTGGCTTATGAGCAATATATTAGGGTTTGATTCCTTAAAATTGCAAAAAATATATTGGTAAGAATTAGTGAGGCCCATGACATCTCTCATTTAATATCACAAATTTGAAGTTTTTAAAGCCTTTTATATTACTTTTAGAGCAACTTTTCATATTCTCTACATGTTTAAAAGTTATTGTGGGTGTTTCTCAACAGAATTACAGATTCAACAAAGTTGGATAGAAGTACCATTGATAGTTTTGTGTTTGATATATTTTGCTAGAGTGTATATATTGTACAAGTTTTGTTTCAATTTTATGGATCAAGGCAAGAATCTATGGCTTTTTATTTTTCCAGGATATGGACAAGAGAGGGTTACAAATGGAGAAAAAGAATATAGGATATATTGAGTTTAATTATTGCATTGTCACATAACCTTGCTTGGCAACATAAATCAAAATGTTAAACCAAAATGCTTTACAATCCAAAGACATATTGGTTATCTCTACATGTTCCAACATAAGCCACTTTTCAAAATAAAAATGTCATAATAAATGTGCCACATTAATACCTAAATACATCGTGCTTCAAAATCCTCAACAACTCTAACTTATAATTTTAGGCTTTGAAATCCCCAATAGCTCTAATCGATAATTTGCTAGTAAATGTTATGCTCCATCGGTTTTGAATATAAGCTAATGATTATTTGTCAATTTTGACAAAAAAACCACAAACCGGAAAATAAGGATTGACAGAAATTTAAAAGACTAACTCCTATTTTTCGATGCCCGCACATACATTACTATCCCACTCTTCATGTACAACATGGGAACGCCCAACCTAAGGTGGGCAATTTTCTATATGGATATAATTCCTAAAACCATAGACCATATCCCCAAATAATTGAATGGGTTATTACAAAAAAAAAAAAAAAAAAAAAAAAAGCATAGCTTGAAGATAAAAAATAATCACATTAGCTCACCGTTAGATTGGTTAAAGTAGTCTTATTAGGACATTGAGTTATTTTGGTAGAGGTTCAAACCTCGTGATTTCATATTCCAAAACCTTAGATGAAGTCGATAGATGCCTCGGATATTCCATCAAAACCTTAGGCAAACTCGTATTTGACATTTCAAAATCATAGGCTTCCCAATCATAAAATGATCATAAGCAAAATGAGAGGTGCCCAGAGGCTCCAACATGCGCCTGGGTCGAGGATCAAGGATCCGACGACCGTGATAGTCCGTAGGTGCATCTCGCTTAGAATATGTAGCATATGTGAATTAATTTCGCGTAAAAATTTCTCACAAATCAATGGCAAAAGCTTCAAAATCTCTTGCAAATATCGAAAATTGAATCAATGCTTGTGAATTGATGCCCCGGACAATCAAATTATAAACGATGGCAAAGCTTCAAAAAATCTCTTGCAAATAGTAAAATTGAAACAATGCTTTGTGGATTGGTGCTTGCAAAATCGCTGGTTCTATCTCAATCAAGTCCGAGAATTGTTTGCAGTTATGACAATACTTGAATTCTAAGTCCGTGGAATCCAAATTGTCAAGCTTCCAAATTCATTTTGCAAATTGCATTCGTATGTCAGAAAATTGATGGAGTTGCCGAAAAACTAATCGACTGATGGGGAATCGATGATTGAATCATCGAACCGATGGAAAAATTGAATTGACCGATTGAATTGCTAGTCCTCTCAGATAGGGGTAATTGTCAGCTTGGAGGAACATCCAAAGGCACCTGCTTCTTTCTATAAAAATAGCAAGAGCCAAAATGATATATTGCAAAAAGGGCTTTATATAAAATATGAAAAAATACAAGGGCATTTGGTGATATACCAACCTCTATATGTGCAAATATGTTGACCAAGGACATTCAAGAAATTTATAAAAGGTTAATGGTATATGGTGAAATTTGTCATTTACCTCCCTTTCAGTTCAAACCTTTTTCTTGGCAATTTTGGGAGAGAAAACGGCCAGATCCATCTAATTGACACCTCACCATCTTCCTCGAAAAGTGCTAGCCTTGTAGGGGCTAGCAATCCATTGAAACTAGCATGCAAAGATCTACATATGGATATCAAAATCTTTGCAATATTGAAGCAGAAGATATATTAATTCTCGGGTTTTCTAATTGGCTCTCCAAATTGATCGTGGAATTCACTAATTTCGTGAGGTCTCTTCCCTTATCAAAATTTTCAAATTGAATGCTCCTTTGTTCCCCGGTGTGAAGAATTCGAGATACAAATTGTTGATTCTTGGCTTGAAGAATACCTTGGAACCGTAAACATTGAGGCTACAAAAGATCTATTCGAGCTTTTGTGAGCATTTGGATACAAAAATCACCTGTCAAAATGTATTCCAACCCGAATTGGTCAATTCATGCTTCTCAATTTGACAATCATGGCATTGAGGATGAAATCCAGTTTTGTCCATTATAGATAGGAACTTTTTCTCTTCTTTTAGTCCAATTTCCCTTTTTCTGCCATCATTTCCCCTTTTGCCTTTCTCTCTGCGTTCAAACTACCCTTTGTTGTTTTCATCTGAGCTTTTTCAAATGGACAAAAAAAATAGCTTTAACCCTAAATTTCTTCCTCTGCTTCACTCCTTTTCTGCTTTGGCGCCTTCGGATCGATCTGCACTCCTCAACAAGTTAAGCTCCTTCCATAAAAATCCTAAAGATTTTATTCTTTTTGGCAATTTCGCTAACATTGCAGATCAAAGCCAGGAAATGGATCCCAAAACCTTTAAAACTCCAGTGTGGGATAATTTCTCAAAGGATCCTGACATGTGGGGTCGTGTTCCTTTGATTGATCCAGTCTCTCAAATCCCTGTTCCTTATGGGGTTCCCAAGCCAAATGCTGAGATCCAACCAGACGATACTTATGATGTTTGCTTTTGACTCGAACCCGCCAATAGAAAGGAGAAAACAAAATTATATCATGGTATTTCTCTTGATCTCCCATCCGCTCATTCAAAAATTCTTCTCTTCAGAATCTTCTTTGTTCTTATAAAGGTCACCAAGTCTTGCTTACAATTAGACAAATTATGGGCCTTTTGTCTTAATCTTCAAAAAGGGGTCCTCATTAATGCCATAATGATAGAATGTGGCAGTCAAAGAACAGCAAACTACTTTCTCAAACTTGGCACCCTTACCTTCGAGTCCTATCATATGACTTTCCTAAAATGAGACCCTAAATTGAGCTCGAAAGCATGCAAAATTTCGCGGTGGCTTCCACTACATTGCGTGGATTAAACCCAATTTATCGAATGAGGAATGTTTCAATCTTCTCGCTTAACTCTATTGGCACATATATCTGCACCGATTATTCCCTTCCGGATCCCCAAGAGCTTTTATTCAACTTGACTTATCCAAAAATATTCCTACCTCCATTCCTTTTCTCGATGCCTTTGGCCAAAGTTCTTGTCTATATTTGAGATGGTCTCCGTTTACCTCCTCAATGCCAAAATTGTCCAAGAGGCATTTCGGGTACAATGAATGTTCTGGAACTCAAGTTCGAAGTCCGATACTAATATGGTATCTCAATTGATAACACCAACAAATCTGTAAACAAATAGATTTAAAGGTGTGCATATATCCGAGAAGTCGAACTTCACCATGACCTAATTTAGAAGTCAACAGGGTCGATCACAATTGGCACGAGTCAATGGCAGCAAAGAAAAGAATCGTAAATAACCAACTTAAAAATTGTCTTTTGCACCTCAAATGAGGGATGTCCATGGAAATTACCTTATACTCAAAAGGCAAACCTTGACAAGGATAACCGCCGAATTAAAGTTTTGCAAAATTATGAAAGGAATAGAGACAAAGGGAAAGCTCCTGTTCAACATGTTGACTCATCAACAGATAATCTCCACAATGTTCTGAACAATGTGATGGCTGAGGCTAGGCAAAACACTCTCAACTTTTCTGGACACCTAGCTCAAGCCAAAGGTAAGAGTGTTCCATTACTTAATAAAGGCCATGCAAGTCAGAAACCAGCCACTCTCAAAGGCTTGAAGATATGTGATCAAATATTGACAGACAATTACACCATTAATGCTCAGGAAGTTTCTAAAAAGATATGTTCCACGAATTCAATACCTGTGCACAATGCCTCACAGGGCATGCACAATGGTACCAGTCAACTCACCACAAAGCCCGCAGCTTTGTAAATCTCGTGATACTTCATCAACAGACAAATTTAAAAGTACAGTTCAACTGGCTCCACAAATCATGAACTGCTACAAAAGAATCAGATCAAATAGCACCAGCGAATGGACTCTCAAACTTCCAAGTCCAACCTGAAGCTGAGACTAATTTGGTGGACAAGATTGATTGTTTCAATCAATTCCAGGTACTTGCTAGTTTGAATGTTGAACAAAATGTAGACTTGTTATTGAGCAACATAGCAGATAAAATTGGTCATGAAAATCCTTCATTTCCCATTATAAACACTTCTGACTGTCAGTTGCCATTTGTTGACTATTTAATTGACCTTGATAAAATACCTTCTTCCATACCAAACACCCCCTCTCCCATTTCTAAGGAAATTGCAGACCAATTGGCAACCCTAGAAGATGGTTTGCTACTTGTCTCCAACAGTCAAGACATGCAAACTGCCAATGTCAGTTCTCTTATTTCCACAACTGAAGATGATATGGTTCAAGAGACACCAGACCAAGTTAGAGATACAGTTTCGGAAGAGGGCTCTGATGGCACCTGGCACTGCCTGGATACAGCAAACTTGGACAACTCTAATGCAGAGAACAATGAAGATGCTTCAAAAAGGCAAGTACCTCTCTATTATAACTCAAGTGAAATTGATGACCTAGAGGATTCTTTGAATATGTTTGAATTCGTCCCTGGTGGATGTTCTGACAATGATAGTGAGAGTGACCTAAACATTTCCCATGGCACTAATAAGCCAAATTCTGGTTCCAAATCTAAAAGAAAAAAGAAGACCTCATCCAAGCCAGATATTCAACCTGTATTCACAAAACTCCTGCTGGAAATACAAGAAGCAAGAAGAATAGGAGAAATAGATAATTTCCTCTATTTTCTATTCACTCTGAATTATTCTTCATCTTTATGAAGATAATTACTTGGAATGTTAGGGGGATCAAAGGCCCTATCAAGAGAAGGAGAGCCATCTCTTAGCTCAGAACTTATAAGTCTGACATTATTTTGCTCGTGAAACCAAATTGCCAAAATTTGAGAGCTCAAATTTATCTCGAGTGGATATACCCGGTTCTTCTTCCATTTGGATTGAAGCCAATGGTACTAGTGGGGGATTAGCCATTATATGGAAATCTTTGACTCCACGCCTCCTTCTATAATAGCCCAAGTAGATGTTTGGCAAGTCGTTATTTTTAAAATTAACAATTCCAATTTTGGAGTTGTTAATGTTTATGCTCCCACTTGCCCAAGGAGAGAGAATATATTTGGCCCGAAATCAACTCTTGGATCTCTTCTCATTGGGTTGTCTCCGGAGATTTTAATAATACTCCAAACCGATATGAAGTTAGGTAACAAAATTAATATGTCCACTAATGAGAGTTAATTGGGATTCTTTAATCTCTCGATACCAATCTCATTCATGTTCCTTCTTCAACTCGCAAAACTTTACTTGGACAAATAAGCAAAAACTCCAAAAAGAGTTTATCGTGCCTTAGATGTGTTTTTATGTCTCAAATTCTTCGTGGGTCATTTTGGGATAATTGTTATGTGATTAGTGATGGGGCCATCTCCATTTCTGACCCATCGACCTCAATTTCTTCACACTACTCACTTGCTAAATTTGCCTAAAGATGGGAACACTCCATTCAAATTTAATTGCTCCCTCCTCCACAATGAGCAATTACGTCTAGACTTCAAGAATTTCTATCCGATATTCAAAATGGGCAAAATGACCTTAATATTCCCTATGGCTCCCAATCTATGAAAACTTTTACTCCAAGCTCAAGCAGATCAAATCTTGGATTAAGAACTGGTCAAAGTCCACTTTTAAGAAGAGATCTAGACATAAGGACAATCTTCTTGCTCAAATGAGGGATATTAGAACTCAACCTGAGAATGATCCTCATAATGCTAATCTTCAAATTGGGAGGAGATCTTAGAGAACCAAATTAAATCTATTGAAGAGTTTGAGGCCAAGAGCTATGCTATTAAATGCAAAATCAAATATAACAAGGAAATGGATATAGGTAGCTCTAAATTTTTCTATAGGACCCGCCGAAATAGAATGCTAAATAACTTGATTGTGCAAGTCCACCGAGAATGGCATTACCATTGACACCCCTTCGAGATTAAGAAATACTTTCATGGTCGTGATGCTCTCTCTTCGAAAAGCCCGCTCAGCCTCGATATTTCCTTAAAGAGGCCGAGTTCACTTCCTTGATAAACCGATTATTCCAATTAATCAAAGCCTTATGGATGATTCAATTGCTGCTCTCCCTCTCGATCTTGAAATCTACGGTGTCCTCATGAGCTTTAGTAAAGGGAAACCTCCAGGTCCCCGATGGCATCCCACCCGGAATTCTATTTGCATTTAGGGATTTATTAAAGGTGGATATTGTGAAGCTTGTTCATGGCTTCGGATGGCGGACCATCTTCACTCTTCTATCTCTGGCTGGTTTCATCACTCTAATTCCTAAAGTTGATAAGCCTTGTCTTTTTTCTGATTAGAGACCTATCTCTCTAACTAATTCCACTTACAAGATTTGTGCAAAGATCATTGCCAACAGAGTTAAGCCTTTCCTCCACATATTGACATTAAACAATCGCTTTTTGCCAAATAGATTTATTCTTGATAATTACATTATAGCTATGGAGGGATTGCATTGGAACAAAGTCTCCTCTCTCGAATGTGTTCTTCTCAAAATGGATTTTAAAAGGGCCTTCGATTCTGTCAACTGGAATTTTCTTGAGTTTGCTTTGACCAAGATTGGCTTCAACTCCAAAATCATTTTCCTTATCTTTGGTCTAAACTCCATGGCCAACTCCTATGTTCTTATTAATGGTTCACCATCCAATTTCTTCAAGCTTGCTAGAGGTGTCGCATGTGGTTGCCCTTTTTAGCTCCCTACTTATTTCTAGTGGTGGCTGAATTGCTTACTAGGGCAGCTTGATTTTAATCGATTGTGGCAAAATTAAAGGTCTTGATCTCCCGACAATAAGGGCAGCTTTAATTATCTCTCAATATGCATGACATGTTTGCTTTCTTAGACTCCAAACCCTGATAATATTGCCAATTTCCTAAGCATCATTGACTTATTCTCAGCTGCCTCTGAAATTTATTTGAATATTAATAAGAGTATTATCATTGGAGATTATAATCGAGACTCCTTATGTGGCATCAAAGTTCTGAATGAAATGCAAGCTACTAAGCTCCTTGGTATGCCTTTGTCTCTGAATCCTAACATAAAGGGGTTATGGGATCCTATTTTGCAGAGAATTAAGAAAAAGTTGAACATTTCTAGAAACACTCTTTCTCTGGCAGGTAGAACATTAATTGCAAATTTCGCGGCAAAGATCTCACATATACTTCTCCTCCTCTTCTAGTGGCCCCTAAATCTATTTACAATGAGCTAGAGAAGACTATTAGAAATTTTATCCGAATGGAAATCACTCATTAACCGGGACACTCTCACTCATCTAAAAAGTGAAGGAGGGTTAGGTTGCAAAAAATCAGATCTTCAAGCTTGTGCTTTAGGTGCCGTAAGTTCATTTGGAGAACTTTGGTCGGGTAATAATTCAATGGCCTCCATCTTCATTAGATATTGATCTCATGTTCATATCTTCGAGGGCATCCTTCCATTAAACACTCTCCGCTGAGTCGGCTTTTTGCAATATTCATCCGGTAAAAACACATCTTCCTTATGCACAACTTAATCAAAGCTTGGAATGTTGTTCGAAACCGCTTTGAGGATCCCGATTTACAAGAGCATAATATGCAATCCTAGAATGGGACTCGCATGATGAAAACCGTCCCCGCTTAGACTTGCTTCTCATTCATCTCAGCATTTTCTACAATGGTGGATAGTGGGTAGCCGCACACATTAACTACCCATAAAAAATAAAGGGAAAATCCAATTATATCATTTGAACCCCAACAAAATACAATGCTAATAGAGATCTGGCTAGTGTACCGCCAAAAGCTTATCACCAGGATTAAAAAACCCGCCCTTCGGGTTTTCGAGGAAAAACCCTAGTGATAAGCCTTCGACGGGGCGGGACAAACGTAAGGCATAAAAATCGCCCCCCAAACCCACGAATGGAAAAGTCGAAACAGATGTCAGCCGCTAACCCGCACCGCACATCACCAACAAAACAACAAGACAAAACAAACCTCCCGTGAGTGGAGGGTTGATTCTGCGCCACCACGATAAAAAATATAATAACAAAGAAGGGGGAGGGTGGGTTCAAAGAGAATAAGGTAATCACGAGAGAAGAGGAAGCGCCGATGAGATGTTGATGCGTAAACGCTTTAAAATAGCGAACTCCCAACCGAATGGGCATGCGCCGCTCGCATGCATGCAAAACATGCATGCTCGCCCCATTCTAGAATGGCGATCCGATGTCTCTGGATCGATGGGATCCTTTTTGGTCTGGGGGTTTCAAGGATTTGTGGATGGTAATATTTTGGCTTTCAAGCACCCAAAGACCTATAGGAAGTGGAGCTCCTATGGAATCACTACTATCGTGAATCTATACAATAATGGTCACCTAATTACCTGACAAATTTAAGGAGGCTAATTCATGGCACCTCGACCGATAAAGTTATTTTCCTTCATTTCAAAAATATCCTTGCTCTTTGTACTAATTTGGATAACTGTGATAACAATTCTCGAAAAATCAATGGAATTAGTACATACAAGGTCGATGAAGGTTTATGCCAAAATTAATTACAAGGCCACTCCTGTCAAAGCTAGCATTAAATGGTCTATTTCTGCAGATGAGTGTAAAACCTTGTTCAGGAATATATGGAATTCTTCTTCCCCCCAAAAGTCAATTACTTTATCTGGTTGATTGCTCAAAATAGTCTTCCTAATCTTGCCTCCTTATCCAAGAGAAACCCAAATATTGTGCCAGCATGCCAATCTAATTGCTCTGAAGATGAAACTTTGCAGCATATTTTTAATTGTCCTAAATTGGTGACTTTCTGGAATTGGTTTTATAGTAAATTTGATCATTATTTCAATGTCAATAATCGAGGTAATTTGCTAAAGTGTATCCAAAATAATGATGCTTTCAAAAATACTGTGATGTTCACTGCTCTCTGGAATATTTGGAAATCCAGAAATAGGATTATTCATGGTCATAAGAAATTCTCAATTTTCTGGATCAAGATGAGTTTCCAATTAGACTTAGAAGCTTATGTAACTGCTCACAAAAGTAAATTTGCTGACTCTTATGACGCCAATTGGGATCAAATTGGTAAATTCTTTAGTGGATTTAATATCTTTGTTTCAAATCGCATGTTGTCAATTCTAATGCTCCTTTCTCTCGATCTTTTGATAGAATATCTTGAATTTCTCAAAGGGGAGGGCAGAATAAATTTGACTCATGCCGAGCTATCATGAAGCCACTTTGTATTACAATAGCACTGGGGTTACAGATCTGCAGCCACCGGGCGGGTGCATCGATGATGATATCAAGTTATATGAGGTCGAGAGAAATAGCAATGAAAACTCATGGGCGGGATTTATTGCGTGGAGGTTGTGCGATGTACCGTCTATTCAACTTCTTGTTCATGTATTATTATTCCTTTGACAGATAGGCGCTTGAGTAGGTACGAGAGTTGTATTACTCACATAAGATGTTAGCGGATCTTTATGGTACCCCATCGATCTTGATGGGTAAGGAGGACATCCATCACTTGCTCATGGAAAATGGATCTGAATACAGCAGTTACAAGTTTGGAACAGACAAAGGCTTCTATTGGGTGTACAACAAAATTTTCGACCAGATCATGCAACAATGAGTCTGCAATTTCCTACTGAGCCACTTCATACATCATCCCACCTTCCATACATTAGCTTTCAAATCATGAACCGGACAAATCTGCTGATGCTCAATAACTTGTCTTTTTTGTTTAACATCAGACTTTGGTACTTGGAAAGTTATAATGTTCTTGCAGGTTTCTTTGGATCTCATTGCTGGGCATCTCGGGCAGCATATATTGGAGCTTTCTTATAGGGGGCAAAGCAGAATTTTGTATACATTTTGACTAGTCTATTGGTCTGCTACTCTATTTTGAAGTGGTTGCTATATTTACTGCAACTACTACTTTCTTTTTGGATCACTATACCAAATCTTTTGCTAATGTGGCAGTCTCTACTCCCATTAGTAAGACTATTGTATGGCTTTAATTAATTAATGGAAAAAACATCTCTCACCTTCAAATATATATATATATATATATATATATATACAAGTCTTTGTACTAAAAATGGGTCTATAAACTATGGTTTACGAAATCTGGGAACAAAATCCAAGATTAAGAATGGCAAGAATGGCAGTATGCATCTAGTCCAAAGTCTTGAAGTTTTAAGTTAAACCCTTTGCCTGATGGCCATTCAATAGAGCTCATCATTGTTTATTAGAAGGGAGACTTGCAATTAGATTTCATCTAATCACTCCACGATGACGAAGGGTTCTTGGTGAAGGGTGTTCCCACTTTTTTCAGTGTGTAGGGTGTCTTTGGCTCAGCAAAGTTAAATTCCATCTCCTCTAACAATGAGCATAGATATTTGGTGAACAGTTTACATGCATCCACATACCTCATTGACAAACAAACTCTTTGATAAATATTTTGTTCCGCTTATCAGCTTCATTTATTTTCTTATTCTTGATGTGTATCCAATTTTATTAGAGGCAAATTCAAAAGTGGTATGAAATGTACAAACAAAAAGCTTGTCCTTGAGTCCTGGGTGAATTAGTTTGGGCTTTCTCAGGAACACTCGATGTTAGACATTTCTGTATAGGTATACACTATTTGTAGTTGAAAGGTGCATTTTGTACTATGAATGGGTCTATGAACTATAGTTTACGAACATCTGAACATCTGGGAATAAAATCCTCTACCTACATTGACATGCATTGTAGGGCCCCAAAATAGCATGTCTTGCAATTTTACCAATGCTCTAATCCTTTGCTTTATGATTACTCTACCATTGGTTATGCTTTTGATACCTCAAGCTCTTCCATATACCAACAATTCAATCCTCCCCTCATCTACCATGTCGTGTTCATCTCGAGAGTGGTCCCATTAGACATGCTCTTAATACACTCTCAGCCCCAATGAACGGCGGAAATAACTATAACGGTCCTAAGGTAACAAAATTCTTTGCCGGTATGAAAGGCGTGACAATCTGGGCATTGTCTCAGCGAGAGTCTCGGTGAAATACACATGCCATATTACCACAAATGAAGCAACAAGTACAGTATCCATATTATCAATTGAATTGATTTTTAACATTCATGGCGACGAAAAGTCTGTCCGACATGTAAGAGCATAACCAACATCCGACAATTACGAACACAAATGTCAATATTCAATTTGTGAGAACGTACTTTGAAATGTAACACGTAAGGCCATAAACATCCTAACACGAGGCAATAGGCAAAAATTGCAAAGGAAAATGCCAATTAATACAATAGACATGAGCTAAGCCATTAGGCAAAAATTGCAAAGGAAGACATCAATTAATACAATAGAAATGTCAAAATGACTTTTGTTGACGAGTTGTCGTAGGTGGATAGACACCTACGACAATCAACAATCTTATCTCTTAGAGAGAAACTTGCACCATAACAGCTACACAAACTCGTGTACTACCAAGAGAATCTAGAAAAATGATCATAAGCTACTTCTATCCTCCATTTAAATGCATCTATTCGAGCTGCCCAATTTCCAGCTTCATCGATCAAATTAATTGCTTTATCAGGGAGTTGTCTATCAGGAATATACCTTGCAGACTAGATGGCAGAATGATTTGGTCAAAGTAAAAGAATTTAGTTGGGATTCCACAAGCTCCTTGCACTGCATATTCTAAAGGTAATATGTTATTGAAATGCGTACTGATCTACTTGGGGATCTTAATAAAATCGTCACTCTATTCAAAACTACTCCTAAATGGCATTCAAATATAGAGGCATAAAAGAGGAGAAAATATCCTTTTTCATATTAATCTAAATTAACTAAAACATCAAACCCCATGAGTGACTTGAAACTTGCACAATCCATCTCTTCTACAAAATGCTCGAGTTGTTATTAAAAAAAGAAAAGAAAAGGTACACATGCAGAGGTTATGCAATTTGTACATGCTTGACAAATCTGCAGAAGACTTAAAATCATTCACATTTCGCATCCTTTCCCTTAGATCAAATGTTTCGCACTCAGAGCTAAGGTCCTGAATAGCTTTGAATAGCTTTAATACTTGTTCAAAACTTTAGTACGGACAACAAATGTCGCCACAAAGAATGGCACCTATGCATACAACATCCAAAAGTTCAAACAATGTCAAAATCTTGCCTTTGCAAAAGACAAACTCATGCTTCACTTTTAGAAATAAAGGTGCAAGCAATAGTTCTTTTTAATACTTTGCCTTCACAACTTGAAGATTTGTTGCAAGGAGGTAACGAGGCTGTTCTTGCCTTCACATAGTTCCCTGCAACTAGTGAATGTGGCGTTGGCCCTATGGCCCTATTTGCACCTTCAAAGCTGTGGCCATAGTCAATTTCGGATGACCCCGCAACATGTAGGCACTGTTAAAAAGTCTTGCGTACCCTGTTTCTTCCATATACTTGCCTTTCGTACTCTGTTCCTTCCATATACTTGCCTTTCGCTGCAACTTGAAGCTGCAACTGATGTTCATGTTGCATCTGCATGGAACATTTTAAAGTTTAATGTTGAAAGGGTGCACATAAAGGGAATCTATAAGCATAAACATATGGAGTAGCATTCATCATAAAGACAAACCCAGCACCTCAAATGCAAATGTTAACGACCATGTTTCTAAAAAAAGGGATTGATCGAGGAAACCAAATAAGGATGGTTATTTTAGTCCAGTAATTGAAGCCCTTTAGAATGGGGATGAGATTGATCATTACTAATTCAAGGATTGAAGTGCTCTATTACAATCAGATAAATTTTTTTGAAGCTCATGATTGCCAACAATTCTTCTAAAGCTTATAATGCATGTACACCCTCATAGCATGAACCCCAACCATCATTTCTAAATCATAGGGAGGGTAATTTACTCCAGCTAAATTTAGTTTTCCTGTAACTCATTTACACAGACAGACTGTGCCGTCTTGCATCAAGACCCCTCCAATAGCAACTTCCGAAGCATCCGTCACAACTTGGGATTGTTTATCCATCTCAGGGATTTCCAATACAGGAGCAATTACTGATGTTTATTTAAGCACAACAAAACTGGGTTCAATATCATCCCAAGGTGGTCAGCCGTTTCGTGATACGTTGAGAGAGGCTATAAAGTTTATCGACCTTAATGTGAACAATTCCACAAAGTTCACAATAGTTTTCTTTGTGGTGCATTCCTTCTAGTTCATGTTACAATGGACCGTAGGCCATGGAGTTAGATGCAAATGATCCTCTTCAGCGCATTTTGGAAACAAACGAACTTATCAACTAAATGCACTGTGGCAACATGACCAAGAAAAATGTAAGTGAGCGCAGTATAAGACAAAGCTTTTTGGCTGGACAGGAAGGGATCTATGCTTACAGCAATAAACTTTCCCCAGATCCACAGGTCGCTCCATCCTGTCTTTAATTTTCTTTGCCTTAGCATATAACTTTTAAGATACAACCAAACAATGGATGGACCAATAAGTTCCTTCTGCTTAGAAAGGAGATAAAATAAATTTCTAGAACCAGCAGATTTCCTAGTCAGCTCAGGCTGGGGGACCCATTGTAGATGAAAGGTAGAAATTCCAAAATATGGAACAGCATGACATGAATGCAACCCTTGTTTGTAACGGCAGCACGCTGCAAACATATAATACTTGTCAGTGTATGAAGTAAAAAAATGAATATGATCTTATACACAATAAGTTGAGCAGGAGTCACTTTGAATGACAGACCTTAAAATGCATCCAAATATGGCTTTCATGACATGCAAGTTTTCAACTCTTGCAAATGTCACCTTAGAAGCTGAATAATCCCGTGATTGGCAATACTTAGTGATATGTGCAACTTCGAAGTCCAGCATACTATTAGAGACTTGTATCACTAACTGACCTGTTAAATGGGGCCTACTGCCCACAAGTATGTTTGAAACCACGCTTAATGGCACGGATAGAAAGTGCTCCAAGGTGTTTATCAGGAATATCACGAGGAGATCCAAAAGCTCTGCTCAATTAGACTGTAGTTATGCCCCATACTGGTTACACCTGCCTGTTCTTTTGCATTTACACTTGTACATGCCTAACATCTATTGAATCTTATGCTTGTAAAATGGCAGTCCAAGATTACACAGTGCTTAAGCAGTTAACAGTCACTAACTTCTGCCCATGGAATCTAGCTCTAACGAACGTGCATAACTATGTATGTTTGAACTTTCTGATTGGAAATATCTTTTTACTGCTTTGCAACAGAATGTCACTTCAGCAAACGCATTAAGAAAGTAGAGTTGAATGAATTCTTCTCCGGTCAACTTTTTGGACAATTCATAGCTCAAAAAAAGTGCAAAAAACTCCCGACCTCTGCTGACTATGAAGCTTGACTTCATGTAGAGATTTGTATAATATGTATGTCCTTCCTGACTTTTAGATAAGATTTCATACTTCTCTAGCATCGCACTTGCGAAGAACTTATCGTTCACACAAGGCATTTCTACGTAAAATGATAAGCACAGGGAAGCCACTCACCCAAAATTTACAACACTTGCAGGAATCCAGAACTTCCAACCTGTAGACATGATTCCTGTCAGGCACGATGTCCAAATATGCACAAAAGACACAACTTGAAATTGTACCACTAACTAAAGTCGACAGGGCCTTATCCTGATATTGCTTGGGAAGTTCATGCAGTTGGCCTTGCCACAAACTATTCCTTGCAAAAACAACCAAGATAACGCATGGACCAAGAACTACCTGATTTAGCCCAACCTGCAAGGATAAGACATTAAATTTTGAGTATAGGAACCTACCAACTAAAATGGGATATATTCAGTAGCCTCCATACTAACCTTCAATGTGAGGTTAAGAGGACTCTTTGCCGGCAGGAAGCGATCCAATAGCTCATACCATGCATGTGATCCAGGTCCATAAAGAAGAAATCCATATGTGCCCATTCTCAATGCCCTCGGCCAGTCGTGATCTTTACATTTTTCCAACGTCTGTTGTTAACAGATAAAATGAAGGAGACATAGCAGTTTTTGGAAAACCAAGATCTGGAAACACAATAAGAATAACCGCCCTACAATAGTTTCACATGATGCTATATGCCAAACACAAGCTTTCAGCTCAAAAATTCATAAAATAGATGGGTTAGCTGGAATCTTACCTATCTGAACCAAGACACTGCAAATCTTGGCAGTAAACAAAAAATCTGTAAAACATTTGTGGAGTGAGAGAGCCTCCAACTCTCGACCTCAGGATTTCACGTAGCTATGAGACCTCCCATTAAAGAAATGATCTGCCGTTTGTGTTCTAGAAGAAATGATCCATCCACTAAATCTGGCGCCTGGCAAAACCGGAGACCACACAGGGTAAGCATCATATGATCGGATCTGCCTCACCATACGATCGGATACGCGAGAGTGCTCTGCATGACCATGTTGATTCAAGAAACTGGCGGAGAAGGCAACTGGCTTCAAAAATCTAATCTGCAACTGGTTGAACTCCATTCAAACGTATATGGAGAAATAACTGCTACAATGGATCTTCAAAACAAAAGCCCTAATAATGCATTGAATATGGAGTATCAATAGAGTTATGAAATCTTCTAGCAGGCTTTTATTCAGTATACCAAGCATGTCATTGCTTAATTCTACTGATCCACAAATAAGGCACATGTAAAAGCATCATCCTCACCAGTTGAAGGAGACGATGGTGCTGATTTTTCTAGGGTCTCTGCAAGTGGAACACCTTCAGAGGAAAGAAACGAGAGGACCAGACCTTGTTCAAGCAATGCACGCTCATAAACACTTAGTCTTGGTTTTTGGGCTGAAGTAGTTTGTATAGCAGTCTATTTAGCCAATTGAGCACCTATAGCAGCTTTGAATAATCAAATATCATTTCATGCCTTGTTTGGCAGAAAACCTAATGTGGAAAATCTCAAAGTACATGGTTCTTTGGATTATTCAACCATATCTATAGAGTCGCTCAAGAAACAGATAAAAGCTTGCTAATCGAGCCGTCAACTGCATATTTCTAGATGCAGAAGTGCAAAATTTATGGAAATTGTGGAGTATGATTGACCTGATCAGCTAGATCTTCAATCTCATGCAGAACTTATTCAGCAATGAGAAAAATATCCACAAGACACACAAACAAAAAGCCGAAGCAACAAATCAATAAATAATATATGATCAGGATACCAAGAACACTTTGCTTTGTCTTCAAACATTAACTAGTTGTGAGATGTGGATCAAACAACCACCTTTAGCAATAACCATCTGTAAGTGCAAAAATCTACTCCTGCAATGTGAGGAACCAAAGACGCAGGTGTAAATCTTAAGATTTCCTTCACAACTATTTCCGTGTATTTCATCTGTGTAAGGTGGTCAGGAGTAATGGAGGCAAGAGGATCAGTGGAGCAGAGCACAGGTTTATGGAGAGCCTGGCAACATGTAAACTCTGCCAGCGCTGTTACATTATTGCAGACTGCAAGGCTCCATTTTATTTTAATCGTAGTAGCAGCAAAGCCAATGCGCAATTCATTCTGCTGCTCACAAATGTGTACTACACAATTATTTGCTATCAACATGCTGATGGGACACAAGTTTGAGCTTGCAACGTAAGTTATTTTGTACACTTGAGCTTCTAACACTAAAATGCAAACTGACCTGGGGTTCGAAGGAGCACAAATAGTCCTGAATGGCTTTCAATTTCCCCATCAGATCGCCTTCTTTCTGCAAATTTGAACAGATGTGGTAGGTAATAACACAGACAATCAACCAAATTGAACTTCCCACCACAAATGGAACTAAATAATAGGGGTGATTACTTCTATCGCAGGGGAGTTCATTATCAATTTCAAGTGGCACCTAAGCCGCGGAAGAAAACTCGAACTTGGGATAAAGAAGCTCATGCCCGCACCTAAACCAAAATCTCTTGTTTGAGACCTAGATTGAAATCATATATTTGAAACCTCGATTTCTGGACATTCTCAAAGCCTAAACATTCTTGTTGGGCCAATCTATTTATAAAAGCTGTGCAAGATAGAAAATGCAATTGGGAAAAAGTAACAAGGAAAAAAATGGCATGGATAGACCTATGGTGCAAAATCCAACTCTGTTTTGAGGATTTAGAAGATCAGGAACCTGGCCAATTTGCAAACACACGAAAAATAAACTTAACATAAAGATTAACGAATTTGCTACTTATCAAAGACTGAAATAATTCTGTGGTTATTTTCCAGGAGACATGAATCAAGGCATTCAACGGGAAATTAAGACCATTCCAATTCCAGCAAAGCTTACTTTTATCAAGAGATTCCAATGCATCTCCATCAGCTTATATGCTTAATGCATCAAGGAAATACATGTGCTGCCAATTCTGACCGTTCCTCTAGTAGGCCATTGCAGATAATAGTCCGTTGCAGCATAAAGGTACCAAATTCGTCATATAACACTGTGCACAAATGGAAGGCCATTGACACTTTGAGCAAATATAAAGCACAACCGAGACAGTTATAAACTTCTAACAAAATGCCATGCTTAACTTTACGACAGATTATAGCTAAATCCATAAGCAAAGCTTTTGTGTGGCAATAAGCCTCCGTAATAAGGGGCCTGATTACCTATAACAGTCTTCCAAATGCCAACTCTATCTTTTTGAGCATGTCCAGTGTCTTGTCTGGGCAAATTATATAGATTCCTGTACTAGCTATAAACTATAATGGCTTGCGATTGATACATGCATTCACCATGTCCATTCGCCAACGTGAACCTAGTTGGTTTCTGATCTTATAACAGTAACGCTTTATAGTTCAAATTGTTGGAAAAGAAATGTCTGCAATCACACGAATGCACTACATGAATTGATCAAGTTTTCGCGTGTTCAAGCTCAGATAGCATTCTACCTTTTCTGTTTTTACACACAAATGCACTTTGGGATGACTATTGGAGGCTTCCTAATTATCAATTTTCTCGTATGAGGTAGGCTGAGTAGGCTATTGCTGCAAGAAAGCCTTCCCAAATGTTGCAAAACCCTGTCTTTCATTTTTCTGATATCAGGAAAATCTTGTCTTCCATTTCCTTTATTTACACCTCTTTAACTAGGCCAGTGGACAATTAAAAAGGCTGTCGCATTCCTCCAAGAATAGATGATGCTTTACTCCAAGTGATGGGATAAGTAGCACCGGAGCTTTCCAACAGAGGAATAAACACATAAAAGTCTATCAACCATACTGAAAATGGAGCCCAAATTCAGGAGCTCAAAACCATACTGAAAATGGAGCCCAAATTTAGGAGCTAAAAACCAGTTATCAAACTTTTAATATACACAACTCTGTCAATTCTAGTACCAGAAACAAACATAGCCCATAAGAGAAAGTGTGCCTTTTCAAGGCCATAAAACACTAATATTTAAGATCCATCTATGTTGGCCAGATTGCATGCCTACCTACATTTTGTTATTCGTCGTGACTGGTTTGCACACTTACCTGAGTAAGATACTTAAATGCATCCACAACAGGTGCGATCATGTCCTTATAAGCCCTGATCTGTAAAAACAAAATTACCAGACAATCCTCTTAGTAGACTAATGCAGCAGAGTTAGACATGCATACCTGGTGGACAATTTGTCCTTAAGAGGATTTGCATGGGCAATTTTAGCAACCCTTCGTCCTAGCTCCTTTAAGTTCTCCTTTGCGAGCCTTTTCAATATGAGCCTTGTATCAAGCTGACACAAAACATGCAAAATGTGTTAAGCTGAAGCAAATGTAAAACAATTTACCACGAGAATTGTAATATCCTGCAAATTAGAATGTTGAAGTGCCACTGAAGTTGAAAAACACAATCATCACAAACAAAAAAAATTGACAGAGGGCACACCTTCGCAGTAAGACGTGCGGTCAAAAGCACTGAAGCTACAAAACAACAATTCAACTTCAGTAAAAAGGATACTGCTTCGAAATATTCAAAGCAACCTAAGCACAAAACGTCCATGTTCAGAAGCAGAAACCGAAATGTGCGGCGCCAGCAACCCGACCCAGCTAAAGGGGCAAAACCGTGAGGAAGGCTCAGCTCCGGCGTGAGAACAGAGGATGAAAATTTGGGGCTTTTGTTGTGGGCCGTTCATCTCAGAGATGGACGGCCGAGATCAATCTGTACCAACATTTTGGTACACCAACAAGAGGGATGCTTGGGGAGTTACGAGGTGGCACCGTCTGGGCCGTCCATCTCAAAAGATGGACGGCCGAGATCAATCTCTACCAAAAATTTGTGGCATAATCTCTACACCATTTGAGACTCTACATCATTTGTGGCACCCAATATAATTGTATATATACAAGTCTTTGTACTATCAATGGGGCTATCAACTATGGGTTATGAACATCTGGGAATAAAATACGAGTTATTAATAGAGTTGGGTAGCTTAGAATTGAGTTAGAAGGCATCGGTAAATGACAAAATGCATCTAGTTAAACCTAAATTCCTTGTCTAATAGCCATTCAATGACACTCGTCATCGTTTATTAGAACTTCTCGGTGAAGACTCCAGTTAATAATACCACTACCCCTACTGGATAGAGTAATCGTTAGCCCATCAAATGAGCTTTAGAAAATTAAGCAATGTTAAACGCATTATAATTGACCTACAATAGTGAAGATAGAGATGAAATGCTAATGTGATCAAGAGCTCTTACAAACATGTTCATAATCTAGCTGGTACCATAGTGGAAGAGCAGCCATCCTAAGACGAAAAATTGAAATCCTTATGCTATCTGCGGTTATCCGCGGTTATCTGTCTGCTACCACCAAAGTGGAGTTGGCATCTAGTCCCATCATCCATTTTTCTTTGTAGTACAGCTAAGAGAGCATAGATCTCAAAAAGCATACATAAGTTTAGTACATAAGTAGACATATTTTGCAATACTTGTATGCGGATGCAATTACGGCAATGGTATATTATTCGTGGCTGAGAGAGCATAGATCCCAAAAAGCATACATAAGTTTAGTACAACATAAACCTTAGGTGCCTTATTCATCAAGTTACCCTGCATAGTAGTTAGTTTAAATCGATCACACTCAATTATTCAATTACATAGACATGTATTTTCAAACCTTATAAATTTAATCACCAAGCATAAACCCTTATTTCTAGGGAAAGCCATGGGTCTAGGGCCACAGCTTCATAATCCTATTATGGCTTAGGGAGCAAGGTCTGCTTGCTCCAAGCTAGATAAATGGCAGAGGTTTCACATATTATTCTAAGGTGGATGCATTGTTATATGGCATTGGGTTTTTAAGCAAAGGCCTCCCCAAGCGGTTTAACCATCCAAACTTACACCAACAAATGTTGTTCAAATGCCCAAAGGGATAACTTGATGTTAAATTATCATGACCACTGCCATTATTCATTTGCAGTCTATTGGTCGCCACAGCCAACCTTTATTCTTTTGAAGTCCATTCTCATTAACACAACAGGGAAAACTACTTTTACCAACTATTATAGGGTGCCTTGTTATATAGCCATAGTTTTAAGGAAAAGGTCTATTAAATGGCTTGAAATTATGAGTGAACCGCAAAATCCGGTTAATTGCTCAAGCAAGTGAATTTACGCAAAAAAATATTATATTTATGACATCTTTTATTCTTTCATTTCCTATTGTGCATATCACAGATCTTTATTTTTATCACAAGCATACGGTAAGGACCACAAAGTTACATAAAATTGTTATCCCTTAGAGAAAGTTTTAGCTTGGAGATACCCATTAATTTAATCATTTAAAGCACATTCTCCAGCCGCTAGATCATTGTACACAAAAACGAAGCAATTCAATGGCAAGCTTTCTTGCATACACGTAATGATTGCCTCAAAAGTTTGAATTATCCAATATGCCTAACTAATTTAACTCTTTGGACAACAAAAAATAAACCAAATTAGAATTTCTTGAAGAAGATCCAGCCTGTGACCATTATTGTGCTGCCATATATTGGTTTCCCATTTGGAAGAACCGTGCAAGAACCCTTGCTAGCAATGCCTTTAAAAATGGCCTGGCATGACATTGTATTTTCATAGACTGCCCATCATACTGTCTTAACACAAAGCGGGTCTGTAAGATGACATTCAGGGACGAATCTAACAGGGCTGCTTTTATGACTGAGCTCAAAAACTGAAACTGGTTTCTTAACTTGTAAGTACGGAAAAAAACTTTCATAGAACATTGACGCACATTGAGGCTTTCATACAAAAAAGATCCACTTGCAAAGCCCAAGTCAACACAAATTTATACTCACTGATATCCTTAACTTCACAACATGACAGAAAAAGAGAACATATGGGATGCTCTAAAACTATATAAGTTTATTATACACTTATATGCAAGAGCACTGCAAGGGGTCTCAAAACAATTATGCTGATACAAACTAACACCTTACATGGTTTAGCTTCAATGAAGGAAAAGTGCATGTTGCCCCAAGGACCGTGTAAAACTAATGTGTCCAGAAGTGATTCCCCACATACCCAAATATTCCAATCCAAATATTAGCCTATGAGGAAAAAAAAAGAGAAAAGCACTAAAGGATGATGTTATGCAAGGAGCATAGCCCTTAATGAATTTCAGTGGTAAAAGTAGCTTTAGACAGAATGACAACTGTCCACTCATTACATAAAGAGAGGAAAACAAAGACAAAATTTAATTGTTAATGTGCTCCTCTTGTGGCAATGCTTCATTGTTATTAATCGATATAGGCATTTGACCTAAAGCAAAACATAAAACAAAATGGTAAAGTGTACCTTTCCACGAAAAATATTGGAAGTAGAAAGCATGGCGGGATAACAATAAGGCCCAATATGAACTTTCTAACTCCTTGAATTGCTTTTACACCCAACCGTAGTCGGTTTCTAATAAATAGCAATGCATTTAGTATAAGATAAGAAAGTAACGAACATTTTCATTGACATTTCATAAAGCCAAATATAATGCCATTAAAAGACCAATTTAAAACGAATACGACCTCCACAAAGCCGAAAGCAAAAGCGTGAAAAAAGTTCCTCCAATAGTCCCATGGAATTTCCACATTGCCAAAATTCTAATGAAAAAGATCAAATACTCAAAAAAAAGTTACGAAATAAAAGAGCTAGTAATAAGTTAAAACAAAAATCTTTTTTCTTCTTTGCTAGTTGGGCTTTAAAGCATAGTTTATGCCTCGATTGATGCGAGGCATGATGCTTCCGCCCTTGAGACCGGAAGCACATTCACCGCTCAATCTCTATGCAAGCTCGAGTTTCCATCCTGTTATGCCGATCGTAATAAGTGGAATAATTCACTAGCAAAATTGTACGCCTAGAAAAAAAACGGAAAAAACAACTATAATCCGCCCTCACCAAGAGCTTGGGAGTGGAATAAGGGCAAGAAGAATAATACGGTCCCCGTCATCTTTGCATTGGCAAGAGCCCATTCTAAGCCATGTTTTGTAACCGCTTTAGTTGCATCAATGGCTACAACGATTTCGAGCTTTAAAGACTCATGGGTGCCCATAATTTTTGGACATTTCCGGACTATTCTCGCTTTCCGTGATTAAGCCGTGAAGCAAGTGATATCTTTGTAGAACCGCCCTCCGGAGCCGGACTCCATATCTCCCATGTTATTAGAAACAAAAAGCTATCTACTTTGTTTGTGCCATAGCCCCAAGAGCCAACCGTTTTGCTTATTCAAGCACTATAGAACCATAAGAAATAAATTGCCGGATCGAGTTTAGGGACCATAATATAGTAGAACTGTAGAGAGGGCCCTAGCCGCCATAGCTCATCTTGAACAAACAGGGATCTGCCCCACCTACACGACGAAACAAAAATCGAGCTAGATTCAAGGATAAAAACCCAAAATATGACAAGATTCTAAGAGCTTACCAAAAGTTATAAAACATTTCAAAGATCTAGCCGCTCCATGATCCAAAAACGAAGAAAAACATGCATGTTTTTTCCAGCGCCCACATTGTCGCCATAACAATACGTATACCACAAAAATCCAAAAAGAATTAATCCCCTATTTTGCAAACATCTCCTGCAAGTGAGCACAATCAATACAGTAAGAACAACCCATACAAAGGGAAAAACAAAAGCTTTATTGCAAGCACACTACCCGACAACAGATTTTGCAAGGAGCCACCCAAATAATCTTCAACATCCCTAAATGATAAGACGAACGTAAAAAATCGATACCTTTTCTAACATGACTAGAATAATCGAGAGTTCCATGTGCCCTAATCCCAATAAACCGACAAAAAAAAAAATTATATTGCCCGGATCCGGACATCCTTACCGTATCAAGACGCCGCATATGCGGCAGGAGAGACCGCCATCACAAAAAACTCGAGCCACATCCAACCCGACCCTTGGAATCCACAAATCGGGTCGGAAGGCGATTTCGCCTTGATCACACTTTGCACCATATCGGCAAAAGAAACGGTCAAAATCCGGCAAGAGATCCGATAAAATGCACGATGACGAAATGGTTTAGCCTATGGCGTAAAAAGATCACGAAGAGAAACGAAACCGGGATATCGGAAACTCGGTCGGCATCCAAATGAAAATACTATAGAAGTCGGCATCCAAATAAAAAATAGAAGCCGGCATCCAGTCGGCACGCAGGTAGAAGTTGGGTTGCAAAAGAAGGGAAATGCATGGGGATATGCATAATCATCCAATCGCCTCAGCGCCATAGCCGAAAGTCTTGAGAAGCAAATGCCAGCCAGAGGTCCAAATGAAGCGCCATTACTCACGGAGTTCCGCAAGCTAAGCCAATTGGGAGAAGCAGAAAAGTGGAGCAAAATTCGACGGTCTGGATTAAAAGCCCCAATTTAATTCCTCAAATCCGACGTCACATATCAAAAGCCCCAAATAAAGGGGGCTGCTGGGGTGATTCGAGGTGTCACCGTCTGCACCGTCCATCTCTAAGATGGACGGCCGAGATCAATCTCTACCAACATGTTGGTAGAGCTCATATAATTGTATATATATGAGTGATATAAGGATATATATATATATATATATACAAGTGAGTGTACTATAAGGGAGTACACAAATTCTGAGTCCAAACTTAAGATTCTCTTAAGATTCCCCTAGATTCTCAAAGATTTTCTCTAGATTTCTCAAGATTCTATATAGATTCTCTTAGATTCCTTTAGGCTCTATCAAGATTCCCCTAGAAAATACACTTAGTGTAAAAGATTCCCTTAGATTCTTAGGATTCTACAAAGATTCCTCAAGATCTCAAACGTTATCACAAGGATCCTCTAAATTTTCCAGAATTCTATGTAGATTCTATAGAGATTCCCCTAGATTCTTGAAGATTCCATCAAGATTCCCCTAGATTCTCGAAGATTTTATGAAGATGCACTTAGATTCTGCTAGATTCTCGAGCCATTCAATGAAGATTCTATAAAGATTAAACTTAGATTCTTGAAGATTCAGGAAAAAGTATCTTAGATTCTCAAAGATTTAAGGAAGATTCCCTTAAATACTCTTAATCCCATAGATTACTTAAGGTTCTCTTAAGATTCTCCTAGATTCTCAAAGATTATCCCAAATTTTCCAAGATTCTATATAGATTCTCGTTGGATTCCCTTAGATTCTATCAAGATTCCCCTACTAAACACACTTAATAATGAAAGATTCCCCTAAGATTCCCATAAATTCCCTAATTTTGTTGGGGTTCCCCTAGCCTCCTAAAGATCATCTCAAGATTCTTCTAGATTTCCCATATTTCTATGTAGATTCTCCTATCATAGATTCCCAAAGATTCTCTTGAGGTTCATTTAAATTCTCTAAAATCCTATGGAGATTCCCCTAGAGTCTCTTAAATTCCCATAGATTCGTAAAATTCTAAGTTTCCAAAAAGAAACTTAGTATTCGATCACATTAGCTTCAACTGCAACGGAACGATGCCAAAGCACCACTCATTGGAAAGTTCTCGACGAGAGTAATCCAATGGTGTGGGTCCCACCTTCATCCGAGCCCTCTACTGCAAGTTATCGGCCAAGCTTCCTAAAAAGTCCACCCATTAATGTTGGTGCCACCTCATTACCTTTTTATTAAATAAGGGTGCCACCTCACATCTTTTAATAAAGAATTGCAATTTAATAAAAAAGTTAATGGTTAGGATTTCTCCTCCCCCATTTGATCCAACGGTTAAGATTGACTGCACCAAAAAACACCTTTTAAGACACCTTCCTTGCACCTTCCCTTTAAAAAATCAAGGGCCAAGATTTCACACGTGCCCGATCGACGGTCCATGGATGGGGTGCATGCCCCATGCATGGCCCATGCATGCCCCCCATCAAATCCAAGGGCCATTTAAGCGCCACCTCAAAAATTAGATGGATCGGATTAATCTCTACCCACACTCACCCCCCCATAGGACCCATAAAATAATTGTATATATATAAGAGATATATATATATATATATATATATATTGGAAAGTTCTCGACGAGAGGAATCCAATAGTGTGGGCCCCACCTTCATCCGACCCCTCTACTGCAAGTTATCGGCCTTTGAAGCTGATTATAAAAAAGAAACTTCCTAGAAAGTCCACCCATTAATGTTGGTGCCACCTCATTACCTTTTTATTAAATAAGGGTGCCACCTCACCTCTTTTAATAAAGAAATTGCAATTTAATAAAAAAGTTAATGGTTGGGATTTCTCCTCCCCCATTTGATCCAACGGTTAAGATTGACTGCACCAAAAAGCACCTTTTAAGACACCTTCCTTGCACCTTCCCTTTAAAAAATCAAGGGCCAAGATTTCACACGCGTGCCCGTCGGCGGTCCATGGATGGGGTGCATGCCCCATGCATGGCCCATGCATGCCCCCCATCAAATCCAAGGGCCATTTAAGCGCCACCTCAAAAATTAGATGGATCGGATTAATCTCTACCCACACTCACCCCCCCATAGGACCCATAAAATAATTGTATATATATAAGAGATATATATATATATATATATATATATATATATATATATATATATATATATATATATATATATATATATATACAAGTTATTGTACTATGAGGGACTGTATTCTTCTAGATTCCCTTAGATTCTATGAAGATTCCCCTGTAGGACGGACCTACTGTCAAAGATTCCCCTAGATCCCTTGGAATCTCCTGCGATTCCCTAAGATTCCACAAAGACCCCCCTAGATTCTTAAGGTTCTATAAAGATTCCCCTAGATTTTCAAAGATTATTTGAAGATTTGTTTAGATTCCCCAAGATTCTATGTAGATTCTTATAGATTCCCTTAAGTTCTATGAAGATCCTCTTAGATCTCTAAGATTCCATCGAGATTTCCCTCGATTCTTAAACCTTTTTTGAAGATTTTCTTAGATTCCCCTAGATTCTTTTGAGATTCCCATAGATTCCTTAAGATTCTCTTGAGATTCCCTTGATTTTCAAAGATTATCCCAATATCTCTCAAATTCCCTTAGATTCTATGAATATTCCCCTAGATTATCCAACATTGCACAGAATGATGCCAAACCACTACTCATTGGAAAGCATTTGATGAGAGGAATCCAAAGGCGTGGGTCCCACTTTGATCCGAGACCTCCACCGCAAGATAAAGTCGTTTGAAGGCGACGCAAAAAAAGAAGCTTCCAAGAAAGCTTCATAATTAATGAGTTGCCACCTCACTATCTTTTCATTAAATAAAGGGTGCCACCTCACCTCTAATTTATTATAAAAATGAATGGCTAGGATTTATCCTCCCCTCTTTTGATCTAACGGTTAAGATTGGTTGCACCAAATCCACTTTTCAAGAAGCTTCCTTGCACTTTCCTTATAAAAATTAAGGGCCATGATTTCTCCTCCCCTTTTGATCCGACGGCTTAAAGACATGGTGCATGCCCCTATGCATGCCCCCCATCATATTTATATGCCCATGCATGACCTCTCCCATGAGGTGGCGGCATCATGGCCTTCCATTTCCAATTGGACGGCTGGCATTAATCTCTATATAGCATGGGTACATCCTTTCCTGGCACACATAGAATAGTTTTATATATATAATGATATACAAGTTATTGTACTATGAGGGACTGTACAAATTTGACTAGAAGCCAAATGCAGTGCCATCCAACGAAGATCAAATAAAGATTCTCCTAGATTCTCCAAGACTCTAGAAAATTTCCCTAGATACTATGAGGTTCCATCAATGTTCGCTTATATTCCCCAAGATCCGCAGATTATTCCTCGAGGAATTGTACAAATTCAAGTAGAAGTCAAATTTAAAGTCATGCGATGAAGATTCTATAGAGATTCTCCAAGATTTCAGCAAGATTCTCTAGATACTCAAAGATTTGATGAAGATTCCCTTTGATTCCTTTTAGATTCATAAATATTCTCTTGAGATTCCCCTAGATTCCCAAAGATTATCCTAAGATTCCTCAAGATTCCATGTAGATTCTTCAAGATTTCCGTAGATTCTATGAAGATACCCCTATAGAACACAACTACTGTCAAAGATTCCCATAGATCCCTTGGATTCCCCTAAATTCCCTAAAATTCCATAAACATCCCCTAGATTCTCAAACAATTTTTGAAGATTAAACTTAGATTCTCCTATACTCTTTTTGATTCGTGATAGATTCCTTAAGATTCTCTTGACATTTCCTTGATTCCAAAGGTTATCCCTAGGTTCTCCAAGATTCCATGTAGATTCTTCTAGATTCCCTTAGATTCTATGAAGATTCCCCTGTAGAACACATCTACTGTCAAAGATTCCCTTAGATCCCTTGGAATCTCTCGCGATTCCCTAAGATTCCACAAAGACCCCCCTAGTTTCTTAAGGTTCTATAAAGATTCCCCTAGATTTTCAAATATTATTTGAAGATTCGTTTAGATTCCCTAAGATTCTATATAGATTCTCCTAGACTCTCTTAAGTTCTATGAAGATCCCCTTCGATCTCTAAGATTTCATCAAGATTTCCCTCGATTCTTAAACCTTTTTTGAAGGTTTTCTTAGATTCCCCTAGATTCTTTTGAGATTCTAATAGATTCCTTAAGATTCTCTTGCGATTCCCTTGATTTTCAAAGATTATCCCAAAATTCCTCTAGATTCCCCAAGTTTCTACATAGATTCTCTCAGATTCCTTAGATTCTATGAATATTCCCCTAGATTATGCAACATTGCACTAATGATGCCAAACCACAACTCATTGGAAAGCATTTGATGAGAGGAATCCAAAAGCGTGGGTCTCACTTTGATCCAGGCATCCATCGCAAGATAAAAAGTCGCTTTGAAGGCGACGAAAAAGGAAGCTTCAAAGAAAGCTTCATAATTTAATGAGTTGCCACCTCACTATCTTTTCATTAAATAAAGGGTGCCACCTCACCTCCTTTAATATAAAGAATTCTAATTTAATAAGAAAATGAATGGCTAGGATTTCTCCTTCCCCTTTTGATCTAACGGTCAAGATTGGTTGCACCAAATCCACTTTTGAGGAAGCTTCCTTGCACCTTCCTTATAAAAATCAAGGGCCATGATTTTGCCTCCTTTTTTGATCCGATGGTCCAGGGATATGTTGCATGCCCTTATGCATGGCCATGCATGCCAAATGCATGACTCATCCATAATCCAATGGCTCCCGTCACGCCACTCAATCAATGCCCCCAATCCGACAGTAGAGAAGCGTGTTACATATTTTTAACATGTCATATACACCATGGGTACATCGTTTTCAAGGCACACATAGAATAATTTTATATATATCATGATATATATATATATATATATATACAAGTATGTGTACTATAAGGGGTGTACGGAGACGAATGTACGTACGTAAGTTTCTATAAGATTTTTAAGTTTATCAGCATTCCATTAAGACTATCCAATATTTTGGAAATATTCTATAAGATTCTTCGAGAGTTTCCAGAGATATATTAACATTCCCCAAGCTACTGGAGTATTCCTTAAGATTATTCAAAAAATCATTGCAAAGCACACCCTTCCTTAAGATCCCCTACAAAACAATGCCAAAATACGTCCTGCACGTTTCAAGTTTCTAGCAATGCAGAACCTCAACCTCAAGGGCTAAGACCTTTTTACTACCAACTATCAAGGGAGCACATGGCTTAACGAAGTTATTGGCGATTGTCGCCAAATTTTCAAATTATTCGCGTTGTAGTATTGTCACCAAATTCTCAAAATATCGTGAAAGTGAAATTTGAGCTTAAATAGATCAAGATCTAAAGTTGAGTGTCAAAAATTAAGTTAGAAGAAGTCAATACGTCCTCTTGCGTTTTAAGTTTCGCAATGCGTAACCTCGCCTTAAGGGCTAAGACCTTTTTACTACCAACTTTCAAGGGAGAACATGGTCAAAGAAGTTATTGGCAGTATTGTCGCCAAATTTTTAAATTATTCTGCACGTTGTAGTATTGTCACCAAATTCTCAAATTATTCTGCAATTGTCATCTGAAAGTGAATTTTGAGCTTAAATAGGTCAAAGATCTAAAAGTTGAGTGTCAAAAATTAAGTTCGAAGAAGTCAATATAATAGTGGAAGTTGGATTGATCAACAATGCCATATAGATTTATATAATTGTCTACTAGTCATTTAACAATCTACAACAAGTAATCATTGGTAAATCCCAAAATTCTATTTGCTTACATCGAATATCATAATCCACTAATTTATTGCTATCACAGGGTAAATCCAAAAGTGTGTCTTTTAAATTTTACCTTCTCAATTATCTCAATTGTCCTGACAAATGGGAGTATGCATCTAGACCAAAGTCACAAAGTTTTCAATTAAATCCCTCGCCTAATAGCCATTCGATTCCTAATTCCCTTGTTGGAACATTAATCACGCCATCCCTCAGCCAAAAGATTCTTTAACCATAGAAGCTCACCATTGTTTATTAGGACTTCTCAATCCATAGAATAAGAATGATCTATGCCGTGAGACGTGTCATGCTAAACTTCAAAATTGCTGGAATTGGTGATTTTCTCAAATGCAACGTGGCCATTTGAGGCATTTTTGAATGATTTAAAAACACATATTTGAAAATTACTAAATATGCTCCGAGGGCATCTTTGCCAAAATAAAGATACTTTGTCCCATCTAGGAACTAAGAAATTGGTTTTATAAAGCCAATAACTTTGATACTCTTGCCCTAGCTTCTACTCATTGTGAGAAAACGTATATATCGAGTTTGCCTCCATCAAAATCCCCACTAAATAGAGATTAAGTTACCTTAGTGGCCAAGGTCAAATTGAAGGGCGTTAGGTAACTCCAATTACAAAAAGACTCATGTAAATAAGCCAAGTTTGATAGGTCGACTTTTATGCTTTCTTTACCAAACATGTTCTCATGGAGTTCCATTTTTATAAGTACATATGTCAATTTGAATTGTTATACCCTTGTTATCTATTTACAACAAATGTGATCAATCTTTCGTTTAGACAACTTAAATTTACACAGCAAGGTAAGTCTTTCGTTTAGACAACTCAAATTCATACGCATAGTGAAGGTAATGAATCACTTTATGTGTAGGATTTATGTCCATAGTTTAAAAGCAAAACCAGCACTTTAAAATAATATTTTTCTAATCAGCAACACAATTACATGTCCCACAAAAGTTCAAGCATGTAGTCCACGGGGACAGGAGATAGGTTATAAACTGCACAAAAACCAACACACATTCAAATACATTCAAATGTTAATCTATCTCAATGGTTCTATAGCATTAATCGGGCCTCAACTATATGCACATCATTACAATGACTTTCATTGTAATTGCCATAAGGCACTGAATCTAAATTTTTTTTGTTTTGCAAAAAAGAGCAAGATATATCTAGATTCTATATCATATTTTACTCAAAAGGCCACCATTTTTTTTGGATTTATGCATATATTTGTTTATTTGACTAGTCAGTTCATGCCCTATTCTCTCCCATGTGTACTGCTGCAACAAGGTCAATAGCTGCAACAAGGTCAATACGCTTATACAGAGGAGCTAGAAAGCACCCCAGTGTAGATCTCTTCAAAAGGTATCAATCTCTTTACAACAAACTGGAATTGTCACCGGATGCATTCCCTTCATCAGAACAAGATTGACGATGTGCGCCAGCATAAAGATTACTTTTAAAGCTTCAACATAAGGGAATGGCCGCTCTTCAAAACCAGCTAGTAAAGGGAATGCTCCTGTCAAATGGGCATACCTTATAATTAAGCCAATGTTTTGTGGTCATGAAGCACACTATGCCTAGTCTGGCTAAGCTTGGGAATGTGGTTGTACCCATTTATGTCTGACTGCCCCCCAAAAATGGACCGAACATGCAGGAAATGTACACAACTGTATGATATTCTTTGAACTTATGGACCACCATATGAACCTATTCACTGCTGGAACAAAAATCATATCAATAATAAAATCAACTGACCATCAGGGGCACCATCACAAACAACTAAACGTGCTTTACAACCTTTGAAATGTTGCATGACTTGTTAAATGGTCAATTTGCATCTGATAGGCATATTTCGTAATTGTTGTTAAATCTAAGTCTTGCTCCGCCTGATATTAAAGGCTTCTTTTAGTTGCCCTTTGCTGTCAATCGGGATCACCTACAACCAACACAACGAACAAAGTAGATTTATAAAAACATCCATAAGGCAAACGAAATGAAGGAAACATGCAGAAGCAAAGATACATAAATAGGCGACATCCTCGTAGTGCTAGTTGGCGGTCAAAAATGCTCAAAATGGTCTCAGTATCTGATTTTAGTTTAAGGGAGTGGCCAGCAGGCCTATTATTATGCATAGATACAGCATTAAGATACAGCAACCAAGAGAAAGAACTTCATATAGAAGAACATGTAGGATAAAGTAATTTGGCTATATCATATTTTATTTTTTCCAGGATGATATAATAACAGCAGTGTTTACGGTGTGTCAACTACTACTAGTGGGTTAAACTTTCTTACTTTGCGACAAGCTCCGATGCTTCAGCATCCCATTGCAAAACACAAAACTTGTATCTCTCTGTTGATCTGAATAAAACATCCTGAGATTCGCCCTGCCATCAGAAAGAGTACAGAAGTAAATATTAACTAAATTAGTGCAATATTATTAGCAAGATAAAAGAGCAAATTTGTAACTTAAGAATATGATAATTACAGGTGGTCTGCAATTCGTCCATAAATTGGAACATCCAGAAGTGGCTGCAAGAAGAAAATACTCCTCAATAACCCAAAAGAAGTTAAGCGCAAAATAAAGATGCCTAGCATTCATGATTCCTGCGCGTTGTTACAAACTCAGCCACCTACATTAAAACAACAGATATGCAAGGCATGCAGTTCCCATATTGAAATAGCAGATTTGACAAATGTCCACTGTGTTACAGTTACTTTTTGTGAGGCTTGAGGCTAGCAGCAATATTTATCATTTATAATGCCTAACCCCATTATGCTCATTTTAAACTTTTCTTTCATTATATCTTGCTCTTGTCTCGTAGAATACTGTAAACTATCATATGCATTTTTTTTCTCTCATCCTCTTTTTGATCATCAGTTCTCTTACTTCTCACGCCACATCCATTTCTTCTCATCTATTTATTCTTTGCTCCATCAGTCCCAAGAGAACAAGGTAATTCGTTTTATGACACTCTAAAAACATCTTACTTATCTTGCATATACTCTCAACAACCTTTTCCATCATCTCTCAAGACTTATTCCGTCTCTTAGTTAGACCAGCTGCTTTATATATGGAGGAATAGACATGACAGCTAAAAAATGGGCTCAAGATTGTTAATCTATTCTCTGTCCAGAATGATTATGAGCAACGCCAATCATGTTAGCAGGATTTTCAACCACTTCTCTGCAACTGGATGTAGCATTCCAGTTAGCATCATTTTTGCATAAATTACACCAGCTTGGGTCCCATCGCAAGGGCGATGCAAGACTTCCATGGATTGCCTCAAGGCTTAAAAAGAGGTTGGCTGAAAAAGGAGTCCAAGGGTGTTGGTGTGCAAAAAGCGGTCGTGGGCCCGCCTCTTTGGGATTTCATTCGGGAAAGCCTCCTTTCCAATATCCCATGGCTGCAGCCAATACTGGGTAAAATCTAGAGCTAAAAAGAGCCTTCAAAATGATATGAATCAGCTGATCCGACATGGTCTGAAGTTCTCGTACATATCAAGGACATGGGTGCCTCCAAGTGAGCTTCCCATCAAGATGCAAATTTACAAAGATCACTTCCTTGAGATCAGTAAAGATGGTTTCATCCAGGGCATTTGAATATCATCTCCCATGATATGCATTGGCATGCTCTTCAGCTGCTTTGCATGGCGTGTGGAAGATCATGACCTGCACAACCTAGATTATTTACACTTGAGTACACCTAAGACGTGATACACCATACCTCCAAATGCATCCCTTGCACTTTAGAAGTAGTGAGAATGTATGGGGGAAATATTGATCCTGAAGCTCCTTTTGCACCTCTTGGAGAAAAAACAACAATTATGTCACCTGAAGTCCTTGTGGGCGCATGTGTCCCATGTTGCAGACTTGTGCAGAATGCTGGCGCAGGTGTCCCTGTTGCAGACTTGTGCAGAATGCTGGAGAACACATTGTTACACTCCCAAGCAAATATCATTTGGGGTTCAGCCATGGTTTCGATCTAGCCATGATAGATCCCAGCCATTTTTTAGCATGCAGCACAGTAAAGCATTATCATCGCAGAAGAGTTTAAAAGCCACAATAGCATCAATAGATGGTATACACTTGGATGCTGAACCAACTCGTAATCAAAGTTTGACATCACGGAAAGATACTCTTGATTCCAACAAGTGTGAAAACCTGGATGTAGTCAAGGGAATCTTGCATGCACAAGCTGCCGTACACCCTAAAACTGGCTGCAATGTTCCCATCCTGATTCACATAAGATAATAGAATCATACCTTGACTGAGGCACTTTGTCATGTGCATATTGTGGCGTTTTATGTTCTATAACCATATGTGTAGTCCAGCCCATAATGCAAACATATAACAAATTTGAGAAAATTTTGGCAGATCAACAGGAGCAACCTAGTGCAAGCAATGAAGCTTATGATCACAAGGTGGGCCTTAGCTTTTGCCAGCCCACTGGTGATATAAACGCAAGCAAATGCCTGAACTACAGTAAATGCAAATTACAATAGAGCTTATCACCATGGATCCACAAACAGATTAAGGATTTACGATAAGCAAGAAACTAAACATCAAAATGCACATGCTGATACTCTTTGGGGGAATTAATGGCTATTGAAGATGCCATTTGAGATTCCAAGTGTGAACGAGTCTGATTTTTTCCTTCAGTTAAAGTTCTGTAAGAAGGTGGCCCAGTGAACTGAACTGCATGTTTGTCCATATATGATGTAAAAAGATTGATAAAATTGCTCACCTTCCCCATAGAATAATCTTTTCACCAAATGGCCCTGCTTCTGCTTGGATAGATGCAAGTTCTCCCTCCGCAAATGATTGAGCAGACCATGTACTCACGAAATTTGATGCTGGGAAGGCATCATCTGCTACTCTAAGCCAGCATTTCATGCCAATATGGAAAAGAATGCATATCCATTTGCCAAAATGATAAGTGGAGAGCTAGCTCATGAGAGTCTAGCAGAAATAACCTTTGTGCTGCCTATAACATTTACGAATTAAGAACCATTGTACATCAAAATGGCGTACAGACAGATTGACACAGTGCTAAGAGTAGCACTATGACTGGATTCAACAGTCTGCAGACTCCCCACAGCGGCAAATAGCAAACAAGAGATTCTATGATGCCTACCAATAAAGGAGATCACTAACACATGCAAGCGTAACAGATGTGGTGTTGGACTCCGAATGCCAGCAGCTTGCAGTCTGTAAATGCGCCAAATTTTTACTTCTACAATATGTGAAGAATTGAACCAAAACATGTGGCACGCACATATTCACTGCTAATGAGTGCATTTCTTCTCTAATGATGATTACTGGCATGGAAACTTGCCTGGCTAGAACTCTGTTGGTGGTCAAAGCAGATGCCATCTACTTCTACAACAATAGCATGCCCTACCTCTCTATACGACTATTACCAGCAATACATGGCATAGGAGTTATAATTAAAATGTGATGGTAGCATTTCACAAAATGCCCATTATATTATATTTGAACTCTATGTATACCTTGCAAGATTTCTCATTTCTTTTTCTGCCCATGTTTTGACCATCTTACGAGGGTTATGCTTGCAATAGCCATGTTGCGTGATTATACTATTGTTTGGCCATATTATTTAACTATATATAATAACTGGAAATGAAGAGAAAATCTCACAACTAACACAGCCAAAACTGTGTTCCTGTCTGGCAGATGGGCAGAATGCAGCTCATGTTTTATGTTGCACTGTATGTTGGCACTTTAGTAGAAAAAAGGAGAGAGAGGCTGCAAATGCATCTACTTGGACCAAAAATGCAGATTTTATTATAGCTTCAGTATATACAGTAGTATTTTCCTCCAATCGACCTACATGGCATTTAGCTAGATAATTAGAACTGTAAAGACATGCTAGCCCTCGTCAGTTTGACAGATCAGGATAAGATCTGATGAGCATATAATGTACAGACAAACTAGAATGAAATATGACAGTACAACTTAACTACAACAAGTACAACTTAACTATAACAGCATGATAAAACGAAAAATCACAGAAGAACTCAAAAACTTAACATTCTACTCACCGGATTAGCATTCGACCTGTTGTATCCAGATTTCCTTGCTACCCAAACTAAGCAAAGAACAGGTCCGTGGCTCGGGTTGTTGGCATAATCGATCCCCTCAAATACAAAGAACAGGAATATAAGTGATGAAATTTGAGAATTAGAAGGAAAAAGAGAAGTACCGGACAGGGAAAGCAGGGGCGGCTTCATCTGTGGCAGAAGATCTGGCGACAGCTTCAAGCAAGCAGGCAATCTATCGAGAAGTAGATAATGTCGGATGATGATCCGTGGCATGCAACCTGATCATGCCGCAACTCCCACATCCCTGAATCAAGAAAGAACGACCAGACCAAACATTCACACTCCATTTCGAAGACATTTTTTTTGTTGCCTAAAATACTTCGTTACGGCGCCCTTTCTAATTAAAGGACCTAAAGGACCTAAAGGACAGGTCCAAACATGGATCAGACTGCCAATGCTTTCATATTCTCAACCTCCACTTCGAAAAGCTTACTTTTTAATCTTTCTCAATACAGAGCTAGTTCTAAAGTTGTCCTAAGCCCAGTCCTGGCCAGCCTCCCCAGTTTACTTAACATTTGAGCTTATTATCACCTCACAAAGCACCAAGCTCAATATCCACATGCTACTTGGGAAACCATGTGCCAATTCCAACTCTTCCCGTAATCCAACTGGCACAAACCCACAGAATGCCTATGGTGATGGAAAGAATGGAAAGAAGCTGATGTTAATATTTGGCAGAAACAGATGGACAACCTCCTCAAGCTATGCCACTAGAGCTATGGCGGGAAAGCAAGAAATCAAGAAACCCAAATGAGCAAGATCTCCCACATGAAATTGAGATATAATCGCATTTTGCCGCAAACAAATCCAGAGCAGCAACTTGGAACTTACCATTCGAGCAAAGCATATTGCCACGAAAAAAAATCGTAGCGACCATGAAAGCCGTAGTTTTGCAGAAAGATGTTTCAACTCAGATGCAAGACTTGCTGTATTACCTCAGATGATAAAAAACCTACTCTATTAAAACCGAAATAATCAGCTTACCTCTAATGCGTTCTGTGACCCTCTGGTCGCCCAAGCCATGCTAAGGAAACTCTGCAGACTTGCTCAGTATATATCGGGATAGAATAATGAGCTTAGGATATAGAGTCTGTGCCAAACACTCTGCTGATCTGGATTTAGTTTAATAAACCCAGCGTATCCATCGAATTACAGATATATCATAAAACAGAGTCCACACGTGAGCTTCAAAAATCTAATCTGCAACTGGTTGAGCTCCATTCAAACGTATCTCTTCTTGGCCTATGCATTATAAAACATCAATGTCAAGAAGAAAATGGAGAAATAACTGCTACAATGGATCTTCAAAACAAAAGCCCTAACAATGCATTGAATATGGAGTATCAATAGAGTTATGAAATCTTCTAGCAGGCTTTTATTCAGTATACCAAGCATGTCATTGCTTAATTCTACTGATCCACAAATAAGGCACATGTAAAAGCATCATCCTCACCAGTTGAAGGAGACGATTCTGCTGATTTTTCTAGGGTCTCTGCAAGTGGAACACCTTCAGAGGAAAGAAACGAGAGGAGGCCGAGGGCGCGATCATCACGATGCCTCTGCTGCTGCCAAAGAGAAGATAAATTTTCACCCATCTGCATTTGCGGATTACCAAACGACCAAATATAGCAAACAAAAACCATTTAGCAAATATAGCAAACAAAACCATTTGTAATCCAAGGATATTTGGGCTCACGAAACTCTGCATCTAACCTGCCGTTTATAGCATTGAGACCAAATTTGGTTCTCCAAAAATCCACTGTATAGGGAATGAAGCCGTCCAAAAATTATATCGCTCTGTTTTCTTAAGAAGAGGCGGCCAATGTGGTCTGGATTAGTCCGAACCGAGTAAAAGGAAAACCCAAATCGGCCCCAATCTTTCCCATACCTCATACTTTGTCTACCATATCCCCACCTCCTCCTAAGACCCAAGAAAAACAAAGACATACCGTAAAACCGAAAATGTGCGCCAAAGAACCCCTACCCACTAAAGGGGCAAAACCGTGAAGAAGGCTCACTGCTGGGAGAACAGAGGATACCAATTTGGGGCTTTTGTTGTGGGGTCGTTCATCTCGAGATGGATGGGCCGAGATCAATTGCACCAACATTTTGGTACACCAACAATAGGGATGCTTGGGGAGTTACGAGGTGGCACCGTCTGGGCCGTCCATCTCAGAGATGGACGGCCGAGATCAATCTCTACCAACATTTTGTGGCATCAATCTCTACATCATTTGGGGTATTGACAACATTTGTGGCACCCAATATAATTGTATATATATAAGGATATATATAGTAGTTTTTCCCTAAAATCTAATGGTTATGGATTTATTGCTGAATATGTATAATTAGACGAGGTAAAGAAATTGTCAAAGATAAATCAAAATAATCTTATTCTTAGAGGTGAAAATGGCATGAATCTGACCACTAACAAAATCCTCAGAATAGGTCCAAAGGAGATGCATAACAACAAAAAATAGTTTATTGCCTACTTAATTAGGGGTGTTGTCAAGAAATCATGGCCCTTAATTTTTATAAGGAAAGTGCAAGGAAGCTTCCTCAAAAGTGGATTTGGTGCAACCAATCTTAACCATTAGATCAAAAGGGGGGAGGACAAATCCTAGCCATTCATTTTTATAATAAATTAGATTTTTTTATATTAAAGGAGGTGAGGTGGCACCCTTTATTTAATGAAAAGATAGTGAGGTGGCAACTCATTAATTATGAAGCTTTCTTGGAAGCTTCTTTTTTTGTGTCGCGCGGTGGAGGTCTCGGATCAAAGTGGGACCCACGCCGTTGGATTCCTCTCATCAAATGCTTTCTAATGAGTAGTGGTTTGGCATCATTCCGTGCAATGTTGGATAATCTAGGGGAATATTCATAGAATCTAAGGGAATTTGAGAGATATTGGGATAATCTTTGAAAATCAAGGGAATCTCAAGAGAATCTTAAGGAATCTATGGGAATCTCAAAAGAATCTAGGGGAATCTAAGAAAACCTTCAAAAAATGTTTAAGAATCGAGGGAAAGCTCGATGGAATTTTAGAGATCTAAGAGGATCTTCATAGAACGTAAGGGAATCTATAAAAATCTACATAGAATCTTGGGGAATCTAAACGAATCTTCAAATAATCTTTAAAAATCTAGGGGAATCTTTACAGAACCTTAAGAATCTAGGGGGATCTTTGTGGAATCTTAGGGAATCGCAGGAGATTCCAAGGGATCTAGGGGGCACCATGTCTTTAAGCCGTCGGATCAAAAGGGGAGGAGAAATCATGGCCCTTAAGTTTTATAAGGAAAGTGCAAGGAAGCTTCCTCAAAAGTGGATTTGGTGCAACCAATCTTAACCATTAGATCAAAAGGGGGGAGGACAAATCCTAGCCATTCATTTTTATAATAAATTAGATTTTTTTATATTAAAGGAGGTGAGGTGGCACCCTTTATTTAATGAAAAGATAGTGAGGTGGCAACTCATTAATTATGAAGCTTTCTTGGAAGCTTCTTTTTTTGTGTCGCGCGGTGGAGGTCTCGGATCAAAGTGGGACCCACGCCGTTGGATTCCTCTCATCAAATGCTTTCTAATGAGTAGTGGTTTGGCATCATTCCGTGCAATGTTGGATAATCTAGGGGAATATTCATAGAATCTAAGGGAATTTGAGAGATATTGGGATAATCTTTGAAAATCAAGGGAATCTCAAGAGAATCTTAAGGAATCTATGGGAATCTCAAAAGAATCTAGGGGAATCTAAGAAAACCTTCAAAAAATGTTTAAGAATCGAGGGAAAGCTCGATGGAATTTTAGAGATCTAAGAGGATCTTCATAGAACGTAAGGGAATCTATAAAAATCTACATAGAATCTTGGGGAATCTAAACGAATCTTCAAATAATCTTTAAAAATCTAGGGGAGTCTTTACAGAACCTTAAGAATCTAGGGGGATCTTTGTGGAATCTTAGGGAATCGCAGGAGATTCCAAGGGATCTAGGGGAATCTTTGACAGTAGATGCGTTCTATAGGGGAATCTTATAGAATCTAAGGGAATCTACAAGAATCTACATGGAATCTTGGAGAATCTAGAGGAATCTTAGGATAATATTTGGGAATCTAAGGGAATCTTAGGATAATATTTGGGAATCTAAGGGAATCTCAAGAGAGTATTTAAGAATCTAAAGGAATCTAGAGGAATCTTGGGATAACCTTTGGAATCAAGAAAATGTCAAGAGAATCCTAACGAATCTATGGGAATCAAAAGAATATAGAGGAATCTAAGAGAATCTTCAACAAATATTTGAGAATCAGGGAGAATCTTTATGGAATCTTAGAGAATTTAGTGGAATCTTGATAGAATCTAAGGGAATCTAGGAGAATCTACATAGAAACTTAGGGAATCTAAAGGAATCTTTAGACAATCTTTGAAAATATGGGGGAATCTTTGTAGAACCTTAAGAATCTAGGGGATGTTTATGGAATTTTAGGGAATTTAGGGGGAATCCAAGGGGATCTAGGGGAATTTTTGACATTAGGTGTGTTCTACAGAGGGAGCTTCATAGAATCTAAGGAAATCTTGAAGAATCTACATGGAATCTTGAGGAATCTTAGAATAATCGTTGGGAATCTAGGGGAATCTCAAGAGAATCTTTAAGAATCTAAAGGAATCTAAGGGAATCTTCATAAAATCTTTGAGTATCTAGAGAATCTTGGTGGAATCTTAGAGAATCTCTATAGAATCTTCATCGCATGACTTTAAATTTGACTTCTACTCGAATTTGTACAATTCCTCGAGGAATAATCCGCGAATCTTGGGGAATATAAGCGAACATTGATGGAGAATCTTTATAGGATCTTCGTTGGATGGCACTGCATTTGGCTTCTAGTCGAATTTGTACAGTCCCTCATAGTACAATAACTTGTATATATATATATATATATATATAGTAGTTTTTCCCTAAAATCTAATGGTTATGGATTTATTGCTGAATATGTATAATTAGACGAGGTAAAGAAATTGTCAAAGATAAATCAAAATAATCTTATTCTTAGAGGTGAAAATGGCATGAATCTGACCACTAACAAAATCCTCAGAATAGGTCCAAAGGAGATGCATAACAACAAAAAATAGTTTATTGCCTACTTAATTAGGGGTGTTGTCAACACTCCAATTTTTTTTTCAACCAGTTTGAAAATGTTTGCAGGGACCAAAATAGAGAAATTGGGACTGAACCAACCACTGAAATTCAATCGCAGTGCTAAATGATGGAGAAATTTCAATAAGATATCGGAGGTCCACCAATAGTGGATGAGAATTATGTCTAATGAGCTCTTCATTTAAGTTGTGATTAATGATTCCACTTTCTTTCAGCTGCTCCATTCAACGGCCATACCTACAGCATGGTCCAGTATTAGTGACCCTCCCTTAGTACGTAAAAATATATTTATTTGCCAGCTTTTTGTATATATTTTCTTTAAAAGATAGCAGTAATATGAATGTTCTGCGTTGTTGATTGGCTTGTCCATCTGCAATTTCTACGTCTATTGGAAACTTATCCTACTTCCATTGTGATATGTTTGACTATTTCGTCAAAGGACGATAAAAAACTTATCTTATCTTATTTCTTTCTGGCTAGCTAGCCCTGTGAATAGCTCTCATCAAGGGCTCCAAAGTCATATTTAACACCCTTAGTAGCTAGGGATATTCTCTAACATATAAGCTCTAAGATAACCATTATGTGAACCACCTTTCGACGATAACATCCTCTATGGGCATTTTTCACGTGGAGGGGATTTAGTGTGTTTCACTATTGTTAGAACCATAAAGTCCTGGATTTTGGTCCCTCGTGTTAGTGGGAATTAACAATTTTTTTTCCGGCTTTATTAAACATTTTTCTAGATATTTTGCCAAAGTGTGTCATTAAATATGTAATAGCTACCAACTAAGGATTTGGAAATACGAAGATGCCACATATATAGTATCAAAATTTGACCTAAAATTTATTTTTTTCGTTAGCAAGCTTGCTTAACCCCTCTTACAACAATTCCTCAAATTCTAGCCTATCCATATCACCACACACATCATTAAAACCGATGAGCACTATTGGATTCCTAATTTCTTAATCTAACGACCATGAAAATTAGAAAATGTCTTGGAAATTACATGCTTTCGTGCTTTCCATTTTGCTTTCAAAGTGGATTGATTGACTCCTCTGGCTTTGTTTCAGCAGTCAAGACCTGCAATCCCAACAACCGAAAGCAAAGGATTGCGCCCCATTTATTGGGCATGAAAATGGGCAACAACGGAAAACAAAGGATTACGTCATATATTGCACATGAAATGGTTGTTGATTTCCTCCATGTGGTTGCAAGGATTTGCCAGAGTTGGATATGCGTAGCTATTCCCCTTTGATCAAGACCAAGCTTCAAAGCTGAATATGCTTGGAGTGTTCAGGGATGTGGGCAAGTAGTTTGGGATTATTTGCTGGTCCCCTATGAATTAATAGCCACCTGCAACTATAGTCTTCAATGGAGGGCTTCAAAATCTTGTGGGTTTTCTATAATTTAGCTTATTATGTTCATGTTCGTTATTCCAAAGCCTTTTCACTTGGTGCAATTAATTGCTTCATGTCTGTTTCCATATTATAACTTATCCAAAATTTAGTCTTTATATGCTCATAGGCTTAAAATCCATCTTTATATGGCATTTAGCTCACTTTGGCATCCTACATTATGGGTGTGTTGATGCTGCAAGATTTTATTGGCATGACTAGAGCTATAAGCATTGCCTTTGGAATGAGCTTTTTGATATTCCAGCTAGTTCTTTTGGTAATATCTCTGAAGCTAGCACTAGCAAAAGAAAAAGGTATTATTAGAAAGCCCTCAAAAAGCACTTCTCAGTCCAGATCAAACTCCTACAAGAATGTAGCAGACGATCCAGAATCAAATTAGACTCCAGCTCTTTCCAGACCTTCAGGTCTAATTCCACCTTTTTCAAGACCTGCAAGTCTTTTTTTTATTGAAGGACGTTCTATTCACCATCACATCATGAGTACAGTAGCTACATCACATTCTACATATCACATGGAAGCCAATCCACTACCTAGCCGCGATACCTTATGCTAGGAGCTGCTTTGCATGTGATTATCGAGTACATATGGCAAGTTTAAGGTCTCTACCACAGGACCGGTTGGTCATACTTGAACCCGTGATCTCGGGGCAATGGATTTTAAGGTCCCCATTACTAGACCGATATTGGCCAGGTTTGAACCCGTGACCTCGGGTGTGGCGGTTTAAGGGTCCTGCCACTAGACCATGCCCCGAAGGGCAACAACATAATCAATATTGCAAACCGACTTCTAATCTAGCAAAATGACAGAATCTTTCTACTTTAATGAGGTTGATTGAGTCTAATAGATAATTTAGATCAGATGGCGCAAGCACGGGGCTATGCCAACACACACATATTTGTGTCATTGTTTAGCATATGGAACTTCCTAGGTCGTCTGGTGGATGGATATACATCAGACAATTGCTAGATGAGACATTGTTTGCTATAGTTAGGTTTTATTTTTATTGCATTACACCTTCTAGTCTGAGCTCTTCATGATGGAAATCACATGTCTTATATCCATGCATGAATGACAACTATAGAATAATGGGACATTCATTCTACTGGATTATAGATCTTGATCATGCCATAAGAGTAGATAACGTGGCAACTTTTCAATTTATTTGACATACATTATTGATTAGATGTATCTTTGCTTGCAAGAATTATGTCTATCCAAGAGGAGTCACCGTGGTAGCATCTTGCCTCATAACCGCAATTGGGCATATAATGTTTGCCATAGCATTTCCATGTACATATTTGTGGTCTTGCCTTTCAATCCACTTCATGTGCCTTTCAATACGTCTTATGTGTGTCTAGGCTAACATAAGGATTCCTGTCATAAGCATGGGTGTGATATACACGCATGCCTTACAACATACAACTTTATGCATGAGATGTATGATCTGGATCTAGAATCTGGTGTTTGGAGAATTAAACATATCATTGTATGTTAGGCTTAGACTCTTTATTAGTACGTTAAAAAAACTATTCTATTCTATTCTATTCTATTCTGATCATTGTAAAAGGAATTCTTCCACTTAGTTTACTATGTTATAAAGCACGTGCCGTATCGAGATAGAAGCTCTTCAAAAGTGATGTGAAAAATGTGAATATAAGTCATGGCATTGCGCATCTTTATCAAGCCTCCTTGGAAGCAAAGGTGACAAACAGATGTTATTTGTCTTAGATGTTAGTAAGGGGTCCTAGATAATGTTCATGTTATCTTGGTAAGAACTAACTGGCCAAATATGGTAGTTGGTATGCCTTAAGCTATTTTTGTAAAGAGTTCTATCTCAAGCATGGAAGTATCTGGCCATGTCTTAAGTTATTAAAGATGGGCCAAGCTATTAGGGACATATTCTATTTGTTATCATTATTAATTCTTTTTAGATGAAAGTTCCAGAGACACAACAATATCAGAATGGAGATTGTCGTTTTACAGTCAGATGAACCTTTGCACTTTTGGTTCAGGTTCATAACAATATTTTAACACATAAGTTCATAGATGAGTGATAAGCTTGAAATTGTTGCATTCCTATTCTTGAGATGATCGAGAAAAATGCATCCGTATAGCAGCATTATAAGAGGAATGTCATAATATGGTTGTGATGCTGAAGCTGTTATGTTCCTAGATGTGAATTAGGTTTACGCCTAGTTCTGAACTAAGAACAGTGTGAAAGCAATGGTCTTTGGGCTTTTCAGACCCTCATGATGGACTGGATGGTCCTAAAATAGGCCAGTATTTTTCCAGAAGCATATTAACTCTAATTACTGTAAAATTATATAATACATTATTTTTTTATTTGAATGTATCCTATAAGGGATTGCTCAAATTTCTTTAATAATTTGGATCGTCATAACTGTATATGCCTGCATCAGTAACAATACTATATAGAAATGTATAGAGAAGTAATAGGGGGTTCCAGGGGGATTTGATATGGATGTAAAAATTACAGTTCCTGAAACTATAGACCATATCCTAAAAATAATTGAGTGGGTTGTGATAAAAAAAAATATAGATTTAAAATAAAAATCAATTATGTTAGCTCATCGGTTATATGTTGGTCAAAGTAGTCTTATTAGGACATTGAGTTACTTTGGTAGAGGTTCGAGCCCCCGTATTTCATATTCTAGAACCTTAGGCAAAGTCGTATAGAAGCTCGATATTCCATCAAAACCTTGGGCAAACTCGTATTTCATACTTTAAAATCATAGGTGCCTCCAATCATAAATGATCATAAGCGAAACGAAAGATTCCAGGAGACTCCAACATACGATCTGGGGCATCGGATCGACGGGTTCGACGATTGTGGTAGTCCAGAGTGCACCTCGTTTAGAATATGTAGCACAATAGCAGGGGGTTCCAGGTGGATTTGATATGGATGTAAAAATGACAATCCCTGAAACCATAGACCATATCCCAATAACAGTTAAGTGGGTCGTTATTAAAAAAAAAACAACATAGATTTAAAATAAAAATCAATCACGTTAGCTCATCGGTTATGTTGGTCAAATTAGTCTTATTAGAACATTGAGTTATTTTGGTAGAGGTTTGAGATCCCCGTATTTCATATTCTAAAACCTTAGGCAAAACTGTACAGAAGCTCGATATTCCATCAAAACCTCAGGCAAACTCGTATTTCATAGTTTAAAATCATAGGTGCCCCCAATCATAAATGACCATCTGGGGCGTCGGATCGATGGATTTGACGACTGTGGTAGTCCAGGTGCACCTCGTTTAGAATATGTAGCACAACCTAAGATGGGAAGGCAGTGGCTGATGTAAAAGAATGCTCATTCAGAAGCTATTAAGCCCTTATTCTGTCACATTCTTTTGGTATGTTGCCTATATACTTGGAGTGTATATCTTGTCAGTGTTATTGATGCCATAATTTTATTTGGAGAGAACAATATTTGACAGTAATCATGTTCTAATTATGGCTTGATTATTGGAGCAGCATGAAGCATTTTCTAGGCAAGCGAGGTTGAATTTTCTTATAGCGTTTTGTATTTTTTTTCCAAAATAATGTTAGGCTATTTATGTAAGTTAAGGATGTTTGACTCCCTTTGTCTTCCTACATGGCCTTCCATGATGCGTGGGAAAACCTACTTGTTCTAACCAGATTTAGAGGCTCTTCCTCCTCCTCCGTCCACCCTAACAAAGAAGGCTATCATATTTATTAAGGACATTTGGAGGGTCTTATGGGAGATGTTGCCAAGGATGTTGCCAATGTGGTATGATACATGCAATGGATCTTATGAAGATAAGTAACGCTTTTGAAACTCTAATTGCTATTATTTATCTACATATAGAATGCACAATGAAGCTTTGAAATTGTAATTGTTTTGGTCAATTACTGGTTCATGGACTTTTATTTGTCTACAAGCTTTATTGTGGCCAAAGTTATCACATTATATCCATTGTTTGATCCAATTTTCTTCACCAATAGCTCTATCATGGCCAAAGGCACATTGAAGTTGTAGCATTCAAAATCAAGGTAGTTGGTTTTCAACATCTTCTAGCTCTTTCTTAGATTGAAGTGAGGCCATAAGGTATATGTCTTACTATACAGTAGGTTTAGATTAAGATATACCTTTTGATATAATCTAGGACTTTGATCCTAGATTCACGATGAATGACTAGGCTATGGCCTTAAAGGAAATAATAAATCTTAGAGAATTTTAAAAAAGTACTCCATAGTTTTGCATAGATGTCAAACAATCCCTTTCCTTATATGGTTTTTATGAAAATGTCGTGTTTTTTAGCAAGAGAGCTACGGTTTTCACGGCTAACCCAAGTTGCAAACAGTTTCCCACCATATAAAATTTCAAAGCTTCATTAAAGGATTTGCAAGTAGGTTTTTGCACATGGGGTGGATCACAAGAAAAATTGGACGGTTCGGGCCAAACAAAGCAATTTATTCCACAAGAACTATTTCCTTTGTCTGATGCAAATTTCAGTTGCTTCCACGACTAAATGGTCTATGCAAATTTGTTTGCATGTATCTTCAATACATGGAATAATAAAATCTTTTGAAAATTATAGGACTTCCACCACATTTACTGCTCTCATTTGTCAAATATTCGCCATAAATTTAACATTCTTAGGCTAGAAAACAATTAGGCACAACACTAAGTGCACTTCTCAATAGACACACATCTGATGAATATATATGGCCGTGAGTTGTGTCACCCATCTGTAAGCACAAAAAGAGAGACATTTGTGATGTGGTAGGGGTTGGGGGTGCTTATACAGGGGCCCGGAATTCCTCTGTTCCTGAGGCAACAGGCAGCGGACTCCGTGGTGCAGTGAGTGGAGTTGGACGAGGTGGTGTGGTTGGGAGAGGCAGTGTGGGACGAGGCCGGGGCAGGCTTGCTGCTGGCCGCTCAATGGATGGCGGGGCTAGGGGACGTGGTGGCTCAGGGGAGGGCTCGAGATGATTTGGTTGTGGCTAGGCACGAGGGGCCGGGCTGTGGGAGGGGCCTGGTGATCCTGCGGGGATGTTCGATGGCGGTATGTCTTGAGCATGAGGTGGGCTGGAGCAGCCGGTTGGAGGTAGAGACTTGTGTGGCCCATGACTCTATGGAGGTGCACAGGGGACTTCAACACGTGTTGGAAGTGGAATGTCACGTAAAGCGTATGGGTCACATTGTTGTGATTAATTCTCTGGCTCTAGATGATGACTCTGTGGAGTGGGCTGATGGCATGGTGGGTAGGCATGTGGGGCTGGACACTTCTCCTCCGGATGAATAGGTCGATCCTCGGTTGGAATGTGCGGGGTGCGGTCCTCTAGTAGTAAGAGGACCCGTTTTTCAATGGCACCGGCGGTTCGCGTCCCGATATTGTTTGCATTCGGGAGCATAAGTGTCCTGAGGTGATATGTCGAGCTCATGAATATGGTTGGTAGGCAGTTTGGCTCTATTGTGTCTTCTTCTGGACGGACTAGTGGAGGTACTCTTATTGCTTGGAGAATGGATGTGCAGGTCACATACTCTGCTTGTGAGCAGGTTTAGTTCGGTGGGCAATAATTAAGTGGTTGGAGGGAGGGCAAGAGTGGGGGATTGTTAATGTTTATGCCCCTAATCAGCCTTCTCGGTGGGTGCTTTATGCCCCGGTCCGGAATAAGTTCTTGAGCCCTTGGTGGGTTGCGGGTTGCTTGGTTTTACGTTAGGGGACTTCAATATGGTAGAAGCGAGTAGAAGATTGCTCACGGTTGCGGAACCCGGGTTGTGCATGGGTTTGAGAGGACCGATGGTCTCGTTTGTTGCGAGATTTGGCCTTGGTTGAGGTCCACAGGGACTTGTCTTTCACCTATTGTAATAGGCCAGTTATTGCGGGCGGTATGCTAAGGCGTGGCCGATTGCTATGCTTCCCCATGCGCATTGGATGGTGTGCCCTCTTTGCGCCAAAGTAACATTTTGTCTACCTCCATTTCTGATCATTACCCTCGGGTTTTGTCCGTCGGGATCGCGGTTGCCTCTCGGCCCTCTCGGACGGTGTTCGTTTGAACACCCGGCTTACGGGCGATCTTGGATTTCTCGGCCCGGTGCGGGGGCGTGGCTTGATACCTTTTCATCTCGAAGGGGTATGTCTGGTATGGTGACTGCGTTGGCGGGTGAAGCGTTTTGCCAAGGTCTTTGATAGGCGTCCCATTATTAGGTGCTTAAAAAACCACATCAGCTTTTAAAGGCGGGGAGTTGCATAGTCTCTATCGGGAGTTGGAGAAGATTCCTCAAGATCTTTCTAATGACAACCTTCTAATGGCATTAGGGAGAATGCCGTCTTTTCCTAAATCTAGCGGCGTATTGTTGCTCACGGGGAAAAAATGGCGGCGAGGTTAAAGTCGCGGCTGCATGTGAAGGCTTATGGGGACCCTTACCTGGTTGAAGTAGAGGAACACAAGTTCGGTCGGTGTTCTTGAGCAGCTAAGCGTGGCGATATCGCGACATCTATGGCGTCCCTTGCTTAGCCCTGATGGCTGGACTTTGGAGGATCCCGCTGATTTGCGAGAGCATGTGCATGCTCATTTCTCGGGGTTTTTCGCGGCTCTCTTCCCTATGGCGGGGAGATGCGGGAGCTTGTTTTGGGGGCTGTTAAGCCATCTATTTTGCCTCACCAAAGATGAGAGCTTGGGCGAGGAACTCTCGAGAGGATTTAGCAGAGGCATGTATGTGCATGGCCAAGGATAAATGTCCGGGCTGATAGGATCTTGAATCATGTATGTCCTTGATTCCTAAAGTTAAGCGACCTTCTACTATTAATGATTGGAGGCCTATATCCTTGTTGTCCTCTGTGTACAAGATTATTCGCGAAAGCCACTGCGAGAAGTTGAAGCCGTGTTAACTTCTTCCATTAGTAAGGTGCAATCGGATTTGTTCTGGGAGGAACATTTTGACTAATGTTGCCGCACTTATGAGGGCCTTTATTGGGCGGAGAAACGAGTCAAGGCATTGCCTATCTTAAGCTTGACTTTGCCAAAGCTTCGATAGTGTCCGTTGGGGAGTTTTTGTGCGCCATGATGTTAGCATTGGGCTGTGGTCCACGCTTTCTGGGAGAGCAGATCATGAAGATGCATAGGTCCTTGCAGACTCGGTGGTGTGCGGGGTAAACCCTCGCCTTTTCTCCTTAGGCGAGGGGGTCGTCCGTCCGTGCCCTTTGGCCGTTTTTGTTCTGATTGTGGCGGAGGCCTTGTCTCGGTTGTTTTTGGCTGCGGTGGAGGGGGTGGTGGATGGGCTTCGATGCGGGGATGGTAGTCAGCAGTTATTAACGGTTCGCCGATGACACTTTCCTCTTCTTGGTGGCGAAAGAGAGGAATTTCTTGAGAATGTAAAGGGTTTCTTTGGATACTTTCTCCTTGGCCTCGGGCATTCTTACGAATTGGGGTAAATGCTCGCATTATGGGCCCGGTGACTCATCCCCCCCTTGTTTGGCTCTATTCCCTTGGAAGGTGCTTCCGGGTAATGTGTGTACTAAGGCGTTGGGTATTCCCTTTGGAGGGGATGTTTCCATGGGGAGGATGTGGGATGAGATTTTCTGGGGGGCTGAGAAACACCTCAATTGGTGGAAGGGGTAGCAAGTTGTCCATGGCGGGTAGGATCACTATTGCCAAGTCGGTGCTGTAGCACTCATGTGTATCTGACATCTGCGATGTTAGCTCACGAGGGGTAAGATCTGGGGCTTTGGATAAGATTGTTCGAAATTTTGTGTGGGGGCGGGGATGATGAAGGGGTGGTTGTTAAAGTGGCTTGGTGGAAGTGTCTCAAAGCCCGGGGAGGATGGGGGCTTAGCCATTACGGATTTGGCCTTTGCATAGTAAGGTGTTGGTCTCAAGTTCATTTGGGCGAGTTGCGGATGGAGCATCTTCTCACAGTGCGATCTTTTTGTTCGATCTCTTAAGCCATTGTGTGGCGTTTGGGGAAGCCGATCTGTGCATGTGGAGTTGCCTTGGGCCTTTGTTGTATGGTCTCCGGCCTTTTCCACATGCATCTCCTTTTCTCCGCGAGGGGGTGTTGCGGGCTTGGGATCGTATGTGTGTGTGCTCTTCCGGATAGATTATGCCTCGGTTTATCACCACTCTTCTCCTTTCTTGTGGGTTCCTCTACCCCTGCTTGCCCTTGGGCCCCACTGTGCATGCTCGGGGCCTTGGTGGAGCCGTTGGAGGCGGGCTCTTTGTGCTCACCTTGGAGGATTGGTATTGGGGTGGTCGGCTAGCCGTGGGAGTTCTTCGAGCTTCGCTTTTAAGCTTGAAGAGGCGTGGCCGGGCTATCACGGGAACAAGTGGCGGGGGGAGTATTCCGCTACACATACCTATAGTCCCTCGGGATGATGTGGTGGTGCGGGGTTTAGAAGGTTCATCCGGATGTTGTGTCTTCTTGTTTTGTTGCGGTCTTGTTACTTAGGGTGTTGGCTATTCATGACACTCTGCCCCCTTGGGCAAGTCGTCTCTGCGGCTTCGAGTTCTCGATGGCGCTCGGTTTGGGCGTGGACATGGAGCTCACTTCCTCCACCGAGAAGGTTAGGTGCTTCGTGGCGGTGGTGCACCTGTATTAGGGTGAATGTCCTTGTGAGTCGGTTTAGGCGGGTGTGAGCCCTCTTTGCCCTTGTTGTGGCCTTCATCATTGAGGCTGTGGAGCATTATGCGGTTTTTATGCCCTCACTTGCGGCGGCACGGGATTGGAGTGGGGGCTCTGTTTGGTGAGATTGACTAGCCGGCGATTGCTACTTCATGTGTATCTGGTGCTTGGCGGCTCTTGCGGCGACAAACCTGCATCATCCGTGGCTTGGTTGGTGTGGTTGATTTGGAAGGGCGGTTGTGGATCTTCGGGGGATTTAGCGACTGCGGCCTCTCGATTCCTCGACTTCGAGTACAAACTATTTCAAGGCTTTACGGTGTTCGAGATTAGTAGTAGCGGAAATTTGCCATTTGGCGGGACTTCTTGGGTGTTGTAGATGGTGATGGTCGGTTTATCTTTGATGGGGATTCTGTGGTTTTTGTGAGTTTGTTGTGGAGTGTCGGTATCGGCTGTCTCTTTGGCCCGATTCTCCTTCCTCCTCACTTGCTTTGTAACATTACCATTCTTTTAATATATTGATGACACAGTTCTTCAAAAAAAAAAATAACGTGTACAAGCTATGCCTCTTTATAAACAGCCCATATTGTACACAAGCAAAGAAGTACCACCTGACACAATCAATCAGGCACTCCTCCGACCATCTAGACTATACAACTTTCCTCAACACCATTAGATTAAGGCCACCAACTCAAAATGGGCTTGCACAAATACTGGAGCCCACACAAAGAAGTGGCACTTGGCAAAAGTTGACAGCAATACCATAACGTTGTGCATGCACTGGGAGGACATTTGGCATTACAACACAATGGTTACGGTCAAAATGTTTTCCAGCAACGATGCACATAAGATACCAGTCCACACCAATGCAACAGCAGAAGATAAAATAAATGACTGGATTGAAGACCTGGCATTTCACCAAATACCTTACATCGCAACAGGATGTAATCATAATCATAATCAATATGGATATACAGGGAGAATTAGTGAACAACAGGCATAGAGGTAGATGAGCAAAAAGGAGACACAAAAGATAACATGGTCCACATTGACAACTCTCTCAGAAACATGTACATCAAGCGAACACCGGCTGAATACAGACATCACGTGTCCAAAACCATCTTCAAAAGAATATTTCCACTTGCACTGGCATATACCATGGCAAGATACAAGAGGCCTTTAAAGTTCGCGATAGAAAGAAATGCAATGATTGGTCAAAAGATGGGCATTCAGCCCATAACTATTGTACATAATGCTATCACGAATAGAAGACAAAAAACAATTATCGAATGTATTTCTAATCATGACAAATGACTTTAAATCAGACAAAACAATATTAAGGTAGCAAGAGTTGGACAAAAGGTAAGTATGAAATGCTCATTGCTTATTCATGTGTCAATCATATTGATTCAATTGACATTTGATGTTCCTTACCAAACAGATGCAATGACAAGTCCAAACAACATGCAATAAAGTTACATGTAAGTTATGTACATTTCAAACATATCTGTAACCACCTCTTACACGATGACCAAGTCTTCATCATCTGGTACGCAAAAATGGCACCTCAACTAGATCAAATAACACATTTCAAGTTCTATTTACTAACCCAACATTGTTGTTATTATTCTTGACTAAAAGCAGGTATTCAAAACCACATAAAAATGCAAATGGTCCAATACATGTGCTACAGAATGCACATGTGCCACATATAAATGTCTTCTTACTTCATCAAACTGGCATAAGTTTACATGATAGTTGTTTGAGAGTCTTTCACCATTTAACTCCACTAAACAAACAAACAAACGATGCAAAGGCCAAGAACACAATAACCTAACCCAACTAAATCAATCCAACCCATTCCCCAAGCCTGCATTATTGCTAGTTTTTCTTTAAGGCTATTCTGGTGCACTACTGCAACAGGATGTTTGAGATTTAATTCAAACGAATGATTAGAGAGGATGGTTACAACCAAGTGATAGGAACCCAAGTCCAACATTATTGGGCCACAAGGGGATTTCGAGTTGGTGAGCAGATGAAATGTGTTAAGAACTTCTTAATTTGAAAAACTCATATAGTTGAAAGCAAGCATTTTTATAGTTTACAATATACCTTAGTATTTTTTGAGATCCATGTTGGTATGAGAGAATGAAGTATACCAAAGGCTCTGTTGTGTGTGTTGCAATTAGAGTCTTTTGTACCAGCTCAAGCTTATTCTATACCTGAATTTCGTGTATAAGTGCTCGAAAAGTGTTCCACTTGAAACATTAGCCTTCTTCTAGAGTTCTCTATCCATAATATGAAGACATAAGTTTTACAAAGAGGGCCTTGTCCATTTTGATTGTGCATTTGAAGTCAAGGATAAATGCGATTACAATTGTTGCAGATACAATTTATTGAATCAATTGAAACAAGGCGAGGATTAAGCAAGTTCTTAAGGTGTAAATTTGGGATGGTGTAAATTCGGACCAAGCATAAGAAAAAGTTATCTTCAAGAAAATTGTGAGTCTCTAGAAAACTGCTATGTTAGACTTTTTAGTTCAAAAGTTAATTGACCAACACCTTCAAAAGGTATGCAGGGCTGAATTTGTCGTCACGAAAATGCGATTTTTTTCACTATTGTTATTTTAGTACTTTATGTTTTGCAACTTAAGTAGCCAAAGCTAGTATTTCTTCTATATTGGGAGTCCTCAAATTTTGGCTTTCCAGGTCAAAAGAGACAATAGGATGGTTTAGATTCTGCCACTTGGGCAGAATAGAATCCATAGAATTCCGCAAGCTCCAACCAAGCTTGCATGTCTATTATCATCGGAAGCAGCAACAATTACGGCTGTTTATGTTGAAATGTTGGAGGAAGCTGGCGCTCAAGAAGTTTCTGGCTCAACTGGGGAGCCAGATTCAACGTTTTGGAGTTCTTCATTTAACGGCATGGCTTTGCTCATAGGTCAGCTAATACTTACATGATGATCTCTTGTTTTTTTCACCTTTTATTCAGTCTTTTTCCTCTTCTTGCGCACAGGCTTATCAGTTTTGTCAGCTCCATATGCATTTCAAAAAGCCGGCTATTTCAGTTGTATTCTCAACCTTTTAGTGCCGATGTCGTACTGGTATGGTGCCGAACTCATGGCCAGATGTTTGAATCGACACAAAACCCTAAGAAATTATCAAGACATTGCTAAAACTGCATTTAACAAATGGGGGGAAGGCTTCACAAATACACTATTCTACTTGGAATTGCTGGGCAATTTAGTGAGCAATCTCATCTCAATAGCCGACACATTAGTGTACATTTTTCCAGCTCCCAATATTGGCTTCTCAGGTGTTAGAGGAAGATATTTTTTAGTAGCTATTGCAACTTTGGGAATTGCACCAACACTTTGGTTCAAGAAGCTGAGCTCTATATCCTATCTTTCACTTCTGGGTATCATCTGCATTCTCATTAACATTGTCTGCTTGTTCTACTTGGGAATTCAGCAAGTTGGCTTTCAATATAACATCCCGGGCTTCCGATACGAAGGAGTCCCAGAAGCTATTGGAGTGTTTGCCTTCTCCTATGCTGGAGTCCCTATATTTCCCAGCTTTTACAAGTCTATGACCAGACCTCAGCAGTTCTCTAAGGTACCTTTTTCTTAATGCATTTTTCTAGCTTGAATTCCAAATGCATTTTCATTTTCAGGTTTTGATCTTGAGCTTTATGGTAGCAATTGGATGCCATTTTGTGATTGGCATCACTGGAATGCTCATGTTTGGAGGCAGCACAAAGGAGCAAATACATTTAAATTTGCCTCAGCATTCAATAGCATCAAAGATTACTGCATGGACAACTGTGGCACTTCCAATGACCAAGTTCATGCTCGTGCTTACTCCAATCTCCACGGAACTAGAAAATCTCACGCTGCAGTGGCTATCTTGTGATAAGACTTCTAAACTCAGCATTGCATTCTGCCTTTTACTGCGCTTATCATTGTTAGTGATGATCGTGTTAATATCACTGTTTATTCCATTCTTCAGCTCTGTGATAGAGCTCATAGGCTGCTCCGTGTCAATTATGATTTGCATGACTTTTCCATACATATTTTACTTGAGACTCTTTCCTGATCAAGCAAATGCACAGGCAAAGCTAGTGAGAGCTGTTATTTATATCCTCATTGTTATTGGTACTGCTAGTGCATTTCTTGGAACAATATTCTCCTTTCACAAGTTAATCGAGAAGAAGAAGCAACAGATGAGCAATTGAATATTATGTCCTTGATGGTTGGGTCTTTGCAATTTTGAAGCTGCTTTTTCTGTTACCTTTATGTGCTTTTCTGCAGATGTTTTTCTAAACTAGAACGAACATGTGTTGGTGTCTACCAAGTGAAGATTCTGGTTATCTTTTTGGAGCAGTAATAGTAGCCTGTTTAAATTTCTCATCCAGGTATTTTCAGGTTCTTTTCGCTATTCTTTGATGTTAATTCTCTTGAAGCCTCATTTCAGTTCTTGCTGCAAAGCACCGTCTCCATACATCCTTGTTCATTACTACGAAAATGTTAAAGTCTTTAAGCTCATTTTGCTTCAGTGTTAAAATTTGGATCGATTTCCATATAATTGGAGAAGCCCTTCCACAAGCATTTTTCATGAACTTATATAAGAATCTTGCAGGAATAGCCTAATTAGAGGTGAATAATACTAGAGACCAATCATTAGATTAACTTAGAGACAGCAATTACACATTTAAACTGGTTGTTTAGCAGTTACATGATTTTCAAATTACAATATATTTTCAAACAATTTGTTTTACACCATTTTGATGTGCTTCCTTTTGCCTGGGCATAACAAGACCAATGCATCATGTGTAGGATTGTGGTAAGATGCCTCTGGTTTGTGTTGTGCGATATGTCTAATAGGACATTGCCAATATGGTACGACGTAAAAGTCGCTTCTTCTTCTTTGGTAATTATAATGTATTGAATATATCTGTGCAATTGCCATCTTTTTGTTTCCACAAAATTAATTTTCTGTACTTACTTTCACAAATATGTTCGGCAATTTGGTAGAAATTTTGACAAAATTTTGCAAACTTTACAAGATCAAGATTGGACTTCCTATTCATCCCATTCATAAGACTAATTTTGGTGGAACTTCAACCAACACCATCTAGATTTTAGTGCAAAAAAATAGTGCAAGTCATGTGTTAGCAGCAGCGGCCATGAACTCAAGTATTTTTTTATAGTATTTTGGTCGCCAATTTCGTCTATCTATTTTTGTTAGGATCTACGATGGCGCTAGAGTTGGAGCTTCTGACTATGTTTCTAGAAGTGCAAAAACAAGAATTTGCAGTCCGTTTCCATTTTTTGTCCTTCCTATTTTATGTTTCTTTAGCTTGAATCTAACACAAGCTACAGCCTTGCACTGTGCTTCACTAGGAAGGCAAGGCTAGACTCGCTGTGTTTCTTTCTGCAGCCCTGCGCTGGGTTAGGAAATCAAGGCCAATTACAAATTGCCTGTAGATGTAGTCACAACTTGCTTGTAGCTTAGAAAACAGAACATACAAAACCTTCATATAACTTCATCTGTTTACTTGGCGTGCATAGCCAAATAGAAAAAACACATATTAGCATATCGTGAACAGAGCATACAAAACCTTCATTTAGCTTATCTGCTTTTGATGTGCCATAGCTGCTACAGAGCCATTGCCATCGCTAGATCTGTCAGCCAAAATGGCTCCCAAATACCTATATTTTGAGTTCAAGGTATTTGGTATTGCATTCTGGCCTGGTCTATGACTCGCTCCTAGCTAACACTGGTCATGGCACCCCACCGGTCCATGCCAGAATGCAATCCCAAATTCCTTGAACTCATAAAAATTACAATGACCGTTTCTCTAAATCAGTCATCCCATGGACTAGTGCAAGGTAGCAAGTGACTAGGTTGGCTATATTATGGTTATTTAAGAGCCTCTACAACTTATGAGCTCAACTCTCCAAGATATCATATCCTCCTAGAGGCTCACAAAGATCTTCCAGGCTTCTAACTCAGTTGAGACTACAAATATAACTTTAGACGAAGGGGCTCTTAACGATCTACTATCATTGCAGCATATAAACAAGAGCACTCGAATTTTGGTTCGAAAATAAGGGTGTTTGTCCCCGAAAATCCGGCCATCCTTAAAAATTTCCGACGAGATAAAAAAAATTCGGCGTTTTCTGGCTATTTTTTGCAAAAAATCCAGGAAATAGGCTGAAAAAAGAGGTGAACTTAGCTTTTATCCGGTAACAGAAAATGGAAGGCGGCATTTTTCCCAGTTTTTCCAGTTGGGTGGGCCACTAAATTCGAGCCCTGCTCGGATCACGAGCCACCTTGGGGAAGTGTGTCAGTCAAAAAATAACTTGACTGAATTGCTTGAAACAGCATACGGGCTATAAAGTAAGGTATCAAGTTGATGCATTTAGTGGGTTGTGCTTAAGTGGTTTTGGGCTTCAGAGTTTATTTATTTTGCACTTCTAGTACATTGACCTTGCATGAGCTTTATCAACACCATGTTCGGCTATTTCTAATAATAGAAGGATGGTTGGAGGCATTTATAGGCAAAAACAATTAACTTGTAAATATCAAGTTGATAAATTTTGTGCAATGAGCAAGACTCTGTATGTATATGAGCCATTGAAAATGGATGAAAATGGACTTGTTTGCAAGAAATAGGACGAGACTGAGTCTGTATTTCGGACAAGTGAATTTTGTGTCAGGGTTTACTGTGCTATTGCTGTCTCCTTGCTTTCAAGTGCATGTCTTTGTTATCATGTTTATATAGATAGAACTCTTCAAATCTCTATATGTCACAAGTGAATATCCCTGGAAACAAACCCTTGTTGATGAAAAGAAAATGAAGCTGCCTAGCAATGTGATTGGATTTCAAGCATTGTTTTGATGCCTCTAATAGCTTTGTGCTTAAGAGTACGTTGATTTTGTAACGAAAAAAACTCATACAGTTGCAAGTTTACGGTGCTATGTTGCCAGTACTTGTTATGCTTCTAGATACAAATTGGGGTCATACACAAATCTGAATCATAGCCTCGGCTTGTTCGAGTCTATTATGCAAACCAAAGCCAAGTGCGGCAATCTAGATTTTGTCTTCTTCTTTTTTGGACAAAAAGGCAATTTCTTTAATGTTGTTAGGGTATGGTCACATGAAGATATCAACAGCGATGCCTTCATGTCGACATCAGCATCTAAATCTAGAAATGGTCTCATGAAGATGTCCACTGCACCGGAGCTCCTGCACTGTTCTTCTTCCTGTTAAGAACTTTGCGTCGCCACGTGTCCTCAGATTTTCCACGTGTTGAGATCCAAAGGATTCATGTTGACATGAATCCTTTTCAACCGAGTAGAGAATCGGTGGAAGAGATAGACGTCAACATGGATTCTTTCATATCAGAAAACTGCATGTGACCCTTTTGTTTTGTTTTTCTGGCATCTATTGATCGATGTCAACGTCTTCATGTGACCCCGCCCTTATGCTAGCACTTTATGATTTGCAACTTGAATGGCTTGGCCAAAGCTATTTAATTATTCTATAGTGGGAGTCCTCGAATTTTGATTTCCAGGTAAAAACAGGCAACCAGGTTCGATGGTTTAAAATTTGCCACTTACACAGAATAGAGTTCATAGAATTCCGTCTGATTCGGGCAAGCTTCCATCTGATTCGGACAATATTATCATCGGAAGCAGTAATGCTCAACTGGAAAACCATATTCAACATCTCAAAAGGCCTCTTTAATGGTGTGGCCTTGCTCATAGGTCACTAAACGCTTACAAGATGATCTCTTCTATTTTTTCTTTTTTTTTTTCCCACCAATCTCGGTCATTTTCCTCTTCTTGCGCACATGCTTATTAGTTTTGTCAGCTCATATGCATTTTAAAAAGCAAGCTATTTCAATTTTATTCTCAACCTTTTAATGTTGATTTCATACTGCCGAACTCATGGCCAGATGTTTGAATGGCACAAAATCCTTAAAGATTGTCAAGACATTGCTAAAACAACATTTAACAAATGGGAGGAAGGCTTCACAAATATGCTATTCTACTTGATATTGCTGGGCAATTTAGTGAGCAATCTCATCTCCATAGCCGACACATTAGTCTACATTCTCCCAGCTCCCAGAATGGGCTTCTCATGGTTTTATAAGTCTACGACCAGACCTCAGCAATTCTCTAAGGTAGGTCAAGTCTATGACCAGACCTCAGCAATTCTCTAAGGCAATTTCTTTTCTTTTCTTTTTTCCTCTTTTCTTTCTTTTTTAATTTTTTAAATTGTGCTATTGCAAACAATGGTTTTTATTGTGCATATTGTGGCTCAAGCACACCCAAGCATAAGGTAGTTTATTACCTTGCACAACCTTTAGTTATAGAGCTATTTGGCATTGCCTACTCAATGTGATTGGATAATGCTAGTTCACCTTTTAGGGCCTGAGTTTCCTTTAGCTATAATCGATATCCAGGCCATGCAATGGGAAAAAGACCCTTGTAAAATGAGACTACATTGTTGGTTTAACTGTAACCTAGGCTATTTAATAGTTAAGGATGGCTTGGTGGATACCCTTAAATCTCATAGCGAAAATACTAAGTTGTGAATTCCCTTGTATGACTTGGATAAGTCTGATTCCCTTATATGACCCTTTTTTTTTTGAAGAATAAAGAATACTCATTTATAAGTGAACTTTTACGAAGCCCTATAGAAGATACACTAGTAAGACACCCTTTGAACATGTTTGAAGAGGGGGTAGCTACAAAGCCCATTTGTAGTCAGATATGTAGGTGACTTCTTACGGTGGTAGCTCGATGAATGTTTCTCAAAACCAACATTCGAAGAGAAGCATCACCCTCAAACACAAATTTAAACTTTCTCATCTTGTTAATAAGTATGTTCAGTGCTTGTGAACATGTAACATATGCACCTTTGCCTAGAGTAAAAGAGTTTCGTCTCTTCCAAATAACCCATAATGCCCATGATCTGACAATATGAAAAGCGATGCATTTTGAGACTGACCACTCTATTGGATACATGCCTAGAAGGTCGCTTGTCTTCAGTGCAATGTTAAACATATCCATACACCATATCTACATAGCTTGCAGGTCAATGCACTCTATTAGGTTGTGTTCTAAAGATTCTTTTTCAATCTTGTGGACAGAGTGGGCTCACATAATGCTTGAATTTGAACACCCTACTATTTATCATAGGGGCCCTATAGACCACTTGCCATAATAAATCATTCACTCGAGGAGGAAAAAGTTTCATCCACATATCTCTCCAGATTTCACAAATGACCCCACCTGTAAAGACTGGTCTGGACCCCAAGGTTTCTTGCTCATGCAATTAATGTCTTTTGGTAGAGTCACAGCAATACATTTGCATATTGCCTTGTCCTTGCTCTGAAGGCCAAAATTTTGCTTGAAGGCTATCCATTCCATTAATTGGCCAGTCGTCGTACCATGCTGCACATGAATCAATGCCGCAATTGACCGTCTTATCACTCTAACGTCAGCTAATATAGCCAACGGTCCATTCTTGTTGCTTTAATTGATTGCGATCCACCATGGCGGAGTACTACTCGCATTGCAACTATTGATATCTAACTTGAACAGCCATTTCACCACATTCCATGTAGTGATGAGTCCTCTCAAGAATGGAGAAACCTGAAAGGCTTAGAGTTTATTTTACCAACGGTGGAGATAATGGTTGGTTGACTTTCAACAGTCTTTTTTCAGCACTATCTCCTCCGTCTTATCGCGCGACGAAAAGGCTGTCTAGGCCACCTACATAACAAATGGACAAACTTGCATTCGGTGACCCATTTGGGAGCATCGAAAACATGCTTTCACCCACAAGGCATACTCCTTTTTCTCCTTAGGTATAGATTGTAGCATTTCGCGCATAGAATCTCGATAGCTATTGTTCTCGTCAGGAACATTGAAACTGACCTTTTTGTCTTGCCTAGCATATGGCTACTACTGTTGGAGATCTAGGTTTATATAGAGGGTATGGCCTCCCACCATTATAATTGTTAGGCTTCTACGATGGTTTAGGTGCTTCTTCTTCCAAATTGAGATATTTTGCCTCTGCTTCTGCTACCATTTTAGAGCCAATAACACGTACAATCTTCTTCAAGTTGCAGATAACCCTTCAATGTACCCTTTAGCTGCTCGCCTCTCTGTCCTTGCTGGTACATATAAATGTAACCGCACAAACTCATTAGTGTAGGTAGTTACTGACAAATTCTTTTGTTCCAACCTGTAAAAGATCTGAATCTGCTGACACGTATATGTGCGGAGAACTTGCATTTGTTCCTTGTGAGGCCATTAGCTTTTGCATAACCCTTCACCAGATGTGAGCGGGTCCAGTAAGGTTAGTGGCCACCCTTCATGTGTCCTTATTCGCCATACCATAAAAAATACAGAACTCTTGCATCTCGTCTAACCACGACGGAGAGAATATATGGAAGCATCAGAAGACTTATGGGCTATAATTTTAGCCTAAAAATATAGTAATCATGGGCTGGCGTGTATTACGTGTTTATATTGAATGGTGCAATTGTGTTTAAATTGAATGTTGAAATGCTCTGTTTTGCACCATTGGCAAATGCGTGCAAATTCTTTGCTAAAAATCCAATGTTTGATCTGGCATATGATGTGGTTATGCCTACATCAACGGCTCCAACTGAAAGATGCAAATAGATCCATTATGCAAAAAAACAAGAACAGAAAATGGCACCGAAAACCTAAACCCTAAAATCTTCGCGCGTAGTTTCGCTGTTAGCCTAAACCCTAAACCTTAAACATTTGAAACATGGATGCCACCGGAAGGGTTTCCCTTACTCTTCGGCAGCAGGGTGATACCAGTAAGAAGAAACATACATTCGCTATACCCGCGGGATGCTCTAATTCATCTAAACTCTTCGCAGCAAGTCTACGGGCAGATCACCTGGCCAGTGCGGCAAAATGGGCGGCAGAGTTCGCACCCAGCTTGGGTCCTTTTCTTGGTGCTCGACTTGCAGCCACATGCGAGGCATCCTCCGTGCCACCTCCTTTATCTGTGCGAGATTCCATGTGCCAAAGGTTAGTGGTTATTTCTAATTCTATCTCGTCATCTTCTTCTCTTCTTTATGTTGACAGTTCTGATATGATTTAGATGTGAGTCAGTCCTTGTTCCTGGCATAAGTTGCAGTGTGATCATCAGAAAAGGAGCTTTAGATAAAAGAAATACCATCAGGGCTGATTCTAAACCAATGCCCAGAATGCAACAAACTGTGCACAGATGTAATAATTGCTGCTTTGATAATGTTAAGCAGGAAAAGGGGTCCTCAGTTAAACAGCAGACCGAGGTAGCCTCGGTTAAACAGAAGGCAACTTCGATTGGGGTTCCTTGTAGCTCTCTCAAGAGATCAATTACTAGTGCCATTGTGAATACGCCAGAAACTGCTAGAAAACGAAAACGGAAAGGATGGTCAACTTTGAAAGATCTTTCCGTTTCCAATTCCCCCCTGCAGTCAGCAGGCCAAGGAAGAAGTGATGCAGGTGTCAATTTAAACAAATCTGATGACCAAGGTAATGTTCAGTCATTGGAAAAGAAGACATCCACTTTGATAAAGGTAAATCAATCTGTTTGTCCTATGAAAGAGGGCTCAACTAATGCAACAGATAACTCCATTTCGAAGGCTGATATTGGCCCATCTGGATTCTGTACTGATTTCCATCTCACTCACTTCAATCTTGGTTCTAGCAAATTGTTGAACGTTGAGTGTGAACTGGAAAGGCAAGTGGACAAAATAAATGATGATGCAACTTTTGCTACTGAAACCATAAAGGTTGCAAAATGTGACAAGACTTTAGAAACATTGTGTGGCAATTCTATGCAGATAGATCCTAAATATAAAATGGTGGGAGAAGTTGTTTCAATGGAATCTACTGGTGTGTCAGAGGATTTGCAAGCTAAATTGCAAACAACTTATTCATGTACTTTGCCAGATAGTCCCATAATGACAGTTGTAGATCAGAGTATTAGGTTATTACAGGATGGTTCAGCGACTATGCATACATTCGAAAGGGTACAAATGGAGGCAAAATCGGAAGTTTTGACTTATAGGGAAGAGCTCAATACATCTCCTTTGATCACTGAAAATGAATTTTTTGAATTTCACAAGGTTTCTGGTGCCTTATCTGAGGATAAAGGAAGCAAGACATCTTTGTACCAAACTCAAGATTCAGCTAAGCAACTTATGAAAGTCAACATACCATTTTTAGCATCCCATGGGAAGGGTAATGTGCATTTGACTTTCAGGGTTATTTTGTATCTTATTTTATATTATCCTTACTGCGCTTATTTGATATGAAGGAGGCATGTCCTTGAGTAAAAAGAAAAAGAATTTTCAACATTGTCTCAAAAGTTGCAGGTACTACCAAATGCTTATACAAACCATTGTAGCTTCTAAAATAGAATAATTTGTCCTTGATTGGTGCTGGATAGCAGGAAAACGGACAGAGTGAAGCTGAACGCTCAGATGAGAAAAATGCAGTTTAACAGTCAAATGAGAAAGTTGCGAAAGGAAATTGGCGTGTTACTGGTAGTTGCTAATATTATTTGGCCTGTTTTGTTAATCTTCTTTTGGTTGACCTCCTTAGACTTATTGGCAGACGTGGGAGAAGAGGATTGACAATCTTCTTAACTTGTCAGTTCAACTCGAAAATGATGTAAAAGATATTGCTACACAATGGGAAACTATAAAGGATTGTAAGAATCTCAACTTTCAATTTAAAGACCCAGTTAAAATACCATATCAATTTTCTATATCCATGAAGGACAGGGTCCATGTACTCCTTGAGACATTTATGTTGAATATTCATGACCTTCCTCTAGACAACAAGGCTGACTTTATTTTGGCAAAGGATATCTTTCCTATTTGTTTATCCGCTATTTCATTTCAGAGTAAACATTCTATTGTTCAGTGGAAATTCTCCTCCATATTTGCAGGTTGCAAGGTCAGCTTAGGGGCCCAATGTTCATGAGTCTGTTATCTGCTGCATAATGCTTGTAATTCTGTTTATCTTGACTTTAAAAGTAAGTGTACTTCACCTCTGCATTGTGAGTAGTGTTTTAACTTTTCCAGTTCATCAAGTTTATGATGATAATTCTAGTTTCTTTGGAGATCTTTAAGAAGCGCAAATGCCTAGGGAGCGTGGTATGAAGTAAGAACGGAAGCAGATGCGTCTATCATACTCGTACAATCCTCGTTCAGCCGCGGGATACGGAGATGGACACAGATAGATGAGAAGTAAGAGGCCAATGGAGCAATCTGATATTATCTGTGCTGCCAATTATATGCTGCCAACTGCAAGCGAAGATCATTTGTTATTTTTTTCTCATTTGCAATCTGTAATTGCAGACTGGAACCTTGTTACACATGCTTCAGATTTTAGAGCAGCAATCTTTCAGTTGCCAATTGTTGGGGATGAAATACCAGAGATTCGTGATGATTAGTGTGGATTCATCTTTAGTCACGCATGTTGACATGCTATTACAGAAAAGAGAGATGCAGATAAAATTAGTTTGCAAGGCAAGTATAAAGATGTTGGTTCAATGTTCAACAAGGAGAAAGTGGCAGCAAGTTTCAGATTCTGCAAGGGTCAGAAAAGCTAGATTCATATCACATGCTAGAGACAAAATAGTTTGAAGGATAGTTGATTCTCGAGCTTTTTTTAATGGATATTCATGAGTAGAGCGATGTTTTAGGTGTTTTAGTCAATGTTTGTTGCCAGTTTAAAGAACTCAAATATTTCATTTGCTTGTCCAAGTGATGGAAGGGTGATGAATTATCTAAGTGCTTAGAGTACATTTCTTGCACTGGTCATGAAGGGTTCGGCAAGTTATTGAAGGTCAGTTATTAATGTCCACATTCTGAAAACTAGGTCGTACTGATTATGATCTCTGAAGATTATAATCTGGTTACTAATGATGTCATTGTTAACCCTGGTACATGGTCACAAGTATTAGCAGGAGAATGGTGGATTTCAATGTGCACACGAGTATAATATCAGAATCGTTTTGAAGGATAATTGGAAGATTTCTTTTGATGAAGATGCAGTTTACATGTTAACTAAAGCTAAGGTTGACATCAATCTGCTGTTCTGTCAGCCAGAATTTGATTATAAATGAACTTTATGTTGATAAGTGACCTTTATTGATAAGCAACTTGAATGGTCAGAGACAAATATATGGTTCAAGATTATGATTTGGCAGTCATGGCTTATGTTGTGCTAAGTTTGTTGTATCTCATGAGCAATGTTTGATTTCAGGGAGATGTTAGTATCTAGTCAGCATCTCAGTGCTGTTTGTTTGTTTTGTTTCTCAGCCATGCATGTCAGCAGGGAGATGTTATATCATACTCCATGTGTGTTGATGACTGTGCATCCTGAGTCATCTACCTGTTGCTGACATGGGACGACTATATAAGCCATAGTCACGCCTCATTAGACATAGTTCACTCTATAGCATTGATTAGCTTGCGCTTGTATCTTGTATCTTGTTTCTTGTTTCTTTCCTCACTATCTTCATCAAGATCGCTGCTCACAACGATGTAAATTTATAAAATGTTTTCCTTGAGTTTTATCGACAATAACCATTGGTTGGGTTTGACAGAGAGGGCGATGCTTATTTTATTTAGATTCCAAAGTATAGTGTACAGATGAAAAATGGCTTTTCTTTCACTTGCTTATTTTCTCAAGTTCAGCTCTGTGAAGCTGTTACCTTGACTCATTTTAGTACACAAATTTGATAGCAACGTATGTCCAGTTTGGTGTAGCAATGTTCGGAGTAGTATTTAAGTTTTTTAATACACAAGATGTAGCAGTTTGCTTAAGCCACTCCAGAGGTAAAGTTGTATTTGTGGACAAATGATTGCTTCTGAAGCACTTAGCTTGCATCCTTTCATTCAAAGGTCTTATGGGCCGTTCACATGAAGAAGTTTTTTCTCTTGTTGTTATCGCACAAAATTTTATTGAATGTCCATGTGACATTTTGTGCCCCGTGAAGTGCTGCTTAACATGTCGGGTAGATTCAGCGAGACCACCACGAAAAATTTCCACACAAAAGATGTCGGCGGACATGTGAATGGTTGCGGGGTTTAGGATTCGGCTACAATTGTGGCTTGCCCAAAAAAACTTATCCATGTGATCGCTACATTATCAAAGGGAGCCTGCTCTTGTTGTTATGCATGAAATGTCCATGTGACATTTATGAAGCAGGCGCTGATGCGAAGCTATTGAGAATTGCAACAATGAGCTGCAGCATATTTGTCTGATGTACAATTGTGGCACAACAGCTAGCCTTAAAGGTGTTATGCGAAGCTATTGAGAATTGCAACAATGAGCTGCAGCATATTTGTCTGATGTACAATTGTGGCACAACAGCTAGCCTTAAAGGTGTTAAGAAATGAAGGTGTTGTGTACATGCACAGAAATGAAGCTACCACCTGTGCTTGTTTCGCCCTGATAGTAGGGGTGTTGTTGCAATAAGTTGTCAAAAATGTACCGTTTCGTCCTGATAGTAGGGGTGTTGTTGCAATAAGTTGCCAAAAATGTGCTTAGTCAGAATGTAACTGCAAAATTTTGTTGCTCAATATTTATGTGGAGCTCCAGCAGTCTTAGATATCGTTATAAGTGCAATAAAAACTTTGCCTAATAAAGCTAAAGGCTTTGACAGGAGGTACAAACCCAGTAATGTTAAATTTTAAGCTTATGAGATCTCAGTACCCACTTTGCAGCCACCTAAGGATCCATTTACTTCACACTTTTTTATATAAAGCATTAAATATACTTCTGGAAAGTCTTTATTAGAGTAGAATTCATGCTCTTTGCATCTATAAAAATGAGCACAATTTATTTCGAGGTTTGATTATGTGCGATCGAGGCGGTGTTTTGGAACCAAGTCGCGACAACCAAGTCGCGAAGAAGCGAAAGCAAGGATAATGTTTTGCACTGGTTTGGAGAATTCTGCAAGTGATCCTTGTGACTTCTTAGGGACTCATTAATGTTGCCAATTCTGATGTTTCAAGGCCTATGCAGATTTTGTTTCTGATATTTGTTTGACTGCTCAGCCTGAATTCTCTTCCTACCAACTTCTAAATATGTCTGCTGGTGCTGGAATCCCCTTTGACATCGACTACATTCAAAAGAAAATATACAGCTTTGCAGCGAAGTAATCTCAAGGGATGATAGCCATAAAGAAGAAACGCAACATACACTACTTATAATTTTGTCGTGGCCATGGAGACAGCACCCTATAATGCCTAGGATGATGTCTAATGCTACACCTTTCGTTACCCTTGGCGTGGAAGATGGCTTCTTTCTCGTAATAGCCATAGACTAGAGGTGCTTTCCTATCAATGCATGGTCCTATATGACCTCTTATCTCTCAATTTGTCTACTTCCGTGGCGTTGGAAGTAGACTTTTAATCTACCTTCCACTCACCTATCAGTTCGGTGTCGACTACTTCATTGACGAGTCGAACCTTGTATTGCTCCATGAATTGTGGGTACTGCTTCTCAAGATATGATTGTAGTACCCACGTAGCGTCTTCCATTGGTAAGTGCGTCCATTTCACTAGATATTGGAGAAATTGAGATCTTCTTGTCTTCTTATAGGATCAGTCAAGAAAAACTTATGGGACAATCTCAAGTTGATCGTCCGTCATTTTTCGTAACATCGGTGTCTCCAATACTTCCTCTGGATTAGGAGTGTGCCTCTTTAGGAGACTTACGTGGAAAACTTTATGGATCTTAAGTGTACTGGCAGCCTTGCAATTGTCGATGCAGAGCTTCGCTTGTTTGACCTTGATCTTCAGCCAAACATTGTCCCCTACTTGGAACTCTCTTAGTTACTGTCCTGTGCTTATCTGCTACGCTCCATGAACTTCGAACCTCTATCAGAGATTCTCTCTCTCTTGACATCCCATGGAGTCTGAAAATCTCCTTTGTGAATAATACAGTGGTATCCAATGTCGTGTCGGTGGTCCTGCATGGCACAAAATGCGCCATCTTTGACAACTTGTCAACCACGACCATTAAGGCATCCTTGCCCTTTATGGTTTCGGGAAGCCCTGAATGAAGTCCATGCTAATTACCTCCCATTTGGCGTTTAACACTGACAATGGTTCTGGCGCTCCTAGAATCCAAAGGTGTTCTGCCTTTGTTTGCTGACATAGCTGACACTCCCGAATGTACCTGGCTATTTGCTTCTTCATGCCGGGCCAATAATAGCTACTTCTTATTTTGAAGTAGGTTTTCATAAACCCTGCGTGGCCGGCTGTTGGGCTATTGTGCGTGTCATGGAGTATCAACTTCCTAACCCCGGATGACTTTGGTACACACAATTTGTTCTTATGGTACAATAGGTTACCTGCCTTCTTGAAATGCTTGAAGGTCTTCCTCTCTTTGTCCGTTCTTGCCTCTTTTGAAATGCTTCCCCATGCTTCCTTGAAGTCTTGGCCCGTTGGCAACGTTTCTTCTATCTTCTTGCCAAACTCACTGGTGAATGTTGATATGACATTGTAATGGACTCTCGTCGTCAATGAGAGCACGTCCGCGATCACATTGAGCTTGCCTGGTTTGTACACGATGTCAAAATCATACTCCTCCAGGAACTCCATCCATCTCTTTTGTCTCAAGTTGAGATGTGGTTGGGTGAAGACATATTGTAGATTCTGAGGGTCCGTATCTAATTAGAACTTCCTTCCCAATAGATAGTGTCTCCATATCTTCAATGCTCTCATTACTGCTAGCAACTCTTGATCATGGGTAGGGTAGCGCGTTTCGGCATCATTCATTTCCTTGAATTATACGCTCCAACCTTCTCTTCATGCATTAAGACTGCTCCTATTGCAATCTTGCTAGCATCGGTTCCTACCAACATGTCCTTCTCTAGATCTGGCAATGTCAAGACTAGGGCGGTCATTAAGGCTTCCTTTAACATCACGAATCCTGCTTGGGCCTTCTTTTGCCAATGACCCATCTAGTCTTTTATCTTCTCTGCTTTAGTAAGGTCCCTTAGCGGGGCTACTATCTTGGCAAAGTTCTTGACGAACTTTCTGTAATAACCCGCTAAGCCGAAGGAGCTCTTCACTTCATAGATATTCTTCAGTGCTGGCCAATCAATTACCCCTTCAATCTTTGCAGGGTCAGTGGAAATCCCCTCTGCTGAAATTACATGTCCCAAGTACTCTACTCTTTCGGTAGCGAAGTGACACTTGGACAATTTCATGTAGAGTTGATGCCTCCTCAGCTTTTCAAATACCCTTCTCAAGTGTTGTACATGCTCCTCGAGGGATTTGCTATACACTAAAATGTCGTCAAAGAAAACTATGATAAACATATCTAGAAACTCATGAAAGATGTCGTTCATGAGCCTCGTGAAGGTTGCTGGAGCATTGGACAGTTCGAATGGCACCATTATGAACTCATAATGGCCATATCTCGTTCTGAAAGTCGTCTTATGGATGTCTTCTTCCTTAATTCTGATCTAGTAGTGGCCCGACCTCAAATCTATCTTGGAGAAGATTTTTGCACCTTGGAGTTGATCCATCAAATCATCTGATCTGGGTAAGGCGTATTTGTTCTTGATGATGTGCTTGTTTAATTGACGATAGTCAATGCACATCCTCAGGCTTCCACCTTTCTTCTTGACAAATAAGGTAGGGGTTTTCATACAATAGTACAATTCATTTTGGTCATTCGGAGAATTCCTTTCAAAGCAGTATTACCGATATTCTGTAAAATATTTAATTATGAAAATAGGAACAAAAGTGTCAGCGTCAGATGAAGCAACAAGTGACTTTGCACAAATTCTACAAGAAGTAAAAACTCTTATTAAAACGGACAGAAAATTATGATTTCTCGAGTTGCAACAAAGAAAGATGATCTATGCAAAATACCACCGGATTTGGATGCAACTTTGTCACAAATATCTCCAAAGAATGGATGATAGATACATAAAACTGACTCCTAGGTATTATGATCCATTTCAATTTGATGATAAAACTACTGAAATTGTCTATCGCCGTCCACATTTGTATGATGGACTAACATGTATCTAGTTTTTAATGTTAGAATATTAAAGCCCTATAAGGGTAGTGAGATTTCTCCCGAGATTTTGCAAAAAATGGAACATGCAGAACTGCCTAATATTAGAGGTGGTGATGAGATGCTTGAACCATAAAGGATACTCACTCATCAAAATAAGAAGATAAGGATTTTTCTTATTGAAAAATAAGTTCAAATTTCGTCTGCCTTTTTCTTACTGAAAAATAAGTTCAAATTTCGTCTGCCTTTTGATGTGATATGCTATTCTAAGGATCAACTAAAGGAATACAAAGCACTCATGGATGAATACGAGCAAACTTTGTGAAATGAATAAGCAAAGGAAATGGTAACTCTCTTGTTATTTGGATATTTTAATGTAAAGTTGCAACAATTGAATTTTGTCTAGCCATGACTTAGCAACAAGAAATATCTAAAGAATGATATGTGTTGAAGAGAACTAGAATCTTCACTAAAGATCATAGATACACAGACCTCTAATGGACTTTGGGCATTTCTAAATGAACTGAGATGAAAGACCTCAAATAATTTGAGATGATTCTTAAATGAATTGGAATGAACATCTTTAATGAAATTAAAACCTCTACAGATTTAAGGTCATCTCTAACAAAATCCAGGTGAAAGGCCTCTAATATATTTGAGGCAATTTTTAATGAATTGTGATGAACATCTTTAAAGAAAGTAAAGTAAAACAATATTGACATGGATGTTCAATTTGAAGAAGGAAAGAATTGTTACAATATTTATACTAGCTCAAAGATGGGGCTCTAACATCAATAAGTGACCTCAGAAATTTTAGACTTTACAGGCTGATAGCGAGATCCAAGAATGTAGATAATGGGCGTAACTTTTTCTGCTCCATTTTACTATCCTGAGTGGAGATCTAATTATTGGGAGACAAGGGTTGGATACCTTTGATGTGAAGACCTGGATTGGAACGGCTCCAAATGAGAACTGTAGGTAGATATATCAGAGGCGTCCTTTTTCCAATGTCTTCGATTCCTTACAAAGCAATTGGCCTTATTGTATTATCATTATAGCTCTCCTGATAACCTAAGACGAGTTTATATCCTAAACCTTAATTACTTCCTTTCTATATCCATTTAATTCTCCTGACATATTCTATAGTTAAGAATTGCCTTGTTAATTGGGCAAGGTAATGATTGTTTACAGAGAGACTAATTGGGCGGATCAAGCGACAACCTAAATATTAGATTGATTATTCTATTTAGCGTTTTGTTTATTGAGGAATTGTCTAGGTTATATCACGAACATTGATCAAAAGCTTTGTCATGTCCAATGGAAGGGCTGACATTTGTTGACGTCGTGCCCTTTGACCTATGATGAGGTATATATTTTCTTGGCCTTAGAATTCTTATATTGAGCATCTTCTTTCCATGTAAAGAATTACTTGGTCGAAGCATGAAAATATTGAGGGCAAGAAAATCTTTATTATATCAGGTAATATAGTACTTGCATCTCAATTGCTCTGCTCCTATCTTGAGAAAGATAGAGGAGAGATTAAAGTTTGTGAAAGCATATGCCGAGAGAAGAACCTGCGTTCTAAATGCGAATTTGTCTTATAAAGGATATATACAATTGTGTATACATTCTAATGATATTATTGTTTAACACAGTATACAAAGAGCCATTGATTGAGAAGCTTCAACAACTAAGATACTAGCACAAGCATATGGTTGTTCGACGCAAGGTCCGACCGGAACTGCAATGTCATCTATTTGGAATGTACGTGCTTGGTATAATTGCGGTTATGATTTGCACGAGCTTTATTCTGCTTATATACTTTGTTTATGCTTTATGCATGGCTGCAATATATGCAACCACAATTTTAAAAGTCAAAGACTTCAAGAATGAAAACTTGTCTATCTTCAAAAAGCAAGAGTCCTAGACTCGTCTAACAGAACTTGTGTCTCGTTGAGTCAGCATGATAGGATGATCATGGTGAGCTACTGAAGAAGCCACAAGCAAGACCTTCATCCATTACTTGAAAGAAAAGTCCAATGTTGAAATGTTCTAGCTACTGATGAAAGAAGTTTTAAAAGAAAAAAACCTTCCTAAAAGTGCAGTTTGGCTATTCCAGCAGATACGATTGCAAGCAGCACCTTGGATATCATGATGCTTACATTCATGAAGCTTGAAATTTGCATATGCTAATAGCATCCTAGAAGACAATTATTTCAAATTCTAAGATCTTATCATGCAGTTTTTGGAATTTGCAGAGGAAAAACTCTTGGGTATTGCAGATACGAACCCAAAATATGTCAAAAGAATTTATAATGAAGGCTATGCTATGGGAAATTTTCCAAAACACTTTTCCTTATGGCAACTAAATGTATATTGAAGCCTAATGAAACTTGTTTAGGGTCAAGGTTCGGGATTGTCTGCAAGACAACCCTCTGTGAGGATCCTTGGATCAAACACAAATCTTTAGTATAGTGTGTCACATGGGATTTTGCAAGAGAGATAAGAACAAATCAAGGAACAAAGGAAACTATATGCCAAGATAAGAATCCCTTGAATATCATAAGAAATACATGAGGTCTCGTAAGACGCTGAGACAAAACTGAAATAAGACGATACTAGGTCTCATCTAAAAACATAAGGTCTAACTCTACTCATATATATAGTACAATGGCCTCGAGCCCAAAATAAGCATAAGGCAGAGTCTTTGTGATCTCGGTTACCAACTCCTGGATCATATGCTTGATTAGTGGAAATCTTGTCAGTACCGTCATAAGTGCCGTTAATCCTGCTAAGTTAAGGCCGCACTCCCAGGTGTGCTCACTTATCACCCCTTGTCCTCTTCTTTGACGGGGGCGTAGGTTTCTGTGTGGGCGTGGGTGTGCTACCTGACGATCCTCCATGACCCTTGTTTTTGGACTCTTGTGTGCTGGCCTATGTAGTGCTTAAGAATACTCCAGTGCTGGTGGCATAAAACTAACACTCCCACCCACCAACGAACACTCAGAGGAGAGAAAAGCGAGCACGGTCTCTGAAGATGGAAAGCCTGTGACTTGATTGAAATCATCCTGACGACTATGAGGTCGAGCCTCTGAATGATACTTCTAGATGAGATCTTGGTGATCTTTCAAAGCATCTGCAATGTTTAACCCAATAGATGGTGAAGCATCCAACAGAAATCCAGACTGCGCCATGTCTTCAAGGCACGGTGAGCCTCTGCCCAAACTGGCATTCAATCAGCAGGCAGGTCTGAAGGCCAAAAGCACCAGCACCGGCATTGGGATTGCAATAGAAGATAGGATGTCCGCGAGCCAAAGGGCAGGTCCGAAGACACAAAAATTGGCTTGCTTGTGAACAGACGGGTCTGGAGAAGTGGCAGCTCATTTTAGAAATTGATTGAGTCTCTAGACCGCATTGGCAGTGGTTTTCCAACCACGTTCATTTGGGATGTATATCCAATTCCAGTTATGATCCGGGATTTCACCTATCTGCCAGATATTCTGACGCACAAAGCGTGGATCCCAACGAAGATCTGTCGAAACATGTGCTGGGGTTCAACCAGCATGACCAGCCAAAGCCTTGGTCTAAAAGGGAGAGCACCAATTAGATGTAGGAAATGATGGTGTGGAGACGCTCCAAGCGACGCATAGGGAGTGTCGTACTGAGGAGCGAGCTGCATCATGGGCTGCTGAGCCCACTGAATCAAATTCTGATCCAGTGCTTGACACAGTTGTTCCCATTTTGGATAATATAAGAGAGTATTGAGAGGGGGCAGAGTCCAGTCCACCAGTATAGTCTGGCTCTCTAGATAGGCATGGAGACTATAAAATGTGCCTAAGTGCTATAAGTAAAGTTGGACATATCCAATCCCCAATTCCTCATGATGTTCTTACGGACCTCTTGTAATGCTTTCGGAATCCATAGATGCAAATGTCTAGCAAGCTCTGGCATGTACTCGACCTGAAGGCATGTAATCCAAGACTGATCAAGAAGATACTTGTGGTCTTGTTGTAACAACCACATGGCGTGGATATCCCCTTGGAAGGCACACAGCGGACCATCAATGAACTTATCCATGGTGTCAACGAGATAGAAATCATGCATGACATAGGCCATGGCCTGGACAATGCAAAAAATAAAGAAATCTTTGTCGGCACAAGTGATGAGTTGAAAGTTAAGTAATGCACATAACAGACCTTTATCTTCAACTGCAAGGTTAGGCCATACAATGAGCAAATCCTTGCTGGCAAAGAGTTCGTCAATAACACCATTGGCATTGAACCATCTAAGCATAAGAAGATGTCTTCGTGACTTCACGTAATCCAAATAGCTCGTGAATCACTAGGAATATTGAGAGCTAAGGTGATGATGATGGGCTTCACCTGCAGACTGGATAGCCTGTTGCAACTGATGTTCCTAATCTTTGATTTTGTTTTCTTGTGTGGCAAGGAGACGAAGCCGTTCCTTTATTTTTCGATGAGCATAGAAAGGCGTGGCATCTTGAGTGGAGACTTGTAGCTAGAGGCTAGCAATCTCAGCATCATCCATAATCTTTTGTTTATGCAGGTCGTTGACTTGTGCGCGAAGACCTGTAACCTGTGTCTGAACAACAGCTAACTGGCCTTCCAAAGCAGAAATGCGGACTTCACCTTGCGTGGGGACGTGCTGCTGACGGGTGAAATCTTGTTGCAACCATGCATAGAGAGATTGTGTTTCTGCAAGGGCTTTCTTCTTGTCCTGAATCTGAGCGAGAAGTTGTTCTATGGTGACCTCGAGTTGTGCTTGTTGCTCTTCAAGAGTGGCGCGTGCTTTCTGTTCCTTAAGAAGATCAGTGTGTGTGGCCAGCAAAGCTCCATGTTTACTTCGAAGGATCTCTTCAAGGGCCTGGGTCTGAGCATTGGCAGCCTGAAAGTCAAGCTGCAAAGCATCTGTAGAGTCCATATATTCTTTAATACTATTCACAAGGTGATCCTGGGATTTCTGAAGCTTGAGCATGTAACTAGCCATATTGTTCATACTCATATAGTGTCCGTCGAGATGGTGCAGGGATGATAGATTGAACAACAGGCATAACAGATTGTTCAACAATGGGCGTGGAAGCTTGTGAGATAGGTTTGGATGTGGGACAGGACGAATGACAGAGTGTGTTCGACTAGAAGCCTGGGAGGTGACATACAAGGGCCTAGTGGATACCCAACTGGGTTTTGGAAGGCATAGCTGAATAAAAGCCTGGAAATGTGCCCCCATAGCTGAATCAAGGCCTAAGCCTAGATCTTGGCGAAGATGGTCCACTTCATGTAGAAGGCGTTGAAACAGAATTTGTGGTCAATCAACAAAGTTGATTGAATGAATAGCCGCAATGGTTGTATAAAAGAAATGCTTGTTGATGTGTGTGTTCTTGATAGAATACCCCATAAAATTTCCGCCACAAAAACTTAACAAAAACCTCATGAGCGTTGATAATAGTTGTGAGCTTGTGGGTTGTGGCCGCATATGGAACTTGACCATACACCGTAACATCGTGATCTTGCAAAGCGGTCCAATGCAAAGAAGGAGTGCATCTGGGTAATTGAAATACCTGGGCCAAAAGACTTTGATTGAGAGTAATCCGGGTATGATCCACTGTCATCTGGTACCCAGCATCAGTCTTCATCAAACCAACAACAAATTCCCAGAGTTGCGCCGGATTCAGAACAGGGAGTTCTTGGCTGGCGAAATCAAGTAAACCCGCCCTTTCTGCAACATCTCGATTGGTACCTTCAAGAGCTGGCTGAAGACTAGGTGTTGAGAAGTGCACATATAAGAAAAAATCAGGATTTATGGCATAGTTAACAAAAACAGCCGTATTTTTCGTATAATACAGAAAATATAAATTTAGAAAAAAAACCGTATAAAAAATGGACAACGATGTGGGGCCAAAACGGATGCCAAATATGTCATTCTAGAATGGGACTCGCATGAAACCAACAAACCGCCCGACTTAGACTTGCTTCTCATTCATCTCAGCAGATTTCTACAATGGTGGATAGTGGGTAGCCGCACACATGCGAACTACCCATAAAAAATAAAGGGAAAATCCAATTATATCATTTGGACCCCAACAAAATACAATGCTAATAGAGACTGGGCTAGTGTACCTGCCGAAAGCTTATCACCGGGATTAAAAAACCCCGCCCTTTCGGGTTTTCGAGGAAAAACCCTAGTGATAAGCCTTCGGCAAGGGGCTTGGACAAACGTAAGGCATAAAAATCGCTCCCCAAAATCCACGAAGGGAAAAGTCGAAACAGATGCCGCTCGCTAACCTGTACCTGCACATCACCAATAAAACAACAAGACAAACCAAACCTCCCAGAGTGGAGGGGCTGATTACGCGCGTGCCACGCGATAAAAATACAATAACAAAGAAGGGGGGGAGGGTGTGTTCAAAGAGAATAAGGTACTGCTGAGAGAGAAGAGGAAGCGCCGATGAGAAGTCGAAGCAGAAACGCGCCTAAAATAGCGAACTCCCAACCAGAACGGGCATGCGCCGCCCGCATGCATGCAAAACATGCATGCTCGTCCCATTCTAGAATGGCGATCCGATGTCTCGGATCGATGGGATTCTAGAATGGGACTCGCATGAAACCAACAAACCGCCCGAATACCAAAGGACTTCCTTAACAAACTAGGATCGAGGACGAAGGTCACAGGATGAAGGCTAAAGGCCGAGAACGGACAGCACGAAAGAAACGCCAAATTGGCCAAACCAGGCAGGAAGAAGCCCCTCCCCTGCCTGGAAACAATTCAAAGAGAATAAGGTACTGCTGAGAGAGAAGAGGAAGCGCCGATGAGAAGTCGAAGCAGAAACGCGCCTAAAATAGCGAACTCCCAACCAGAACGGGCATGGCCGCCCGCATGCATGCAAAACATGCATGCTCGTCCCATTCTAGAATGGCGATCCGATGTCTCGGATCGATGGGATCTTTTTTTTACAAATACGCCGTGTAGGCTATTTTTTAATGCCATTTTTTGATCCAACTCCCAAACCAACAAACCTAACATGACTAATTTGCTTCATCCCCTGCTAATACAGACCGAAGGAATCGCGAACGGCAGGAATGCGGCATCCGATTGCAAATACAGATTTTCTGTTCTACAGATTGCAAGCACTTCTTCTCTGTCACAGCCTAGATCGCCCAAAGCACATATTAGACTACTAGAGGAAGGATTTGGAATCTCGCGGTCACAAATTGTCATTGTATTCTTAAGCAGGTAAGAAATCCTTTCATTCCATTTGCATTTGCAATTTCCAATGCATCTCTTATTGGTCTCTCTTACTGGTCTGTCCTACTTAAGAGCAATATCCAATGCATCTCTTTGCTGGATTCCTAAAACCTATCAGCCATCAGTGATCAGGTGCTTTGCCAGCCACCATTCTAAGTTTAATTTTGTTTATTTATGGATTATATTTAGAAAGGGTTCTGCTCTGCTGCACTGAACATGCTAGAAAGCATTTGTATAAATAAGATATGGATTTGGGAATGCTATGCTCATTGTTTCTCATTGTTTATCTTATTAGGTACTCTTGTCATGACAAAGAAGAGGAAGACAAGTGAGGCAGCAAAAGGGCCAAGGCCAATGGATTAATGGAAAGAAGTGCGGATAGTTAAGAGTGAGAAGAATACAGGAAGCAATAAGTCATGGATTTATCTATATTGCAATGAAAGTCGCACATCAGCCATGCATAGAGTGAGGGGACACTTATTGGCAGAGAAATATAATGAAGTTCAGGTATGTTCACAAATCCCAGAAAAGAAGCGCCTCGAGTTGCAAGAGCTAGGAAAGAAATTGGATGCTATATCATCAGGAAGAAAACAAAGAGTAGTTGCCTCACGAGAAACTGCTTCATATGGTATTGCTTCTAATTCTCATGCCAATGTTTCAGTTGATAATACAAAATTTGAGCATGCGGAAGTTGAAAGAAGCACAATGGCTTCTAGTAGTGGGATTCCACGCTCATCTAGTCGTGGAAAGAACCACTTAAATATGAGGAGCTTCGTACAAAACATTTAGAAAAGGAGAAGAAGAAGCTTAAGGATCTATTGCAAGATGTTAGAGAAGGCTTGGGTTGACTTTGGAGTTTCTTTGATATTTGATGAATGGACCGAGAGGAAAGGGAGGCACATCGAGGCATCAATTGCCTATTCTAAAGGCAAGAGTGATTTCCTTATGTCTCATGATATTTCATAAACAGGTATGTAGAGAACTTAGCTTCTATTTGGAAAGAAAGCATATTGTTTGTTGGTGCAAAATGTTGTACAAATAGTGGCAGATGGAGAGAATGCTAAGAAAGCTGGTGCCATTATTGAGGCAGACTATCCATACATATTTTTTTGTCCTTGCATAGCCCATTGTCTCCATAATTTGCTCAAGGATATTGGTAAACTACCAGATGTAGCTGAGTTGGTGCAAAAGGGGAAGGCTTTGGTTACGTTTGTGAATGGGCACACAAAAATCGAAGCACAATTCATGAAGATCACTCAAGAAAATCAAATGGTAAGTCTGTTTTGAAGTATTGTGAAATAAGATTTGGATACAATTTTATTATGCTTGAAAGATTATACGAATTGCGTTGGGTATTGAAAGCTCTTTTTGTGGATGAGAAATTTCTTAAAAGCAATGCAAAGCTTCTACGATCAACTATGTAAAACTTGTCTTTGAAGTTGTTTTTGATGAACGCTTTTGGGATGCTGTTGAACACCATTTTGAGGTTGTCGAGCCTATTATCCTGATGGTACGTCTGGTTGATGGGAATGCTCCTTGTCTTGGGAAGGTTTTTGGAGCACTTGGTAGGATGGTTTAGCATATGAGACAGATTGAGAAGGATGCTGCAAAAATGGCAGAGTTAAACTCTTTGTGCAAATCAAGGTATTATGATTATCATGCTCTAATCCAAGCTGCTGCATATTATTTGGATATGGAATATCAAGGGCAAAAGCAATGGAAAGATCCTGAAGTTTGTACACATTGGGGCCAAGAGCTCAATAGGATGGTTAGGGATGCGGATGAAAGGAGCAAAATAAGAGAGCATTATGCCATATACAAAGCAAAATAAGGGAGATTTGGAAGTACATATGCACAAGTAGACCGCTTCAAGATTGGTTCGACTCTTTGGTGGGAAGAGTATGGGGGAGAAACGCCTGAATTGCAAACACTAGCCGTTCACATTCTTAGCCAGGGTGCCTCATCTTCTCCAGTCGAGAGGCTTTTTAGTGTGTTTGATCATGTTGCAAGCATTAAAAGAGTAAAACTTACTCCGTCAAGGACTTCGGATTTGGTATTTGTAGGTGCAAAGTTGAAGCTCCTTAAGTCACATAGAATTGAACAAGAGAACTTTATATTGGCTTCGCAAAGAAAAAAAATATTCCTGAACCTCAAAAATGGGAAGTGGAGGATGTGGGAGAGCAAAGTGATGAGATTGGGCAAGAGCAAGAAAGTAATGATGATGATAATGATGCTGGTGATAGACATGAAGAAGATGAAGTTAAGAGAGCACTTATAGATGATGATGAAACTTGTTACGTGGATCCAAATTATATACCTTCATCCCATCCAGGTATAGATCCTTAAGTACACACTAATTCTATTTCTACTTTGGTCATGTTTTTCTTGCTCGCTTTTGCTTGTACTTAACCACGTGTGCCTTATCGGGATTCAGGAACAAATCCTTACACACTCCATTAGTTCTACAAGTTTGTTTTCTTTATGTGTTCTATAAACTATGTTCTATGATATTTTCATATAACTTAAACTTGTGTTTGAACATTACTATATGTTTTAAAGCCTAATCTATAATATATTTGGAATCTCACTTGCAAAATATGTTGTTCATTCTTACAAGCACAATTTTGTTCGTTTCGAGTACTTTGCTGTATTTTTCATATCCGTATTTCGTTTTTTTTTTTTTTTTTTTTTTTTGCATGCCGTATCATATTCCGTATCCGTATTTAGTAACTATGATTCATGGGCGCAGTGGCTTGCAGAGTGGCCAATTTTGGTGCGGTAGCCATAGCGATTGCAACAAGGAGAAGGAGAGCAGAAGTCGAACGGCAGAAATAGTTTGACAAATCAGTGTTGCTTTCTATGGTTATTTAGGTACCTGCTGAGCATGTTCACAACATATGCAATGCCTGGTCTTGAGCAATTTGCTACAAAAAAAGCCAATAGAAATAATATCAATAGTGGAGATTGGCAAGAGTGAATGGTGCGATGGAGGTGTACGAATAATGATTTGACACAGCCGCGATTTAATTTGGCGTAATTAAGAACTAGGGCAACTCGAGAGTGCGAACGTCTTAATGAAGAAGGTGGAAGGGCAGCATGCCAGAGAGAGGGTACCGCTACTAGATTTGCAACGAGATATGGGAATCTGGAATTGAAATGTGCCCTAGAAGATAGACAAGTCAGCTAAAAGATATTAGGTCACTGTGGCATCCAAGAGTTGGTAGGCCTATATAAGACGAAGAAAGATTGAATAGAAAACACAGCAAGTGCAATGATGGAGGTGGTGAACACGATGGCGAAGAATTTTCTAGAGTGGCTCACCTGTCGGATGAACGACTTGGACCTCTGGAAGATGAAGAACAGAGGAATTCCGATGGATGGATGGCTGGCCGCTTCTGCTGATAACCCCGACCCCCAGTCCAACTATGTGGATGTGATCCTGCATCTGTGCTGGAATCTGAGTAGGGTTATGTGATCCTATGCGCCTGTGCTACCCCGAACCCCGAGTAAAAAGAAGAGTAGAATAGGATTTTGCGTTAAAGTAAGGGCGATGCCCATGCGATTAAGTAAGGGTTATGCCCATTTTGTAACCATACTCTGTTTGATAATATAAGGCAGTTGCTCAATTAATTGTGTCTGTGTCTTTGATATTATCGTGTGATGAGTCTGTATGAAATTTTTTTATGCGAAAGCCATTAACCAAAGTAGGTAAGGGGGTGCCACCTAATTTAGCGAGTTGGAACACACTTGGTTGTACCACCTTAATGATTTTGTAAGGGCCAAGCCAACAAAATTTGAGCTTGCCATGGAAATTCTTGTATCTGAAATCATAGAAAATAACTAAATCTCCTTCAATGAAAGTTTTTGTTTTGATCTAGTTGTCATTCGATGATTTTCGCAATTGTTGACCAGCAAGAACCCTGAGATAGGTATCCCTGCGAATTTCATCAAGTTGTTGTAACTAATAAACCCTTTCCTGTAGAGCAGCAGAAGGGAACAATAGCTAGTTGAAATCTGAGAGTTGGCAGAATAAACTCAAAAGGCATCAAGGCTTCTTGGCCATACACGAGTCTGAAAGGTGCCTGCCCTGTGACAATTTTGTAAGTGGTGTTGTAGGCCTATAAGATAGTTGGTAACTTTTTATGCCAATCTTTCCTGGAAGCATCACAAATTTTCTTGAGAATGTTGATCAGAGTCTTGTTGGTGCTTTTAGCAGGACCATTGCCTTGTGGATAATAGGGCGTGCTCTTCCAATGATGGATATGCAAGTATGCCATGAGTTTCTTGATCGTGTGATTGAAAAAAAAGAACACCCCGGTCACTCACCAGTTCTGTGGGGCAGCCGAAGCGTGTAATTACTTGCGGGTAGGGCATCCGCGCCATGCTGGCTGCAGTGTTATCGGGTAACTCACAAGCTTAGGCCCACTTGGTGGCATAATCTATGAGGACAAGAATGTATCGAGCATGGGAATTACGAGCAGGTGGATCAATGGGCCCACCAAAATCCATCTCCCATTTGATGAAGGGTAGAGGCGTGGCAACTGGAGTTAATGGTAGAGCGTCACGGGCCATAGGCCGTCCCAGGCGCTGGCAGACGTCATATTGGCGCGCATGAGCATGAGCATATTTGAACAGCGTGAACCAAAAATATCCCGCCAAAAGAATTTTTTGTGCCATGTTATTGCCACTGAAATGTCCTCCACCGAGGCCTTTATGTGCTTGGCGAACAATCTTGAGGACCTCATGAGGAAGAACATATCATGGCAAAATCATATCCTTACCACGTTTGTAGAGATGTCTCGCTACCGTGGTATAGTCACAGACTTCTCGAAGGAATTGTTGACGGCGTGAGCATAATTTGTCTGGAGAGAGCGTGGGATCCTCGGATGGTAAGGCACTTAAGAGAAGATATTGTTGGTAGTCACAAAACCAGTGTGGCATGGCCGTGACCAAAAAGAGTTGAGCATCTGGAAAAGTGTCTGAAACTCCTGAGGACGGATCATCGGTGTGGATGCGTGAAAGATAATCAGGCACCATATGAGACTTTTCCACCTTGTGAATGATTCCAACGGGAGCAAACTTTTGTAGTAGCAGCACCCAGCAAGCAATGCATCCCATGGTCATGGTTTTATTTATTAGATAAAGCAGAGCTTGATGATCCACGAAGGACTTGATTTTGCTACCCAGCAGATAGTGGCAGAACCGTTGCACACAAGAAATGAGTCCTGAGTCTTAGCGCTCCTCGTTCCGTGGCAGAATAATTCTTCTCCGCAGGATTGAGTTTCCTGCTCACATAACGAAATGGTTTATCTTGTTGAGAGTCCTACTCTTGTGAGAGAACAACACCAATAGCAAAAGCCGAAACATCCACATGTACATGAAATGATTTGTTCCGTTGAGGTGGAACAAGAACAAGGGCTTGAGTAAGCAATACCTTCAATTTCTGAAAGACCTCTTCTGCCTTGGGATTCCAAGCCCAAGTGGATTCATCACCCGTGAGTTTGTGGATGGGATCAGCAATAGCAGCTAAACCAGGAATGAAAGTAGCATAATAATTGACTTTCCCAAGAAAGGATCATGTCTCTTTAATATTGGTAGGCGCCTGAGCCTCGAGAACACAACTGATCTTGGCAGGGTCCATGGTAATGCCTTGTTTGCTGACTACATGGCCCAAAAGAACTCCAGAAGTGACGCAGAAAGTACACTTATCAGGATTCAAACTGATGCCCAATTCGTCACATTTTTGGAAACTAACTCAAGTTTGGAGAGATGATCATCCATTGTGCTATAAACTAAAAAGTCATCTTAAAAGACTTGCGGAAAAGCATTATCTTTCATGTAATCCTGACAAACGAGAAAAGCATAATGCTTGTTTGAAAGTGGAAGATGAGTTAGACAAATCAAAGGGCACCACTTTGTAGGCAAAAAGTACCTCACCCCATGGTGAAAATTGTTTTCAACCCGATCTTGAGCGAATGGAAATTTGATCAGTAGCCAAAAAGCCATTCATGAAGGAGTATGTTTCACGACTGCTACTTCTTCAAGAACTTGATCCGTGAAGGGTAGCAGGAAATGATCACGTTTCATGGCCAAATTGAGTTTATGGTAGTCCACGCAAACACGAATTTTCCATTACCCATTATGCTTAAGGACAATAACGATGGGGCTCACCCACTCAAAATGTTTGACCTCATAAATAAGTCCAGTAGCCAGGAATTTACTAATCTCTGCTTTGACGCGGTCACGATAGTTGGAGTTGAGCCTGTACCGTCATTGCTAGATGGGGCTTGCATCAGGTTTGGTAGGAATGGTGAGTTCCCCCAATTCCTTTTTTATGCCGCGTAAATCTTTATACCTCCACGCAAAAAATATGTTTGAATTTTTTGAAAAGATTGAGCGTACGAGTTTTACATGGTTTTGAAAGATTGCCAGCCAACCGGATGGGTTGATTGTCTCTTAAGTCAATGATTTCAACTTCCGGAGTTTGAATGTGCGGAACAACATCAATAGCCGTGATAGTATGAGCAGGTGCTTGAAGGTATGATAAGTATAAACATCTCAATGAGGCTTATAAGTTTTTTCTACAAATATCATAGTGCATTGTCCTCTCATAAGATTCTTAAAATAAAATGCAGAATATATTCATTAGGATGCCTGATTATGTCAATTATATTGATGAATACAATTTGACCCATAACATATGGGGCATATAGGACGATAAAAACCATTCAATTCAGTTTTTCTAGATTTTCTCACCTATAAGGATACAAAAGAAATGACGTGCATGGTTTTAGAATGTAATCCACTCTAAAACTGGCAAAATGCCTGGCATGTGAGTAGCTCCCGTGACTCGATCATGGGAGACAAATCACATAAAACTAAATGCATGAATTATGCATGAGAGAATCTTACTGGCTAATGTACATGGCAAACAAATGAATGGTAAGACTATTGTGTGTATTTGGTTGGCCAAGTTAAGCATGCTTTCTTTGCAAAGATGACCAATAATGTTGTGTAATCAGTCAATGATGCCTCCATCATCCATGCTCTTCAATACCTTTGTGTTTTACTCATTTCATAATATGCTTTTAGAAAAGTGTTGAATAGCCGATATCAGGCCCCAGACTTGCTCATCATCGATTGCCAAAAAAAACAATGATGGAACAATCCCATACACATCCTTTGTGACAAGCATCTTCTTTCTGTTACAAGCAAAAAAAGGAAGGGAGGGGGTATTATTTCCAGTCCCAAAACTTTTCTTTTGGCCGGAAAATAGCTGTTCACCAGCATTACTAGCAGCGAGAAAAAAGTGGACAACCTCTCCCAAAAACATTTTAAGTAAGTAAATAAAGCTGCTTCTGAGAATGCTTGTGGGTTGTGGCCGCATATGGAACTTGACCATACACCGTAACATCGTGATCTTGCAAAGCGGTCCAATGCAAAGAAGGAGTGCATCTGGGTAATTGAAATACCTGGGCCAAAAGACTTTGATTGAGAGTAATCCGGTATGATCCATTTGTCATCCGGTACCCGGCATCCGGTCTTCATCAAACCAACAACAAATTCCCGAGTTGCGGGATTGAGCGAGGAGTTCTTGGTGGCGAAATCAAGTAAACCATGCTTTCGCAACATCTCGATTGGTACCTTCAAGAGTCCGGTGAAGACTAGGTGTTGAGAAGTGCACATATAAGAAAAAATCGATTTATGGCATAGTTAACAAAAAGCAGTATTTTTCATTATATCTGAGAAAATATAAATTTAGAAAAAAAAGTATAAAAATGGACAACGATGTGGGGCCAAAACGGATGCCAAATATGTCATTCTAGAATGGGACTGCATGAAACCAACAAACCGCCCTCGACTTAGACTTGCTTCTCATTCATCTCGTGATTTCTACAATGGTGGATAGTGGGTAGCCGCACACATCTAACTACCCATAAAAATAAAGGGAAAATCCAATTATATCATTTGGACCCCAACAAAATACAATGCTAATAGAGATCTGGGCTAGTGTACTGCCGAAAGCTTATCACGGGATTAAAAAACCAGCCCTTTTCGGGTTTCGAGGAAAAACCCTAGTGATAAGCCTTCGCAAGGGGCTTGGACAAACGTAAGGCATAAAAATCGCCCCCAAAACCCACGAAGGGAAAAGTCGAAAACAGATGCCGCCGCTAACCCGTACACGACATCACCAATAAAACAACAGACAAACCAAACCTCCCAGTGGAGGGGGATTACGCTGTGCCACGCGATAAAAATACAATAACAAAGAAGGGGGGGGGGTGTGTTCAAAGAGAATAAGGTAATCGCTGAGAGAGAAGAGGAAGCGCCGGTGAGAAGTCGAAGCAGAAACGCGCCTAAAATAGCGAACTCCCAACCAGAACGGGCATGCGCCGCCCGCATGCATGCAAAACATGCATGCTCGTCCCATTCTAGAATGGCGATCCGATGTCTCGGATCGATGGGATTCTAGAATGGGACTCGTGATGAAACCAACAAACCGCCGAATACCAAAGGACTTCCTTAACAAACTAGGATCGAGGGGCGAAGGTCATAGGATGAAGGCTAAAGGCGAAACGGACAAAGACAAAAGAAACGCCAAATTGGCCAAACCCGGCGGGAAGAAGCCCCTCCCCGCCTCGAAACAATTCAAAGAGAATAAGGTATGCTGAGAGAGAAGAGGAAGCCGATGAGAAGTCGGGCGAAACGCGCTAAAATAGCGAACTCCCAACCGAGCGGGCATGGCGCGCATGCATGCAAAACATGCATGCTCGTCCCCATTCTAGAATGGCGATCCGATGTCTCCGGATCGATGGGATCTTTTTTTTACAAATACGCCGTGTAGACTATTTTTTAATGCCATTTTTTGATCCAACTCCCAAACCAACAAACCTAACATGACTAATTTGCTTCATCCCCGCTAATCTGCATCCGAGGAATCGCGAATCGGCGAGAATGCGGCATCCGATGGCAAATACATTTTTTCATTCTCTGATTGCAAGCACTTCTTCTCTGTCCACGGCCTAGATCGCCCAAAGCACATATTAGACTACTAGAGGAAGGATTTGGAATCTCGCGGTCACAAATTGTCATTGTATTCTTAAGCAGGTAAGAAATCCTTTCATTCCATTTGCATTTGCAATTTCCAATGCATCTCTTATTGGTCTCTCTCTTCTTTCCGCATCCTACTTAAGAGCAATATCCAATGCATCTCTTTGCCGGATTCCTAAAACCTATCACCATCGGTGATCGGGTGCTTTGCCAGCCACCATTCTAAGTTTAATTTTGTTTATTTATGGATTATATTTAGAAAGGGTTCTGCTCTGCTGCACTGAACATGCTAGAAAGCATTTGTATAAATAAGATATGGATTTGGGAATGCTATGCTCATTGTTTCTCATTGTTTATCTTATTAGGTACTCTTGTCATGACAAAGAAGAGGAAGACAAGTGAGGCAGCAAAAGGGCCAAGGCCAATGGATTAATGGAAAGAAGTGCGGATAGTTAAGAGTGAGAAGAATACAGGAAGCAATAAGTCATGGATTTATCTATATTGCAATGAAAGTCGCACATCAGCCATGCATAGAGTGAGGGGACACTTATTGGCAGAGAAATATAATGAAGTTCAGGTATGTTCACAAATCCCAGAAAAGAAGCGCCTCGAGTTGCAAGAGCTAGGAAAGAAATTGGATGCTATATCATCAGGAAGAAAACAAAGAGTAGTTGCCTCACGAGAAACTGCTTCATATGGTATTGCTTCTAATTCTCATGCCAATGTTTCAGTTGATAATACAAAATTTGAGCATGCGGAAGTTGAAAGAAGCACAATGGCTTCTAGTAGTGGGATTCCACGCTCATCTAATCGTGGAAAGAACCACTTAAATATGAGGAGCTTAATTACAAAACATTTAGAAAAGGAGAAGAAGAAGCTTAAGGATCTATTGCAAGATGTTAGAGAAGGCTTGGGTTGACTTTGGAGTTTCTTTGATATTTGATGAATGGACCGAGAGGAAAGGGAGGCACATCGAGGCATCAATTGCCTATTCTAAAGGCAAGAGTGATTTCCTTATGTCTCATGATATTTCATAAACAGGTATGTAGAGAACTTAGCTTCTATTTGGAAAGAAAGCATATTGTTTGTTGGTGCAAAATGTTGTACAAATAGTGGCAGATGGAGAGAATGCTAAGAAAGCTGGTGCCATTATTGAGGCAGACTATCCATACATATTTTTTTGTCCTTGCATAGCCCATTGTCTCCATAATTTGCTCAAGGATATTGGTAAACTACCAGATGTAGCTGAGTTGGTGCAAAAGGGGAAGGCTTTGGTTACGTTTGTGAATGGGCACACAAAAATCGAAGCATAATTCATGAAGATCACTCAAGAAAATCAAATGGTAAGTCTGTTTTGAAGTATTGTGAAATAAGATTTGGATACAATTTTATTATGCTTGAAAGATTATACGAATTGCGTTGGGTATTGAAAGCTCTTTTTGTGGATGAGAAATTTCTTAAAAGCAATGCAAAGCTTCTACGATCAACTACAGGTAAAACTTGTGCTGAAGTTGTTTTTGATGAACGCTTTTGGGATGCTGTTGAACACCATTTTGAGGTTGTCGAGCCTATTATCCTGATGGTACGTCTGGTTGATGGGAATGCTCCTTGTCTTGGGAAGGTTTTTGGAGCACTTGGTAGGATGGTTTAGCATATGAGACAGATTGAGAAGGATGCTGCAAAAATGGCAGAGTTAAACTCTTTGTGCAAATCAAGGTATTATGATTATCATGCTCTAATCCAAGCTGCTGCATATTATTTGGATATGGAATATCAAGGGCAAAAGCAATGGAAAGATCCTGAAGTTTGTACACATTGGGGCCAAGAGCTCAATAGGATGGTTAGGGATGCGGATGAAAGGAGCAAAATAAGAGAGCATTATGCCATATACAAAGCAAAATAAGGGAGATTTGGAAGTACATATGCACAAGTAGACCGCTTCAAGATTGGTTCGACTCTTTGGTGGGAAGAGTATGGGGGAGAAACGCCTGAATTGCAAACACTAGCCGTTCACATTCTTAGCCAGGGTGCCTCATCTTCTCCAGTCGAATGAGGCTTTTTAGTGTGTTTGATCATGCTGCAAGCATTAAAAGAGTAAAACTTACTCCGTCAAGGACTTCGGATTTGGTATTTGTAGGTGCAAAGTTGAAGCTCCTTAAGTCACATAGAATTGAACAAGAGAACTTTATATTGGCTTCGCAAAGAAAAAAAATATTCCTGAACCTCAAAAATGGGAAGTGGAGGATGTGGGAGAGCAAAGTGATGAGATTGGGCAAGAGCAAGAAAGTAATGATGATGATAATGATGCTGGTGATAGACATGAAGAAGATGAAGTTAAGAGAGCACTTATAGATGATGATGAAACTTGTTACGTGGATCCAAATTATATACCTTCATCCCATCCAGGTATAGATCCTTAAGTACACACTAATTCTATTTCTACTTTGGTCATGTTTTTCTTGCTCGCTTTTGCTTGTACTTAACCACGTGTGCCTTATCTGGGATTCAGAACAAATCCTTACACACTCCATTAGTTCTACAAGTTTGTTTTCTTTACGTGTTCTATAAACTATGTTCTATGATATTTTCATATAACTTAAACTTGTGTTTGAACATTACTATATGTTTTAAAGCCTAATCTATAATATATTTGGAATCTCACTTGCAAAATATGTTGTTCATTCTTACAAGCACAATTTTGTTCGTTTCGAGTACTTTGCTCTATTTTTCATATCCGTTTTTTTTTTTTTTTTTTTTTTTGTTTTTATCATATTCCGTATCCGTATTTAGTAACTATGATTCATGGGCGCAGTGGCTTGCAGAGTGGCCAATTTTGGTGCGGTAGCCATAGCGATTGCAACAAGGAGAAGGAGAGCAGAAGTCGAACGGCAGAAATAGTTTGAGCTTTGGGGTTTGCATATGTTCAACAGAGAGTTTTAATAGGTAGTTCGAAAAGCAGAATCTGAACCATTAATTCTGACAGATGGCAGCATCGAGGAAAAGATTGATCAAGTGCCAAAATTTTGGCTAAGTTCTAAAAAGCCAATAGAAATAATATCAATAGTGGAGATTGGCAAGAGTGAATGGTGCGATGGAGGTGTACGAATAATGATTTGACACAGCCGCGATTTAATTTGGCGTAATTAAGAACTAGGGCAACTCGAGAGTGCGAACGTCTTAATGAAGAAGGTGGAAGGGCAGCATGCCAGAGAGAGGGTACCGCTACTAGATTTGCAACGAGATATGGGAATCTGGAATTGAAATGTGCCCTAGAAGATAGACAAGTCAGCTAAAAGATATTAGGTCACTGTGGCATCCAAGAGTTGGTAGGCCTATATAAGACGAAGAAAGATTGAATAGAAAACACAGCAAGTGCAATGATGGAGGTGGTGAACACGATGGCGAAGAATTTTCTAGAGTGGCTCACACGCCGGATGAACGACTTGGACCTCCTCGGAAGATGAAGAACGGAGAATTCGATGGATGGATGGCTGGCCGCCTGGCGATAACCCCACCCCCAAATCCAACTATGTGGATGTGATCCTCGCATCCTCTTTGGAATCCGAGTAGGGTTATGTGATCCTATGCTTTATGCTACCACCGAACCCCCGAGTAAAAAGAAGAGTAGAATAGGATTTTGCGTAAAAGTAAGGGTGATGCCCATGCAATTAAGTAAGGGTTATGCCCATTTTGTAACCATACTACGCTTGATAATATAAGGCGCTTGCTCAATTAATTGTGTCCGTGTCTTTGATATTATCGTGTGATGAGTCCAGATGAAATTTTTTTTATCGAAAGCCATTAACCAAAGTAGGTAAGGGGGTGCCACCTAATTTAGCGAGTTGGAACACACTTGGTTGTACCACCTTAATGATTTTGTAAGGGCCAAGCCAACAAAATTTGAGCTTGCCATGGAAATTCTTGTATCTGAAATCATAGAAAATAACTAAATCTCCTTCAATGAAAGTTTTTGTTTTGATCTAATTGTCATGCCATGATTTTCGCAGTTGTTGACCAGCAAGAACACTGAGATAGACATCCCTGCAAATTTCATCAAGTTGTTGTAACTAATAGACCCTTTCCCGTAGAGCAGGAGGAGGATCATGAACAGTAGCGAGTTGAAATCTGAAAGTGGGCAGAATAAACTCAAAAGGCATCAAGGCTTCTTGGCCATACACGAGTCTAAAAGGTGTCTGCCTTGTGGCAATTTTGTGAGTGGTGTTGTAACCCCATAAGACAGTTGGTAACTTTTCCTACCAATCTTTCCCGGAAGTATCACAAATTTTCTTGAGAATGTTGATTAGAATCTTGTTGGTGCTTTCAGCAAGACCATTGCCTTGTGGATAATATGATGTGCTCTTCCCATGATGGATATGCAAGTATTCCGTGAGTTCCTTGATCGTGTGATTGAAAAAAAAGAACACCCCGGTCACTCACCAGTTCTGTGGGGCAGCCGAAGCGTGTAATTACTTGCGGGTAGGGCATCCGCGCCATGCTGGCTGCAGTGTTATCGGGTAACGCACAAGTTTCAGCCCACTTAATGGCATAATCTGTGAGAACAAGAATGTATCGAGCACGGGAATTAGGAGCAGGTGGATCAATAGGCCCAACAAAATCCATCATCCATTTGCTGAAGAGTAGAGGCGTGGCAACCAGAGTTAATGTTAGAGTGTCACGGGCCATAGGCCGCCCCGTGCCGGCAGACGCTCATATTGGCGCCAAGATGAGCATGAGCATATTTGAACAACGTGAACCAAAAATATCCCGCCAAAAGAATTTTTTGTGCCATGTTATTGCAAGCATCGAAATGTCCTCCACCGAGGCCTTTATGTGTTTGGCTTAACAATCTTGAGGACCTCATGAGGAAGAACATATCATGGCAAAATCATATCCTCGCCACGTTTGTAGAGATGTCTAGCTACCATGGTATAGTCATGGACTTCTCGAAGGAATTATTGACGGCGTGAGCATAATTTGTCTGGAGAGAGCGTGGGATCCTGAGATGGTAATGCACCTGAGAGAAGATATTGTTGATAGTCACAAAACCAGTGTGGCATGGCCGTGACCAAAAAGAGTTGAGCATCTGGAAAAGTGTCCAAAACTCCTGAGGACGGATCATCAGTGTGGATGCATGAAAGATAACCAGGCACCACATGAGACTTTTCCACCTTGTGAATGATTCCAACGGGAGCAAACTTTTGTAGTAGCAGCACCCAGCAAGCAATGCATCCCATGGTCATGGTTTTATTTATTAGATAAAGCAGAGCTTGATGATCCACGAAGGACTTGATTTTGCTACCCGCCAGATAGTGGCGTAACCGCTGCACACAAGAAATGAGTCCTGAGTCTTAGCTCCTCGCCCGCGTGGCGTAATAATTCTTCTCCGCAGGATTGAGTTTCCTGCTCACATAACGAAATGGTTTATCTTGTTGAGAGTCCTACTCTTGTGAGAGAACAACACCAATAGCAAAAGCCGAAACATCCACATGTACATGAAATGATTTGTTCCGTTGAGGTGGAACAAGAACAAGGGCTTGAGTAAGCAATACCTTCAATTTCTGAAAGACCTCTTCTGCCTTGGGATTCCAAGCCCAAGTGGATTCATCACCCGTGAGTTTGTGGATGGGATCAGCAATAGCAGCTAAACCAGGAATGAAAGTAGCATAATAATTGACTTTCCCAAGAAAGGATCATGTCTCTTTAATATTGGTAGGCGCCTGAGCCTCGAGAACACAACTGATCTTGGCAGGGTCCATGGTAATGCCTTGTTTGCTGACTACATGGCCCAAAAGAACTCCAGAAGTGACGCAGAAAGTACACTTATCAGGATTCAAACTGATGCCCAATTCGTCACATTTTTGGAAACTAACTCAAGTTTGGAGAGAGGATCATCCATTGTGCTATAAACTAAAAAGTCATCTTAAAAGACTTGCGGAAAAGCATTATCTTTCATGTAATCCTGACAAACAGAAAGCATAATGCGCTGGAAAGTGGAAGATGAGTTAGACAAATCAAAGGGCACCACTTTGTAGGCAAAAGTACCTCACCCCATGGTGAAAATTGTTTTCAACTGATCTTCAGAGCGAATGGAAATTTGACTGTAGCCAAAAAAGCCATTCATGAAGGAGTATGTTTCACGACCTGCTACTTCTTCAAGAACTTGATCCGTGAAGGGTAGCAGGAAATGATCACGTTTCATGGCCAAATTGAGTTTATGGTAGTCCACGCAAACATGAATTTTCCATTACCCATTATGCTTAAGGACAATAACGATGGGGCTCACCCACTCAAAATGTTTGACCTCATAAATAAGTCCAGTAGCCAGGAATTTACTAATCTCTGCTTTGACGCGGTCACGATAGTTGGAGTTGAGCCTGTACCGTCATTGCTAGATGGGGCTTGCATCAGGTTTGGTAGGAATGGTGAGTTCCCCCAATTCCTTTTTTATGCCGCGTAAATCTTTATACCTCCACGCAAAAAATATGTTTGAATTTTTTGAAAAGATTGAGCGTACGAGTTTTACATGGTTTTGAAAGATTGCCAGCCAACCGGATGGGTTGATTGTCTCTTAAGTCAATGATTTCAACTTCCTGAGTTTGAATGTGCTAACAACATCAATAGCCGGTGATAGTATGAGCAGGTGCTTGAAGGTATGATAAGTATAAACATCTCAATGAGGCTTATAAGTTTTTTCTACAAATATCATAGTGCATTGTCCTCTCATAAGATTCTTAAAATAAAATGCAGAATATATTCATTAGGATGCCTGATTATGTCAATTATATTGATGAATACAATTTGACCCATAACATATGGGGCATATAGGACGATAAAAACCATTCAATTCAGTTTTTCTAGATTTTCTCACCTATAAGGATACAAAAGAAATGACGTGCATGGTTTTAGAATGTAATCCACTCTAAAACTGGCAAAATGCCTGGCATGTGAGTAGCTCCCGTGACTCGATCATGGGAGACAAATCACATAAAACTAAATGCATGAATTATGCATGAGAGAATCTTACTGGCTAATGTACATGGCAAACAAATGAATGGTAAGACTATTGTGTGTATTTGGTTGGCCAAGTTAAGCATGCTTTCTTTGCAAAGATGACCAATAATGTTGTGTAATCAGTCAATGATGCCTCCATCATCCATGCTCTTCAATACCTTTGTGTTTTACTCATTTCATAATATGCTTTTAGAAAAGTGTTGAATAGCCGATATCAGGCCCTGTACTTGCTCATGCGACTGCCACCGAAAAAACAATGATGGAACAATCCCCCGCCACATCCTTTGTGACAAGCATCTTCTTTCTGTTACAAGCAAAAAAAGGAAGGGAGGGGGGAGGGGGTATTATTTCCAGTCCCAAAACTTTTCTTTTGGCCGGAAAATAGCTGTTCACCAGCATTACTAGCAGCGAGAAAAAAGTGGACAACCTCTCCCAAAAACATTTTAAGTAAGTAAATAAAGCTGCTTCTGAGAATGCTTGATGTGGTTGGTGTCCAAATGATAATGGCATATATTTATGATGACGATAGAGATTACAACATTATTTGATGTGCCAATTTCATCTAAAGATGGTTCTGCCAGTCAGAAAGGAGATAGTTCTTCATAATGATATTCTTTGTATGCTATTATATGGATTTCTTGAAGATGTTCTTTTTCTTTATGTATATATAGTTTTAGTATTCCTTGGTAAAGAAATTGTGTTAATTGCAAAGGATGCATCTTCATCCACATATATAGAATATAAGGCACGTTGTTAAGCAAATGACAATTACTATTAGATATCAGTGTGTTTTAGGTAATAAGTTGTGTTTGGAAGCAAGTTTAGGTGATTTATTGTGTTAGAATTGCAGGGCTTTTGTGCCAGGTATTGGTTCAAACACATGAACATTATTATGAAACTCCAACTTGATTTTGTCGCAAACCAATTTAAGTTTTCTTTCTCCCATAATATTTCACAAAGGTATATAATGGTTTCAGTCGTCTCTTGGTGCCTTATGACGTGGTTCTCACGCCTTAGAGAAAGAGTGAAGGCAATTCGATAAGGAGAAGCTTGAAGCATTTGAAACTATAGGTCAATTTGACAATCAATGGCCTTATGTACGATTTGCCAATGTCGAAAGACAGGGTTAGATTTTGGGAGTATTTATATAGCATAGGCGTTGCTAAACCATTAATTATAGAACCATCATTTGAACATTTTCACTCTTCATGCACTAGAAAGTTAAAAGACTATTAAGGCACTTAGGCACAACATCTACTCATTTTTCAAAAGGTTTAAACACTTGGGCGACATGGTTGACATGGTAATGTAACTTTTCAAGGTGCAATTGAAATCTATTTACGACTGGGTTTGAAATGAACAAAGTAATATACACCATTAAATGGTTTAGTCTTTGGTTTTGTGGAAATATTGTGTAAACGAAATTACCGTTAGACTATTTTCTTTGGCTTTCTAGCATACCAATTGATGGTTTAGTCTTTGGCTTTTTTTTTTTTTTCCTTTTTTTGAAGGACGACAAGCTTTATTCACCAAGTAAGAACTAGAGCAACATAAAATGCAAAGACAAGATTATAACCCCAGTGGACAAACCGATCCAACTGAGCACAACCACCTGCCTATGCAAAAGAATGAATCTGAAGGTAAGTATGCCAGATCAATACTTTCTTCTCTTGATCAAGAGAAAAACAATTGTAAGCCATAACAATTTTATTTTGCCTTTCAAGAACAATCTCATCCGCAGATCTCACCCCTAAAGATAAACAACCTCCTTCTCTTCCAGATTGACCATAAAAGCCAGCCATATGCGAGATGAAAAGCTCGTTTCCGTAGTTTGGGCCAAGCATCAGGATAGATAGCAAGCAAAATTTGCTGGCTAGATCGAGACGTGCCAAATAGGGTCAACAACCAAGACCATGCCTGCCGAAGCCGCTCACACAAGAAAAAACAATGCGCAATACTCTCAACCCTTTGCGGGCATAAAGGACGTGAGCTCAAACTGAAATCCATTTTATGGACCAACATGTTGACTGGACCATCTATGGATCACCCACCACAAAACTACTACTTTGGGATGAAGCAGCTTATCCCATACCCATATCCAAACACTTTTCCATTGTGGCTGAGGGACCTGAAGATGCCACCTATTAGATGGAGGCAGGATCTCAGAATGCAAAAGCATTATACACAGAAGACACAAACCGCCCTGGCTGGATATCTTAATGGCAACCCCAAGAAAGGGAGAGAAGGGGATGCACACCAATATTCGAGAGCGCAAGCTCCCAAAACAAAGGCAAAATGGAATTGTATTAAACGTATGTATGAATACAAGATATAAAAAGGGGCAGTAAATAATAACTGGTCCCATTACCAACCACACATAATTATGCCGTAACTAATAAAGGCAAGTAGGTGTCGTAGCTAATTAAGGCAAGTGGGTGGGCTGGGCGTAGGGTGTCGATGAAGTCCGAAGTCAAGACATAGTCGACCTCTCTGTCTTGAAAAGTTCCGCCGCTATCAAGCGACAAAGATGGTGATCTCGATATCATATATCTTGACACTCCTCCTTGATGAGAGATCGCCATCTCCATGCTCAGCCTCCTCCTCCTGGAGATAAGATCTGAATCTTGGTCAAGACTCACTTAATCAGGTTCATCTGAAAAGCTCGCAAACCAAGTTTGCATGAAGAGATCAACTCTATTCTCTCTGGTAGGTAAATAGACCTGCTGATCAGCCACTGTATCAAGAATAGTAAGTCGAGAAGGAAAATGAAGTTTGTCTTTGATATCCATAATTGTTTTGCCAAGAGGAGAATGAAAATTGTTTCCATTCATATCCTCGATATAGGCAATAGAAGTATCAAAGATGATTACTCCATTAAGGCTTATGGATTCAACAACCATAAAGGCAGCTACTCCAACAATGCTAGGTCGAAATTCTCCATGAAAATCAAACCTTAGTACCTTCGCTTGACCTTGATCAAGTGTTGCTAGAAGTAAAGACTCAACTGCTCCTCCTTGCTTTGGAATCATGATCATATATGATGCATATTCAACTCCTTCATAATCAAGTGAATTAAGGTCTCCTCCTTGATCTGGAAACAGAATTGAGTTGAGTGCCATAACAGGTGCTGGAAGTGTTGGAAGTGCTGTAAGTGCTAGAAGTTTCTGTAATCTGAACAGAAAAATCAGCTGATCAGGTGTTAGAACCTGAGTGCCTCCTTGCATAAATGCCGCCAAAGTATCAGAAATGAATGCCACTTGATGAAGTATTGCCACATTGCCTGAAAATGGAGAGACGAAGGCCACATCAAGATATCCTAGCTCAATGGCTGAGGTATCTATTAATCCTTGCTTGGAAGGTGCTGGAATATCATAAATTGGCATCCATTTATTGGGTGCTACTGCATTGTCTGATATCCAGAAAGTGGAAGGATCTAAATCCACTACTTCATGCTTAATAGGAAGAGATAATCTGCTGCCAATGTGCTTCTCCTCCTCATCGTGCTCATCCCCATTTAGGGTAGATTGAGTCTTTGAATGCCCTGCTGCAAAGAGAGTGGCATGATCATCTTTACCTGCATCTTGCCTCATCATGATCTCCTCCTCAATAGAAGTGATTGCTTGATGGAAGCCCATATCTTTGTCTTGCATGAAGCTGCTGCACAAAGAATCAAATGCATTAGGTAATGACCCGAGGAAGAAAAATAGTTGCATCGATTGTGAGATCTGATGCTCTTCTCCAAAAGCTTCAAGTTGCTGGAAGGTGTGCTTCATGTGATCCGAGAACTCGTCAAGACTTTCAACAGTCTCGTCCCAGCACATATCCATCACCTCTGCATACAAGTGCCCAATCTTATGGGTCTTTTGGTCATGCTTCTCAATGAGAGCATGCCACAAATCGTAACTATTCTCCTGCTGGAACTCATCAAGGATAGAGTCAGCTAAAGAGAGCCCGATATATGCCATTGCCTTGTCATCTCGGCGCTGCCAAGCATGCAAATCAGCAATATTCTTAGCATCCGGTGCAGGTTCTTGGCCATTGACAATTTCTCAAACTCTTCAGCCTTAAGAATGAGAGTCATTCTTCTCTTCCATTGCTGAAAACCTATGTTATCGAAGATTTGAATCACACGACTGCCAGGGAAGGTAATCTGGTTGTAGCTTGCATCCTTCTCCATTGCTGTGTTGATCTTGAATCAATCTCAGCACATCTAGTGCTCTGATACCATCAAGGTTGCACCAAGAAAGGGAGAGAAGGGGATGCACACCAATATCCGAGAGCGCAAGCTGTATGAATACAAGATATAAAAAGGGGCAGTAAATAATAACTGCTCCCATTACCAACCACACATAATTATGCCGTAACTAATAAAGGCAAGTAGGTGTCGTAGCTAATTAAGGCAAGTGGGTGGGCTGGTGTAGGTGCTGATGAAGTGCTGAGTCAGCACATAGTCAGCACCTCTGTGCTGAGTGCTGTCAGTGCTGTCAAGCAGCAAGATGGTGATCTCGATATCATATATCTTGACAAAGACCACCAGCTGCCTTAGGTCTAATGCATTTTGCCCAAGCTACCTTGACCACCGCTCCTAACTCATTTCCACCCCAAATAAAATTTCTGACGATACGCACAATCTCCTCCATCTTACACTGCGGAGCTAATAGAGCAGACGCCATGTAGACATGAGTATTACTAAGAACACATTTAGCCACAGTGATTCTACCGGGCATGGACAGTTTAGATGTATTCCACCAAAACAAATGCTTTTGCAACCCACTAATGATTTCATCCCAAGCATCTGAAGCAGAGACGTGAATTCCAACTGGGATACCAAGCAACTTTGTGGTATTGCCATGCAAAAGAATCTTCCATGGATAGTCCAAAATACAGGGAGGGATGGGACTGTCTAACGTCCACAAAGCTGTACATTTTTGCCACCCTACAAGAACTCCTGATGCTAAGGAGAATGTGTCTAATAATAGCTTAGCATTACGAAAATTCTCAGCCTCGGCAATTAGGAACAAAAAAGTGTCATCAGCATATTGGTTGCATACCTCTTGAGAACCATCGTCCATTGGGAGGCCTTGAATAATGCCACAATTGTGAAAAGCAAGGGTGCTAAGGGACAGCCTTGCCGAATTCCTCTACCCACTACAAAAATATCAGATGGCTCGCCCTGGAAAAGGACATTAGATCTGGCTGCAAGAAGACACTTCTCCAAGAAACCCCAATCCACACTATCGTAAGCTTTAGCAAAATCAAGCTTAAGATACACTGCTCTATGACCCTGTAACTGGGCCCAATATATTCCTTCATATGCAGCAGCCACGTTGTTGAGAATACAACGACGAGGGAGAAAGCCAGATTGTGTTGACGAGATAGCATCAGCCAAGATGTCTCGGACTCTTTCTGCCAATGTCTTAGCAAAGATCTTGTACACAGAGGAAAGCAATGTAATAGGTCGCCAGTCAGAAATAGTCTTGGGTTCCTTGCTCTTTGGAATGAGAGAGATATAACCTGTATTCAAAATCTTATCAAAGCTCCTAAATCTTTGAAACTCACAAAAGGCATCATATATGTCATCCTCCAACCAGTCCCAATACTTCTGAAAGAATTCAATAGAAAAGCCATCAAGACCACGGCATTTGTCCCTTTTCAAGAGAGCCACAGCTGCTTTTAAGTCCTCCTTCACGATATTGGACTCAAGAAGCAACCTCTGCTCTTCAATGCGACGCATCTTAGTCAACACGGCCAATTGCATGTCCTTTTGAAAGGGCAATGGGTGTCGTGCAAAGAATGAAGAAAAGTGATGATGAAGATACTGCTTAAGATTCATCGGATCGGAGACAAGAGCGCCATCTGGCAACACCAAAGAATGTATAGAAGTGGCGAGTTTCCTTCTTCTTGAAGCCGCAAAAAAGAACCGGGTACATCTATCTCCGTCCTTGAACCACTGCAACCCTGCCTTCACCTTGGCTTCAGTAACTTTTACAATTTCCATAGCCTTGATCTGAGATAATAACTCCTTTTCTCTGACTCTACTAGTATGGCCACGAGCGCGGAGTACTTCTAATTCCTGGTACAATACAGTCAATAGTCCTCTAGCTTCAGCAGCTCTGACTCTCCCATATTCTTTTGCAAATGACTTTACTGCAGACAACGCTGCGACAACCCCAGACATGCCCCTACGAGGTGAGAAGGCCCGAAACCAAGCCCGACTACAGCCAAGTTTGAACTCATCATCCTCCAAGTACTTGCAATTAAGCTTAAAGTAGGTCCTGGTAGGTCGATGACAATTAGCCACATCATTAGTTAGGAGTTGTGGATTATGATCAGACACGGAGCAGAAGATTTGAGCGACGAAAATCCGCTAGCCGAGCAGCTGCACAAGTATTAAAGTATCCTCTATCATGCCTTGCATAAGCTCTGCCAGCTCCTGTCCAACCATTACACCACGTAAAGGACTGATCACCATCAATCTCTATAAGCTGACCATCATGTAAAAGGTGTAGCCATTGTTCTCGCTCGAATCCTTGCACCACTTCAGAGCCGCGACCACTTCTATCTCTTTCCAGCTCGACCCTATTAAAGTTGCCAACGAGCAACCATGCAACATTTTGCCCAAGCTGAAGAACTTTACTCCTCAGAGTTGCCCACAAAGCACCACGCTGACGAGGTCTATTATGAGCATATACATTTATCAAACCCCATTCTTGGCCCTTATCTTTCCATTTGATTATTATCCACCGCCCGAACCTATCTGTTTGAGTAAAAGTGACATCCACAGAAGACTTCCACGCAGTAAGCACACCCGCCTTAAATTTGTAGCAATACTCTATTAAAATAGTCTTTCCAGATTGAATTGCCACCCAAATTCGTTATAACACATTGTTTCCTCTATTGAATTCCATAAACACAAAGTTAGTACATTGATGATACTGTTATTCAGCAATTTCAATAATAAAAATACAAAAACTCGGCAATTTCAATAATAATACAAAAGGAAATAATGTCCATTCTTGCCAGTATCTGCTATTGTTGGAAGTTGCAAATATGGGTTCATTGCAAGTTGCACTTGTGAATATGTAGCACAATAACAGAGGGTTCCAGGGGATTTGATATGGATGTAAAACTAACAATTCCTGAAACCATAGACCATATATCCCTAAAATAATTGAATGGGTTGTTATAAAAAAAACATAGATTCAAGATAGAAAATAATCATATTAGCTCACTGGGTATATTGGTTAAAATAGTCTTATAAGGACATTGAGCGATTTTGGTAGAGGTTCGAGCCCCCGTATTTCATATTCTAAAAACCTTAGGCAAAACCATATAGAGGTTAGATAAACAAGAGGTGCCAAGTAGGATCGATGGATCCGATGATTGTGGTAGCCATGCACCTTATTTCGAATATGTAGCACAACAATACGATTAATGAACAACTGGATTCATTAGAGGGTGTATTTATCAGAACTTACAATTGACCAATATTGCCTTATATTTTAATCACGAATGTTTGGGATGGTTTTAAGACTTCCATACGTACAAAGGGTTGGCAACATATGGAATAATACCCAAAGTTTATGTGCACAATCCTTGGCACACAAAATATCCCATTACATTAAGTAGCCACAGAACCTTTAATAGATCAATTTTTTATTGAAGATCCATAAAAATTCAGGCCACTGCATATGGAGGGCAAATTCGAGAACGTTGTTTATGCGGATGTGCTTGAGAGATGTAGGTGGAGGTGGAGTACATGTATCTACCTATTAGGTAATGTAGTGCTTTGACTAACCTCCAATTGTTTGTCTCTTTTATCAGATAACAAATGACAATGCGCACTAGAGAATTGGTGTTGTAGTGGCAAAAGAACTCACCTGTATTGGAATATATAATGAAGCGCATTTTAGGGTCTATAAATTGTTTCGTTTTGAGGCAGTATCTGATTCCATCATACAAACTTACCTTTGGGATGAGTTGTCTCACGTGCTTGATAGATGTGAGACATTGTGCACAGTTCGAATCAATGATCGCATGTGCATTTATCTATAGAGAAATGAAGATATCTTGTTGATGTACTTAACTACAACTTCTAAAGGTGACATTTTGAGTATAAGTTTTGGATCTGTCTTTTCAAATTTGTCCTAGAGATAAATTTAATTGCCCCCTATATTCTTTATAAAGCATTGTTTCTCTACTGAAATCTATAAACGCAAAGTTAATATATTGATGATACGGTCCTTAGACAATTTTAATAACAAAAATAAGTATATAATGTTCATTCTTGCCAATATCAACATGCACTGTTGTTGAAAGTTGCACATATAGATGCTAAAGGCCAAGTAAAAACACATAGCAGGACATTAAAGGCCGAGTAAAAACACATACCAGGACATTAGCCCGGCAATGTCGGGCATACATTTATTAGTTTAGGTCTAAAAAGGGCCTAATAGATCCACGTCTTAAAGTTTACAATGTTACAATGAACCCTCGTATTTGATACAATATCTTTGCAATTAATTACTTTTAGACCAAAGCTCCAAATTGTGGTACTTGACCTAAAAGTTTCCATTCTTATAGATTGAAATAGATGACTTGAAACAAAATATAAAAAATACAATGTTTTTCGAATTAAAGCATATGAATTCAACTGAAATAAACAATGTTCTCATTTCGCGAATAAACTAGACATAATTTGAACAAAAAAGTAATAAATGTGAGGTTTTTAAGATTGTTTGCAGTATAACGGAATGGTGGCCTCCTTTTAGCCTCCTAATCTTCTCTAATAGGTCGTTTAGCTATTCTTTATATGGAGATAACCATGATTATGGTCCCGATAAATCTTGTTACTTGTGGAACCCATATATGTCAGTTATGCATGTGGTGGAGATGTGTAAACCTATGTGTGGTGTTCCTTCCTTTCTTCAGATGCTATGAATCGTTCCAATGCCATGGATTGGTCCAAAGAGAGAAGAGAGTTGCAAATGGGAAGTCCATATGACGACTTCCTTAGAGATCTCAAAAGAGATAAGCGAGTCATAAATGGAAAAGAAAGCCCATATGATGGCTTAGGTAGAAGTTCTTCTTGGACATGGCAATCTCTAACGCATTGAGCTCCAAAGCAGGCCTGACCATAATTCATGATAAAATGGATCCAAATAAACAATTATGCCTCTATTGGAAAAACTAGCAAGTTCAATGTGGAAAATTGAATTGAGCTGATTTTTATCGTCCTTGTAGATCAAAAGATCTATAGAATCCAATATAAGTAGCACACATGAAGCCCATTACTGTACAAGATTAAAAGATCCCCACCTCAAAGGTTTTTTGATGTAAAAATCTTGATAGTAATAAGCTCACCAATGAATTTATATATATCAATGTGTTGATGGTGGACATAGCTGGGCTCATTGGTCAAGAACATCTTGGTTACAAGATGCAGGAGCCATCAATGTAAGCGTCTCTAGAAGCACATATAGTGGCTGATTAGGTGTAATAATAGAATAGAATTGTATTGGGGGCTCAAGAAACCAATTTTCATTAATAAGATAAGATAAGATGAATTTTTACGTCCACGGGAACCCAACGGGTTATGGGACGGCACATGCAAGGGCTATTGTGAACTCCTTTTATAGGTAGTAGAAATGGTATCCAGTATTTAGAGCGGGATTTGTATGGTCTTCATATTGTTGGCTATATGGGATGTAAGTTGGTTGTTGTTCTTGGAAAATTTTCAGGAATTAACAGGAATGTAGATGATAATTGTAATAATCCATACAAGACACAAGACACAAGCTTGTCTCCTACTTTAAATAAAGATGAAACGTATCACTCACAAGATTGAAGATCAAGTTGTTGATGGCATCATGGCATCTAAGCTTGTATCATACAACCCAATGACAACGACAATCTTTCAAGGTACATTAGCTCAAGATTGCATAATGACAAAATTCCATCATCCTTATACCAAACCACGTTGCAATTTTATGTCTATACTGGTCATGAATGCTTTGGTGTATCGGACATAAGAATTTGCAAAATTTCCATTGAGTTGCAGATCTTGGTAAAATCATAAGGGATGGGTTTGGTGATACTCGAAAATGTTTTCCAATTAAATATGGAATGACATAGGCCTATGGTATCCGTGAAATTTCACCCCAAATCAACACATTTTTTAAAACTTGAAGTTTTGTCGATCTTTTGCTCAATATTCAGTGGCAGTACTAGTACCAGTATAAGGTTGCCGAAAAAAACCAAGTGCCAGGGGCCGTAAAAAAGTTTTGAATTTTGAACAATATTTTTTTTTTTGCAGTGGAAACTACTCCTTCCAATATTTGCTGAATCCATGTAGCTAGGATTTGTAGGTATACGCAACTGGATATTGTGCGCTCAACAAACAAATTTGGATTCATGATAAATGTGTGAAGCTATTTTTGGGAAAAAAAGTCAGTCCTTGGTCAATGGAAGTGTAATATCCACGTAAGTGCCACGTCACCTAAAGGAAAACAAGGAAAAAGAGAGCAAACCCTAAATGGACGCGAGCGACCGGAAAGCTTTCTGTCTGCCGGGAATCCAACGTGGCGAAGAAGACGGCCGCGATCGTATAAGTGCTAAACTTTTCCGTGTGGAAATATTCCCGTGTTTTGTTGCTCAAATGCTAGGTCCTTCTCCGTCCGAGCCATCGCCATATCCAGACGTCATAAACCCTTGCAAGCGACCTGTCTCATCGGCCCTGACATCTTCATAACCATCCCATCGGCCCGTTTCCCTCCATAGATCCAACCCATCCTTTTGTCCTGCCCATTCCGGTGGCCTGTAGCCTTGGATCGGCTTCCATTGCTTGAATCCTCGGAATTGGTGCTATTAGGCTTCGGATTTTTCCCTCTTAGCTTGTTTTGCCGGACTTCAGTCCCGCAGCTTGAAGACCTTGCCTTTGTTGCGTTCTAGGGTTTCAGCTTTCAGGCACCATGGTGGATGTTAAGGTGGATGCGAGGGAGGTGGAGTCTTTTCCCCAGGAAACTGGCGTCGGTGGTCTTCGGCAAGAGCACTGGAGAGCTCATGGTAAACATTGACTAATATCAATTATAATGATAGAATTTGGAATTGATCACATGCTGCTTGTCCTCCTTACTTTGGAATCATGCAAAACCTGCTCTTTGTATGCACATATTCTAACAATCTATTATGTCATAGTAATGATGATATCTAAGGATGGCTCTTAATAAATGCAGACGTTGGGAACGGAGAAACTGAGTTATTAAAACAGGTGCCTGCTTATTCCGAAACAGACACTAAAGGTAGGCGCTTATTCTTTGTCGCCCTATTGTTCTCAGGTAAGGTGTTCCTTATATGGAGCTTTTGCAAATGAACATTAGTTATTAGAGTAAGCTGCAAAATCAGTTTACTCTAAGAAGGTTTTAAATAAGGTTGGATAGAACATGGGGGCAAAATTACTTCTTATCTTGGTTAGGATTATACTGGAAGTAGCATGTGCTAGCTTTTGTTATTCTCCAATTTAATGAGAAGAAAGGTAGCTTATGTCAAATGTATAATGGAAAATCTGGTCTTGGCTCATGTACAAGAGATAACTGGTAGAACATGAGATTACCAGTTATGATAGAAATGAGAGAATTTTGTTGCCAAAAGTGATGACAACGAAATATGTTAGCTGCTGGTGCCCCGAACATTTTGCCCGTGTGTTTCTGTTGTTTATAAAAGTGCTATGCAACTTTTACCGAAGTTTAGTTTTGACTTTAAAATGTGTATGGATACCTTTACCTAGTTTATTTGCTGAGTATACGGGAATGAAAATTGACTGGCCTCCTTTAACCTTTGGTATTTTTGGATCTTGCAGATGTTTCAAGCACTGAAAGCAAGCCTCTTACACCAGAATGGCTCTTATCGAAACCATCTGAATCTAGGCCGCCAGGAGCACCCATGGTAGCAGTAGTCTGTTTTGCTTGTAGTTTGGTTATTTGACTGTCATCTCCAAAAAGTGTATGGGCCATGTGTTCTTAGGCATGAAAATTTCTCTTCTTTACAGGATTGTCCAAAGACACCTGTGGCTGGGTATGGTGGTCATGACCCGCCAACTCGTCCAGCAGGTTCTCTTGCAGGCAGTCATGAAGTACGTGATGTGCCAGGAAGAGAACATTGGCGTGTAGATGGGGTACGTGATTCAGACAAAAAGGATTGGTGGCGTCCCAATACTCTTGAAGTTGATAGTAATCGGCAGAACGAAAGCAATAATCGTCGCATATGGCGAGAAGAGGAGCGTGAGAGTAATAATGCTACTGTTCGTCGAGACCGCTGGAAGGAAGGAGATCAAATTGACTCAAGAAAAGGCCGTTGGGTAGCTGGTTCCTTTAGGGATTCAGCAGATAATAGACGTATACCTGACAGGTGGGCGGATACAGGAAATCGTGATGGAAACATTGACATGCGTCGTGATAAGTGGAATCCTAGCTGGGGACATGATGAGAAGGAGAAAGATAAGTGGGCTGATTCTGACAAAGATGGAGACCACTACCGTGTGTATACTAATAATAGAGATATTGAGCGTGATAATGATGCACCACGTGATCGACCATGGCGGTCTCATTCTTTCAGTAATCGTGGCCGCAGTGATACCCCGGTGCTTGGTAGCACACCACCAAAGTTTGCTCCAGGCTTTGGCATGGGAAGAGGACGTGGTGATTCACCTTCAAGCTTTTCCGTCGGGCGTGGCCGGGCTGGTTTTAGTGTTGGGGCTACATACCATGGTCCGCCAGTACCTGGATCACCTATTGGTGCATCAGATATCGGGTTTCATAGGCCTAGCAAGCTTGATGGGCTTTATCGGTATCCAAGGGGAAAGCTTTTGGATGTATATAGAGTTGGTCAACAGATACATGCATTTGCTCATTATCCAGAAGGCTTTACCGAAGTGTCCAAGCTTACTCAACCTGAACCGCTGGACCCTTTGGCTCTTATTGTTCCTGAAGCAGAAGAGGAGGTACACATTTTGTATACTTGAGCTTTCTTGTGATCAAGTGTCTGTTGTTTTTCATCTCTTTCTAGGATTTTGCATGGTTATGCCCACCTTTGAGCTGTTGAAAAAATAATGCCCATGTTTTACTTCCTGTGGGCTGCATAGTTAACCCTAATATGACAGATTCAAATTTGCTGGAATGACCTCTGCCAATTTCCCATAGTGAAATGATTAGATGCCAATTTAAGTACCGCGGTAGCATTGCGTTGTCAAGAAATTACAAATTTGGTATCCGGTCCATGCTTTTCCTGCCTCTCTCATATCCTCTGCATTTTGCTTTCATGGTTGACATTTATTGGTTGTGGACATCAGCAGGCGTTGTGTAACTGCAGGCTGTCTTATTAGGGATCTATGAGGGACATATTGTCAGCAGTGGTGCAACTCAAAATACGCCAAAAGAGATACATGGGAATAGGCCTAGGGACGACACTGTTCGAGGCCGTCCACGTATTCTAAAGACCATGGGTAATATTAGGTGCCCTATACATCAAGTGGATTGAGTTTTTGAGTAAATAATAAGGATATGGCCTAATTCAAACAGGAGGGAGGGAGGACAGTAATTTTGACCGACGAAAGGATGACGATTTTTATGACGATCCTAGTCTTAGCGACAGCCGTGTCGCTGAGGGTGTAATGGAGATGGAGTCACGCTTTGCGGATGCTGACAGTGCTGAAATTCATACGCGTACAGAAGGTATTCAGGAAATATTTACATTCTTTATTGGCAGATCAAGCTCTGATGGTCAAAGAATCTTTTATTGTAGGCTTAAAGTCGGAGTCAGCATGGCGTCCAAGCCGATTAACAGAAGAGGCTCTTGCAACTCAATCCAGAGATGACAACTGGAAACGTGAGACTCCTGGTCGTAGTGACGGCATTTGGCGGCGGAGTGGGGATAGTTATTCTAAAGATAAAGATGGAAGACACAAAATGCAAAGTGAGGATGCTGATCGGGATGACCACGACTGGAGTAAAGGTGGTAGGAGCTATGAAGAAAAAGGTTTGAAACTTGACAATGGTATGTTGCGAGAAGAAATTGAACGGAAAAGTATAACCACCAGGGATTTCAAGAAACCTATGAGATATGCTTGTCCAGAGGAGCTTTTACTACTCTATACTGATCCACAAGGAGATATACAAGGTCCCTTTAGTGGGCAGGACATTATTGGCTGGTTTGAGACAGGTTTTTTTGGTATAGAATTGCCTGTACGTCTGGCTGATGCACCTGAGGATAGTCCATTTGTGCCCCTTGGGAACGTCATGCCTCATTTGAAACCAAAAGCGAAAGTACCCCCGGGATTTGATGTAGTGAAACAAACAGAGGAATCGACATCCAGAACAGAATCAGAAATGATCTCCACAATGAAGAATGTGCAGAATATTTCTGCAAATTACATTGAGCCTTATAGAGTTTCTTCAGTAGTGCCTGGTTTAGTCAACCAGCAGCTGCGAGATGCAATTGAAGGTATTCTTGTTTGCAGCTTTTGTGACAATACATTTTCTAAAATGTGTGATTATCACGTGTTTTCTACTGATTGATTTGCTGCTTATTGTTAACAAGAATACGAATTTTTGTAACAGGTAGTACACAGGATAAATTACCAAGGGTAAGTAGCTTTGGAGCAGTGCCTGATGCTGGCTATGAAGCTACTTTATTGGCTAGGAACAGGATGTCATCATTTCCTGGACCTCATATCCCTGGTGGACACATGCATCAGACTCCACCAGAGATTTCTGGAGACTGGAGTGGAACTGGAATGACTTCAAATGCTGCATTCCTTGGTTTGCCAGCTACACCTGGACGTCAGACATCAGACTTGTCTAGAAAACCAGACAGTTTGTCACATCTCCCAAGCAATGCACTGGGAATTGATCCAAATTGGGCTGGTATGTTGAATCCTGAGCTGGCAGTTCCTGGTGTTGGACATAACCCTCTTGAAAACTTGAGCCCCCTTCAGCAACTTGAATTTATGAAGCACTTTGGTAGCATGAAGGCTGAATCGAAGATTCCACATCAGGTTCCATTACAGCAGCAGCATTCACAGAACTTCCAGTCACATTCTCAAATGGCATCAGGGCATGTTTTGGAGGATATTTTAGCACAAGAATATTTTATGCAGCAGCAAGCCAAGCAACAGCAACAACAGAGAGCTGAATTATCATTATCTGGACTGCCTGTGTATGATCCAATTTTAAGGATGAAACAGCAGCAGCAGATACAGCCTCAGCAATTGCAACAGCTGCAACAATTGCAACAGCAACAGCAGCTACAACAGCTGCAGCAGCAACACTTGCAGCAACTGCAGCAACAGCAGCAGCAGCAACTTCGTGTTGAGCATTTGTTGCTGCCACAATCTCACCCTCGTCTCTCTGCTTACGATTCTCATCAAGTTCCATCTGGATTAAACAATGGGGGCCTTGAGTCCATCATTCCTCATCAATCTAAGGATGCAGATATGCACTTTGTTGAACAGCTATCTAGACCTATTGGTGCTCCGTTTGATCAGCTTGTTCAATTAACAAAACAACAGGATTCAAGGGGTCAACTTGCACAATCTGAAGAAAGTCAATTACTACGCCAATTTGGCGTAAGTGAAGAGAAACGTATCTCCGGTGTTTGGGAAGCTGATGAGTCTGGCCAGTTGCGGACTCAAGCATTTTCTTCTCCATCGTTGGAAACTATGCAGCATCAACAGATGCGTCATTTGCAACATCAATCTAGCTTCCCGTCACCTCATCGCCAGATTCAACAGGACCGAAGAATTCGTCAGAATAGTGTTGGTAATTTATATGATTCAGGCATATTTAATGATGAAAGAGGCCCTCCTGCATTGTCCAAGGATGTTGCCTCGCGTTTTTCAGAGGTCGAGATCTTGGCAGAAAAACTCACTGCTGGCATGCAGTTTGACAATCCATCACCTCAACATTCATCTGTTTCACAAATAGCAAGCCAGGACAAGGTGGATGCATTGCTGCAAGCTTGGGCTGCTTCATCAGGCCTGGATAGGCAAATGGTTTTGACTGAAGAAAAACATTCTTCAGGGATGGTTGAATCTGCTCCTGGATGGCAATCAGTAAATGCTGAAGGGATACAACGTTTTGGGTCAAAGGAAGTCCATGATATATCACAAGTTGGTCCCGAAGAAATTGTACCTGAGGTCACTGAAAGGCTTAACATTGGCGAAATCATGTCAAATGCTGCAATCAAGCATGCTATACAACCGACTAAGCCGAGCGAATCCAATGCTAATTTTGTGCTTGATAAGACGAGCAATAATGAGCTCATATCAAGTGCTGCAGTTGAGAAGGTTGTACAGTCAGCTAAGCCGAGGGAACCTAAGAACAACTTGTTGCCTGAAGCGACAGTTGTAATCGCTGATATGGAAACGGAAATCATGACTCCTGCAGATGCCCATAATAAGACTAGCTTAGCTTCTACTGCATCCTTAAGTCAGCAAGATATCATTGATGATGGTGATTTTGTAGAGCCCAAGGAGGTAAAAAAAAATAAACGGCGATCTTCAAAAAACAAAAGCGCTGGTAGTAAAGCTGCTGCAATGACAACTTCTGAACCAATGGTACCTGCACCTGCGTCAAAGAAAGAGACAGGGCGTCAGGTCCAGCAGGAGGTCAAGGAGGTCCTTCCTTCTCCCCCAAAAGGACCTTCCTTAGGAGACTATTTGACTGTTAAAGAAGAAGTACACAACTCCCCGCAGTTGCCAGCATGGTCAGTTGATGTAAGTAAACAGGCCAGAGCCACAACATCCTTAAAGGAAATTCAGGAAGCTGAACGGGCAGCAAGGGAAGAGAAAGAGAGGCAGTTAGTATTTCAACAGCAGCAAATGGTGCTTCAGCAGCAGCAACAACAGCAGCAGTTGCAGCAATTGCAAGCAGCTGCTTCCCCAAAACCAGCAGTAGTGCGTGCTTCTGGTGTCAACGGTTCTGCTTGGCAACGGCCATCAGTCCCTTCAACTCCTACGTCTCAAACAGTTTCTGCACCACCAGTAAATGTAAAAAGTAAGGTGGGCACTATTGATGATGATGATCTCTTTTGGGATTATAGCGAGGATGTTTTTACACTCGGCAATGTTAAGCAAAGTCAAAAATCAGAGAAGTATGTTCATATTACGTTCCTAACTTATTATAGTTTGGATTAGCATATTAAATTCTATGTCTCTCCTAATTGTTGCTGATATTCTGCTTGGTTTGCAGGCCCCAGTTCCCTGTGCTAACTTCTTCAAAAGGAAGTTCATCTAAGCCTATACCGATAAAAGTTGCCACAGGAAGCACAGGTACTGGCACATTTAGACAAGCTAGTGCAGCCCCAGCAGCACCTCAACCAAGTGCTTCGGATTTCCCTTCTTTGTCATCCCCTGTGGTTTCAAAGGCAAATACGGTTCCCTCAAAGTCGAAAAAGCAAGGCCTTAGCAAAAAAGGTATTCCTAGGTTTCTTCATGATCCATCAGTTCTCAGAATTTCTGACTAACTGCACCTTACATTATCCAGATGATGCCCCTTCAAAGGTGTTAGCAGCTAGTACAAAGGTGTTAGCAGCTAGTACAGATGGCCAAGCATTTCGACAGTGGTGTGAGATCCAGATGCAGCAGCTCACAGGGAATGATGGTATCTATTATGTATATTTACTTGCATAAGATCTATATTTATGTGTCGCACTCCTAATAAGAATGCTCCTTTGCCCAATATCTCAGATGTGACTCTGCTCGAGTTCTGTGTGTCATTGCCTTCATCTGTGGAAGCTGGCGAGTACATAACTGAGTATCTGGGCCGTAGTCCTAACGTGGAAGCCTTCAAGACTGAATTTCTTAGGAAGAGAGAAAGCTTACCTCCTGCAGCTATTTATTCTGTTTTCAATATTAGTGATGCAGTTATTAAAGATGAGGTGCGCAGGGGGAAATCTCTTGGCAAGAAAATTGATGATAGGTCTAAAGGCCTCTCTCAAAGCTCTAATAAAGCTGAGGAGAGCTTTGCCAGTGATTTCGAAAATGGATCAAAAGGTGGTAAGAAGAAGAATAAGAAGGGGAAAAAGGTTGTAGATCCATCTCTCCTTGGTTTTAGTGTCACAAGCAACCGGATAATGATGGGAGAAATACAGCGAGTTGAAGACTGAGGGTCACAGCATGTCAACCGATATTTCTCATGTAACATAGATTTTGTGCTGCTGTAAAATACAGAAATGTAAGCTTTTCCGGCAAATGGAATTGTGCCTTTCAGAGTGTAATATTTGAGTCCGTGGTAAGTGGTTGTGACGTTCCGAGCTAACTTCATTGTATCATGGAACTTGTTGATCAATGAAGCAATGCCAGTTACTGTATTGTTTGAGCATCAGTTCTGTGTCACACGATTAAAAATTGGGACGCAGAAGTCAATTTACTGTGCTGCCACACAATTTAGGAGTGCCACAGTAAAAGATAAGTCAGTTTTGCAGAATTTGTCTGCTTTATGCAGCATCAATTTTGGATGGCTAGTTTATTCAATAGATTTGAGTTGGTGCACCTTGATGTGTTCCATTCCATCTTACATGGATAATATTTGTCCAACGCAGGGCCTTTCTTTTCTTTTTGATAATAGCAAAGAGGAGGCATGAAATAAATCAGCTAGTACAAGAGAGTATGCAGGAGATTTGGATGTGGACCTTGGCTGAGTAATTCAATGTGAAGTTTTATAAGTGGCGATTTTAAAGTTCTGAACCGCGTCACATTTGGGGAGTATAAAGGACGTGCTAATTTATTTGGGTTTGTTTTTTTTATTTAGCATTCGGTTTTTATGCTCTGTCGAACAATGTGTTTTGTTGGCCCTTCTTATTATGACCGTCCAATTTCGATTAAGAATCTAGGAAAAAGATACGTTTGCAAATTCTATTGGACAGAGTTTTAGAAACTGCATCACCTAAAAACAAGGTGCAGCAGGAAATAGATACGTTTCCAAGTTCCATTGAAATGAATTCTAGGAACTGCATCACCTAGAAACAAGGTGCTGATGCACGGAAGGTTGCCTTCTGTCCATTGTGGAAATTATTATGCCTTCATTAATGATCCCAAATCAGGAAATTTTGTGCAGCTTTTGGTACCCAAAGGATCGAACTGCTTTGTTGACCCAGATAGTATCACCAATTTTGATTTCTGAGCAAAATTTAGGAGCATTGAAAGAATTGTTATGTTCACTAGGAATCAATACCTTTTTCAACTAAAGCCTAACTGTAATAAGTTTGATGGGGCTTTAAGAAGTAAAGGGGCAATTTGCATAGTCGAACCCGTTGGTAAATTTGGTTGAGATTTGGATGCTGGATGCTTCAGCAGTTTGAGGTTTTGAAGTAACCAGTCTTTGTTTTTAAACCTTCGAGCAAACCAAACACCCAAAAGGACGGACCCTTAACAAGGCATAATAAATGATACAAATGCCTTTATTTGGCATGGTTATTCTCAATGTTTGCATTTGCTCGAATTTTCAACATCCTTAGTACTTGCATTGACAAATTGAAACACCATATAAAGGGGGTCAATCCTTTCCATCTGCCCATTTTTTTCTTCCCCACAAGAAGCTAATCTGTAGGGCAATATCACATTGGCTCTATGTTTTCTGATAAACCATCTGGCTCTATGTTTTCTGATAAACCATCCGAAAAACATGGGATCTTCTTTCAAATTAAAATTTTCATAAACAGAGCAAAAACTTAACCACGATCTGACAAATAAAGGCATAATAAAAGGACCGACCAATTATGCCTTCATTTTGTTATGCCTTGCTTCCTTAGCAAGCCTTAAATTTGGTGGGTTAGGTATCATTCTTGGGGGCAAGGGAAATTTTTTACCATTGAATAGAAAAGCTTAGGAAAAAGTTGTTTTTCAATAGAAATTAAAAATACATATGTATTATTACTATTATATATACAAGAATTTATCACGGCGGCCGTCGCCACCACTAGTTTGTACTTTTTAATGTATGTATGCAAGAAATTGAATTGCTTTGAAGTGCAAATGAAAGAGAAGTAGATAAATATATAATGGGGCACATCTTTGTCGAAAATCTAGGATGATTTTAAGCTACAATGGAAAACTTGAGCCCATATTGCTTTTTGTATCTAAGTGGTAGCCTCCCACTTAGGTTGAAGCTTCCATCCATCCAATGTAAACTACACAACGTGCAATATGAATCAACAACGAAATTGTAATGGATGTGATGTTGAAACTTCATTCTAACACAATCAACAACGAAATTGTAATGGAACATTCTAGCATAGATAAAACTGTGATGTTGAAACTTCATTGTAACACAAGTACTCTCAGCTATGTTACACCATGCAAAGCCCATTCGTAGAGAGAGTTATTCTAAAGAAGAATTATGGATAAAACAACGAGAAGAGCCAAATATTAGGGTAATAATATTGGCGCAACCATGCCTTCTCTTACACTTGTAAATGTAGCAGATTTAACTGCACTACCAACAATATGTTGCTCATCTTACAATGGACTCAGTGTTGTAATTATTGTTGTTGCATATTGTCGTTCTACTGCAAGACGTATGAAGGTCAAAACCTTGTATCAAAGCGATATTTAACATCTCTGAAGAATCAAGAAACCCAAAGTTTAAATCAAGCTTCAAACAAAGCTCCCTATTTGCTTATATTCAATTACAAAATTCAATGTCTTAGCCCATCTATATAACAAACTCAAAGTATCAGTTGCTTCTATACTTTTACCATCAAACAAACTATATAACAAAAGACCATTTTGGATTGAGCATATCAAGGTATGGATTGAGCATATCAAGATAATTGTTTCAAAAGATGCAATACTTACCTTTCCAAAATCTCTTCATCTTTTTTGCTCTTCAGCTTGAGTCATCTAGACCGGTTTTGAACTTAGATTGTGCTTCACAAATTGTGTATGAATATTGAACTCAGAAGCTTGAAGACGAACATGATCAGCTCAACGAACTTACTGAATAGTCTCACAAGGAAATGAATAACTGCTAGTCATATGACATACACATCCTATATAACATAGATTTTGCATCCACTTCCACATCTCCAGCTTGTAGACCTTTGAATCTGTAACTGCCCTTCTTTTTTTGCAGGAATAATTGTGAATCTTGATCCCTATCAAGATGACAACTTGACGGATTACAAACTGCATTGTACAAACCTGTAAGGAGCCATGAAATAATGATCAGATAATTTAACACTAGACCTATCCCTGGGAGCATTCCTGATCCATGGACCAGAACTGGCCCACATGACCTATGCCAATTAAACCCATGTAACTCACGAAAGAAATTTCAATTTTATAATATACCACCATCATTTGAGTCTTCACTTATTTCTTAATGACCTTTGAGAATTCCAAGACCAATGGGGTCACCTATACCTTGTGGTGATTGCTCAAACATTGGAGAATTTGGCAGTTTCTGCACCAGTCCAGAACGGCCTTCTTCGATATTTCTAAAATAAAGTGACCTAAGTCTTGCTAAAGTTGGAGGTATTTGCATGTTTATCATAGACCACATTGAGTTTTATGTTTCCATGTTTTCTTGCTATCATCTGACATCGGTGGAAGCAGCCAATATTTTGGTCAAAAAAGCTGCTTGAGGTTCAAGAATTATTTCTCTCATATTATAACAAGTTTTGACTTAATTCTTGTGGCCATGAGTTGCTAATTATACGAGCTATAGTTTCATGATTTTTGGAGTGTTCATAAGCCATGTTAACCTCAATATTTACCAAAAGATTCTACTATACAGAATTCTGGACAAAAGTACATGTTAAAATGCTCCAATAACCACCATCAATAATGCCATGTGGGTAATAAATAATGTGTTCTATTTATATCTACAAAGAACATAAATGCATCTCCGCTCCTGGATCTCTCTGATCGTCGAATCACTGCCGGTGTCTAGTAGGTATTATATGCGATGGGCGAGATATAGGCTATAGCCTGTGTTAGGGTGGTGGCGACATGGGGCGGATTGATGGTGCAACTGTCCGGTTGACGTCATGCAGGCTGTGGGACTAGTGCGGCCTGTGCTGCGGCCTTTGCTTTCTGAAGCCTTGGGCTCAGCTCCTGCTGGGATTGCTACTGCCTTACCAATTCATGCAAGGACCGCTGCAGTTCTCCATGAGCCTCTGCATGGAGGCCCTTGCCTTGCTCGGCAAATGGCCGCCTGCAGCTTCTGCACCTTCCGATCTCGAGCAGCGAGGCTGTGCTCAAGTTCCAGCAAGCGGTTGTCCAGGGTAGGGTTCACTGCCGATGAAGGCACTTCCCGTGAGTCAAACCTACTCTGGAGGTCTCTTAGCTGTGACTGGCTTTCCTCAAAGGCCGCCTGAATGCCTCGTGTCATGTTGGTAGCTTCCTCAACTTCTTTTCAAAGGCGAGAGATGGTTGCCATCATCTCCTGTTCGGCCCATTGCCTATCCCCTATTATGGCTTCCATGGTAGTAGACAAGGCGTCCATGCAAGCATGCAAGTCCGCGAGATCTTGCTTGTCCTATTGCCTCTCGAAGTGTGCCAAGCGGATGTCGTCTTTCATCTGCTGGGTGCGAGTCTCCAACTCTACGATTCGATATTTCTCCACCGTCAGTTGCCTTCTTAGCAGGTGGGATATTGAGGACTGCACCTCTTTTGTCAGGCCTGCAATTCGGGTACTGTTACCTCAATTCGCCTCAAAATATTTCCACGCTTCTGCCAATGCTTGGTTTATCGTGGGACCTGAGCAACTATCAATAGTTTGTCGGACCGACCTTGTTGATTGGGCCTTCGCATGTGCCCCTTCCTCATGGAAGAGGGTTCTCTCTTGTCTCGCTGTCTACTCTGGGCCATCTTCGTAGTGGCCCCTCAACTTGGTCTTCCCCAGAGGGTTCATCATGCGAGGGGGCATAAGGTCGTCGGTGTTCCTAGGCAAGAGGTTGGATTAAAGGGGGCTGGGCATCCAGATTGGGATCAAGGTAGGAGGGTGGCCATAGCTGTTTGGGGTAAAGGAGACGAGGTCCAGGCAGAAATTAGGGCAAAGCAGAGGTGTTGCTTCAAAGAGGTTTGGATGCTTAGAATCCATAATGAAGACTCAAAAATCTCGTTGATATAACAACTTGGGCTATGGTGGTAAAACCCTAGTGAGAGAATGGGCAGAGAAGTGTCGCTTCAAAGAGGTTTTGGATGCTTAGAATGGGGTTGGGGAGGAGGGAGGGAGGGGGAGAGGGATGGGTATGTTATGAATAAATACGATCTAACTAAATTGGTATATTGTTTATATTTATCACACAGTACCACTCGATTGGCTGGGGAAAAACTAGCGTTGAAGCAAAAGGTCTGTAGCTTGATAAATGGCCGATTAGGCTTCGGTGCAACTAGAGCATTGTAGAGAGGTCAAATCACCCAAGGAGTGCCGAATCTGGCAAATTGTTACATGGCTGGCATTGGATGCTTCCAGCATACCAATTGGTGCGGTATAGATACTGCTACCCTTTTGAGAAAAAGGAACACAATTTTTCCCCGAGAAAGCATCCTCCTATTCTGTTGTATTCTCTTACATGTTGGGAAAGCATCTCAGAAGAGCCAAGAGGTCTTGCCTTTGGTTTTTTTTGGTTTTGGGGGAGGGGAGAGGAGAGGGCGAGGGTCAAGGACACCGAGGGTAGTGGCGGAACAGTGATGGATGCAGTACTTGGCTATGACAATCTAAGTCTATTAGGATTACTGAACCGACAACAACCATGAGCTTGTAATTCATTACATTCTCTAATTTTATTACTACAAGTTATTCCCTTGAAAATATTTCAGGATATGGGTTTTCTTATACATCCTTATTGCACTATCCTTATTGTTTCTTTTGGATCATTGGATCCAAGCATAGTTCCATGAATATGCCAAATAAAGGGCCGCGGAATTTACACATCAGCCCCACGTATAAGTTTGCGCACCCCATATGCCTAAATACGTATATACATACATGGTATACTTAATTCCATACACATAAGAAATGCATAAACTACCATTGTGCATTCACAAGGCACAGATAACAAGAGACGAGAGTGAAAAACAGATAGGAAGAAATACGAGTGGAGAGGTGCCATTCAATGAAAACATCATATAGCCTGAACAAAAATACATTTTTAGCAGAAGTTGGAGTCTTCTTCTGACTCCGAACCTCCTAGTTGCCCTGGATTCTACAGGTTTCAGACTGCAAACTTCGAAGCCTAGATTCATAAACCAAGTCCACATAGAAGCCTCAGAAAAAGCCTCACAGAAAAGCTGTTTACAACAACAGATAGTTAAAGCATGTCTGCATCTGGCCGCCCTTCTGCGTTCTCGCCTCACCTCAGAAATAGAGCTCTTCCTTCGCTGTTCTCACCCTTCTTTGCCCTTCCTCGCCCGACCTCAGAAATAGACCTCCTCTGCATCCGGCTTCCTCTGTATCGCGAAGGAGGCTCCAGGGCAGCGGGAGCAGCATCTGGCCAACCCGCCATGGCCGCCATCTCCTCCAGCACATGGGGGCGAGGATCAGCCGCCCGCCATGCTCGGACGACCGCTGCCACGAATCTGTAACAGAAAACCATAGGCATGCCAAAAAAAAGTTTCACAAAGCCAAAACCTTAGTAATTGGATAATTTGGGAACCTTATGGGTTTTCTAATTCCTCGACTCAGGTACAAGCTATTTCAAAACTTTCTGGTGTTCCCGGGATTAGTAGAGCGGAAGTTTGCCATTTGGCGGGACTTCTTGGGCGTTGATGGTCAGTTTGTACAGCAGTAGAGTTGCAGTTTTTCTGTGAGTTTGTTGTGGAGTGTCGAGGTATCGCTGTCTCTTTGGGGCAGTTCTCCTTCCTCCTCACTTGCTTTGGAACATTACCATTCTTTTAATATATTGATGACACAGTTTTTCAAAAAAAAAAAACCTTAGTAATTGCATAATTTGGGAACCTTATGGGTTTTCTAATTCTAGTAGTAACGGTTGTACTAATCCATTTATATGAGTTCCATGTTCAAATTGGTCTCCTATGGACGTAAGACATTATATTCTACTCATTATGAGAAGTAAAATCCACATCGAATTGTCTACTTCAGTTTCCTTTATTTTTATGTGCTTCTAGCTATGAGCATAGAGAGGAACAAAAATATCAAGTCCCACCATAGTAGATAGATAAGGATTTTAATGTCCGGGGAGACCACTGTAGGCCATGGGGTGGTACAATGCAAGGGCACGTAGCCCAGATCAAACTAGGGGTAAAACCCCACTATAAAACAACGAGCATATAGCCCAAATAAACACCATAAAAATAATGAAACAAAGGAGACACGGCTACACGTAAGCCGTCCATGGACCAAAAGGCCACTGATCTCGAATGACAGCCTCACCTCTCCATATACTGCCCACTTTGTTGGCGTGCTTGTCGAAGCCGACATAATTCCTTTCTCCGCCGGTAAAGCTATGCTGGAGTGAGACTCCTGAACCGAAAAAGTGGTGCCTCTCAGATGATTGCCATGCCAAAATATGAATCATGGAAAAGGCATCTGTAAAATGCACTAACAAATGGCGAAGTCAGTTGGGTCGACATGCTCCAACCCTTTGTGTCGAGGCGATGCCGTCCGCCAGGATGTGCACCACCTCTGTGAAGAAACATACCACCTCATCTGTAGCAGTGCAAACATTCTGCTTCTTGGCTCCGACGATACGCATGTTCAGGCCTACGAACTGTTATTGTGCCACATATCGGCATCAAAGGTGCCAATGGAAGTTCCCAAAGCTCCAAATCTCGACAGGGGTGACACGGGCTTGCGAAATCTGTGCTTGGTCGATTCGGACCAAATCCCTGCTGGGTAGAGTCCATGCTGGGAGAAATGTCCCAAGCGAAACAATTGCCGGGTAGATTCGATGCAGGCAGAATGGATGCTGGCAGGAATCGAATGCTAGAAGACGCATTCGGGACCTGCTATTGCCTGGCTGCACAAGGCGAGAGGCACTAGGCAGAGATAACCATTTCTTTCATTTACTTGTCTACTTCCTCTTCGTCAATCAAGAGGCATGTTTCAAATTGAGTTGAAAATACAGGTATTAGTGGCCGTGAAGGTCTCAAGTGGTGTACACGTGGATGCCACGTCATGGCTCCATAGCGCAAAATGAATCCTATCCATGGTGGTTAACGGAACGAAGTGTTATTGACTAAGCAGCGAAGGAAAAGGCTAGATACAGGGGCCTTTTCTTCGTGCCCTAAATCCCACTTAGGGTTTTTCTTCAGCTCGGATTGCTGGGCGCTTCTGCCTTGGTTCTTCATGAATCTGGCCTCGGCCTGTAATACATCTTAATTTACCGCCAACATATGCCCTCTGGACTGCTGTGCCATTGCTCTGGAGCTCGATTTCGTCGAATATGTCCACCGATAGAGGTAACAATTATTCTAGCTCTTCCACAGAAGATGACTATCGCCCAGTTTCTAAATCCCGCAGAGCTAGTTCTAATAACTCTGACGGGAGCAATGAATCAGAACAGGACGATGATGAACAGGAAATTTGCCAGATTGGTGACCAGGCTTGTAGCATCCCACATGAGCTGTTTAGTCTTCCAGATTTGAAAAATATTATGAGCCTCGATACTTGGAATTTTTGCTTGACTGAAGAAGAAAGGGAAAGTCTTATGTTATATCTCCCTTCTCTTGATCAAGATGGTTTTCAGAGAACTTTGAAGGAGCTCTTGGGGGGTAAGAATTTTTACTTTGGAAGTCCTTTGAGTAAATTTTTTGAGCAATTGAAAGGTGGTTTTTTGAGTCCACCTGTAGCTCAGTACATGGAAGGGTTGAAATACATAGAAAGGAAAGAGCATTATCATATATTACGCGATTATCATGATGGCATGGTAAATTATCTGCTGGAAATGCAGAAGCTATGGGAGGATTACCCAAATGCAGAACTTGATGAGCGGCTCCAGATTTGGAACTCTTGGAAGACCAGTAAGGTGAAGCCTGATCCATCCAAATTGTCAAGGAAAAGGTTCTCAGCCTTGTCCAGATCTAAACTACACAATGAAGGACCCAAAGGCGTGTTGAAGGTGAAAGGTGCAGTTCCAATAGAAGCATCAAATATAGAGATAGAAATGAATGATGAATCTTCTGCAATGATTCCTTCAAAAAATCTTGGGCAACCTGGGCCAAAAGGAGTATTAAAAGTAGCCAGGAAGGCCCATTTTAAGGAAAGCTTACTGGAAGATACAGCAGATATAAATTATTTTGGTCTACCTTCTGGGGAAGCTAATTTTCAAGTTGAGGGTGAATTGGAATATGGACTTCCTTCACATACTGAGTTAGACAGTATAATGTTCTCAGAAGAGATCATGACAGCCAATTTTGATCAGCCTCCCTCCAATAAAAAGAGGAAATATAATGGCTTAATTCAAACGAAGAAAATTCAAAGATCAGCAAAAGCAGACTATAGATTGGCCGAGGACCAGAGAAGCAAAAACCTCGAGTACTAAATTATCTTGAGGAGAAAGGAAGTCATCTTTTATAAGATGACGTGCCCAGAAAAACCATATGGATGATGATCTTATAGATATCCCAGGTTTCTGGTTGTAGAAATGAAAGACTGGAGATAATTGACATCTTCTTTGAAATTCTTGCTGCTGCAAATGTATGATCTTAGCGTTGCAGTCCTAATTTTTATCTTACGAATATGTTTCATGTTACTATAAAGGCATGATTTTAATGCAGAATAAATCAGGTTCAGGCACTCTCATTTAGAGAGACATACTTGGTTATCCCTTATTTTAAAAAGTCATTCCTTATTTTAAATCATACCACAAGCTTGTTGCGCTCATTTTCAAGTGTGAGCAATTTCTGCAGAGGCTTGGAAGCTGGTAATGGAATGATTTTTTCCAAGAAGAGCAAGATTGGCTACAACGGCCATATTCCAAAGGGTGAAATTTATCTAATGATATTGTTCTCTAAAGCTCTGTTATTGCATATTGCACTGATGGACCTGAAACTGAATATATTGAACCAAAAATTTTTGGCATCTAAAAAGATCTAAATATTATGACAAAAAGCATTTTAGTGAACCAAAAATGTTGCAAGGCTAAGCTTCAATGTTTCTTCAAATTCTCAACAATTTCTTCAGGAAATGCTCAAGCCCAATGGTATGAATGATCTTATATGGTGCCCCCTCGCCATCTCATCTCTATTCTCTCTCTATCTCTTCACACCCCAAAGCCCCCCTTTTCCTTTTGTCATTCTATTCCCTTCTCTCTTTATACTCTCTCTATTTTCCTCATCATTAGGCAGTTCATATACGTCAATGTTGTGGATCTCTTAGCCTACATCCCGGCTGACATGAAACAACATGTTGAGATGCCACGTTGCTCTCTCCTCTAAATATCTCCCTTTCATCTAAGTTTAGAATCTATCTTTGCGGACGTTAAAATATACTTCCTTCCTTCCTTCCTTCCTTCCTTTAGATTACCTTTTCTACATGTATGTATATATGGTCATATTATTGAATACAATTCTATTGCTTTTGGGATTACTTCTTTGTCTCTTCCTTTTGCATGCTTTTTATCTAGATTCAATATGGTATCAGAGCAACAGGTAATAATTGTGAAGGGCGACTCGTCGGCAAAAACGATTTTCAATGGTACTCGATATCCTGGTTGGAAGAAAAAAATAAAATGTATGTTGGAGAGTGATGATTTGCTTGACTATGCCGTCGGTAAAAAGGGGTGTCTGAAGCAACCAACACAGAATAATCTATTGATTACTTCTGGACCAAATTTTGATGCATGGCTTAAAGAGGAGGAATAATGGAAAATTAAAGATCGTGCAGCGCGACGTTATCGTGTTATTTCAACTTTACCTGATATTTAGGATTTGTCTAATAGTGTTGGAGGAGAATATGAGGATTTATCTGATCAATTACATGAGAATATTATTGCACTAGATGATCATGACACTATATCACATGGAGACCACTCCGTACAAACCTCTGGAGTTATGTCTCAGCAAGAGTTTCATGATACACGTATTTCTAGACGGTGTCCCCCGGTTACTTTGGGCTACATATCTAAACGAGGTGCACCCTGGACTACCACAGTCGTCGGATTCATCGATCCTACGACCCAAATCGTATGTTGGGGCCTCTGTGTACCTCTCGTTTTGCTTATAGTCATTTATGATTGAAGGCACCTATGATTTTGAAATATGAAATACGATTTCGCCTAAGGTTTTGAGGGAATATCGAACCTCTATACGGCGTTGCTTAAGATTTTAGAATATGAAATACGGGAGCTTGAACCTCTACCAAAATAACTCAATGTCCTAATAAGACTACTTTAACAAATGTACCCAGTGAGCTAATGTGATTATTTTTTATCTTCAACGTTTTTTTTTTATAACAACAATTGTTTAGGGACATATGATCTATGGTTTCAGAAATTGTTATTTTTACATCCATATCAAATCCCCCTGAAACCCCCTGTTATTTTGCTACATATTCACACATACCATTAACACAAACCATTGCTGTTAACACATTTAAATTAAAATCCCCCTTAAATCCCCTTTGGTTTGGGTGCATATTCACACGGGGGGTTACGAAGGGCAGCGAGAGCCCCAAAAATATATTTACAATACATGTACAAAATTAACACCATTAAGTACATTCTCTCAAACCTTATAGTTGCAAACCTTAATATATAGTATACAAAAACTTGTACATGCATACCCCACAAACGAGGATCGCTATGTACGGTCCAGATTTTGGAATAAAGAGCAAATATGCCCATCCGACAGCTCTCGTTGCCCGGAGTAACCCCCCGCGTGAATATGCACCCAAACCAAAGGGGATTTAAGGGGGATTTTAATTTAAATGTGTTAAATGCAATGGTTTGTGTTAATAATGTTAATGGTAATTGTGTGTTGATTGTTATATTAAGAAAATTTTTGGGCCCTTCGGGCCCTAACTAATGCAAACTTAGATAAATGTTATGGGCCTAAATATTAATTACTAAAAAGCACAATAACATCAAGACAAACAAATTATTCCCATTGCAAACAACTATGAGTACATTTTGTAATCTCAATTCCCTGCCAATTCAAAGAATTTGGAGCCTTATTCTGGCCAGTATGCAGTATTTAATGGTGAAACTATACACTAGTTCATCCCATAAGCAATTGTACTATACACTAGTTCATCCCATAAGCAATTGTCATGCTAAACTGAAGTGTCCACTAGAGAGATAGTTGTGTCTTGATTCTCTTTGCTCCGTGATTTACAAGTGAAGTAGAACACACTACTCGACATACAATCAACCACGCTGAGAAATGTGTACATCCCTATAAGAAGGGGGGCTTCGCACATCTTTGAAGCCGCATCTATCTTATAACCGTATCGAGGCACCCCAATCATCCTGTACTGGAATAAACTGTCCAGAGATGCCATGCTTAAATTGTTCAAGACAAACAGAAGAAGAGCTACCTGAGTTCTTCCTTTCACCAAAGCATAGGCTCAACAACAATGAACTGGGGCAACAATGCCCCTTCTTGCCGCAACCATCCAAGTGCAATTATAACAATGACATAATGAAGGCAAATTCTGAAATATCAGATTTCTGTAACATTCTTAAAACAATAATATTGATTGAGCACTCCATGAAAGGTAAAAGACAATAAGATCAAAAACTAACCAAAATTTGAGGTGATAAGTTTCTTAAAACGAGAGCTGCATATGTATGAAAAGAAAACAATGACTACAACGTACCTCCTGTTCAGTCAAATTGGCTTCCATAACTTAATGAAATGCCATCAGTAGGCAAGCGGGCAGTTCTCATGATCATTTCCAATGCTGCCTTTGTTTTAGTTTTAGTTCATCTAAGGATATACTCTAGATGGAAGGAGAAGGATCTATGCCAGCTGAAGGACATTTGGTCAGAAGAAAGGGGTAAATGGAAAGCTTGGTCGTCAATCAAGAAGATTGTGAGAAATACACAAGGGGACAGAAAGCTCTTTGAATGAATAAGGAAAAAAGTGGACATGATTTCAGGGATAGAGGGAACACATGAGCAATGGATAATCAAGGATGAAAGAGGGCAAATTCTCAAAGAGGGTTCTATATAATCTGTTGCGACATAGAGAGCCACTAAAGACTTGCAATCGAATAGGATATTAGGAAGAAGAGATATTGTCACATCTGGTGGATAGTTGGAACTTATGGTGCAGTAGAAAAATCCAGCATTTCATTTGGTTAGCTTGGCAAGGTGGGCGGGCCACGTTAAATCGGCTCAAACAAAGGAAACTTGTCAGTGATACAAATATTGCAGAGGAAAAGTGGCTACAAAGTAACAAAGTAAGGAGTGCTTCTATTTATGCAGCTCCTCTTACTTACAACGCCTCTTATCTAACCTGACATTAATTTAGCTGGCTCAATCCCTGATGCAATAAGGCGTACTAACGCAAGCCCACCTTCAACCAGCTCAAGATTTGGCAGTGACAGTGACAAAAACAGTGAGATTATTCTGCAATACGGCTGACTTCGACATATTTACAAATGTGCTGCCCTCAGGCTTAATAAAGTTAGCATACTTTAGAAACCTGTCCGTGGCATGCTCCTGTCACAAGAGGTCGTGCTGTTTTGGAGATAATTGCTTCCTTCACTTTTTCTACAAATCCTGTCAGAATGTGTCATGGAATGTTCAGAAGAATTCATTTGAAGGGTGATCTGCAGATATTTTTCCCATTGCAAGTACCTGGCCACAATGTAACACTTTCTTAATGAGAAGGAATCCCTTCATTCCATTAAGCTCAGCAATTTCTTCTAAGGTGAATTTCATGCTCGAGTTCTGCAAATCAGATAGATAGGTTAAAAACTTGAAACATCTGCATAAGCGATATAGGTTAAAAACTTGAGTTGCAAGGCTATATAAAAACATTACTAATGGAACCTCGGTAAGAAGAATAGCGAAGAGCAATCCCAGCCTGGACCCTAGGAAACGGAGCTCCATCTGCCTGGCCATCATAGGTTCGTCATGCTTACGGATCAATTTCATGGCAACCATGGCGCAGGCTATATAGCATACAAGAGATGATACATGAGATAATATTGAAACCATATAAGCATCCTTGGTTTTGTTCTCAGGACTCTGCCTTTTTCCTTTTGCCCTGCAAAAATTGTAAACGAATTCTTTCTAAGAATGTCACATTAATCTTACCCGATAACTAAGAGACTTACTCTTGTCGCTGCAACTCGGGCCCTGTAGAATCAATTAGGGAAAAGTGGAACGGTCTGAAGATTTTGGCATCGAATTTCTGATCGCAAAATGTAGCATCCACCCTGATTGGCGACCACTGCTTAAAATGTGACAAAAAGGACTTACAGTTCATAAGTCCAGATGCCGTCTTAGGATGAGTCAAGACTTCCCAGCTCCATGAAAATCGATCTCAGAACTCATGCAACGTAATTCTTTCTTCTGCAACCCGTCTAATCCCTCCATGGTCCTGCCATAGCGAAACTGCCATGGAGCTCCTGGAAGCCAAAAAAGTATTTCGTGAACTTCCAAAGGAGCTGCACTGCTTAATCTGCCCTAATCCGAAACCTGGCTTGATCTACCCAAAGGACGGAATCCCAAGCACCCTACTTCTAGGAGAACCCTAAAGTGACAGCTCTCGAGCCTTGCATGCTATATTACAAAGTTTTTTTTTTCAAGGAGTTAAACCATTGTCTAAGTGCCATAAAAAACAATGAAAGCGTATGCGCACTCTAGATGTACGCATTAGTACATCAATTGAAATACACCACAAAATCATAGCAAAACCTTAGTGAAAAGCGTACAAAAATACAAAAGTAACCCCCTGTTATTATGCTACATATTCTAACGAGATGCACTCTGGACTACTACAGTTGTCGGATTCGTCGATCTCGATCCTACGATCCAGATCGTATGTTGGAGCCTCCGGGCACCTTTAGTTTCGCTTATAGTCATTTATGATTGAAGGCGCCTATGATTTTGAAATATGAAATACGATTTCGCCTAAGGTTTTGAGGGAATATTGAACCTCTTTATGACTTTGCTTAAGATTTTAGAATATGAAATACGGGGGCTTGAACCTCTACCAAAATAACTCAATGTTCTAATAAGACTACTTTAACCAATGTACCCATTGAGCTAATGCGATTATTTTTTTTTTCTATAACAATCCATTCAATTGTTTAGGGATATATGGACTATGGTTTCAGGAATTGTTATTTTTACATCCATATCAAATCCCCATAGAACCCCCTGTTATTTTGCTACATATTATACTTTTGTGTTTGTTACCAAGCCCGTTACTATTCATGATGCTAAGTTCTGTATGAATTAGATCTTTGACTTTTTTTTCAAAAATTATTTATTGACAATATTGCTAAAGCATTTGACACTATACCGCGTCAAAAGTTATTGGATCATCTCGGCCAGCTTGGAGTACCTGATGATTGGATTCTAACAATTGGAAGATTTCATGAGACAGTAGGAGGCAGAATTGTCACTCCAGAAGGCTTATCTGATGTAATCATTGGTGATATAGGTGTAAAGCAGGGCTGCCCGCTTTCGCCTACACTATTCGGGCTATACATTGATCAGCTGGAAGTGTTCCTTCAACGATCAGGTTGATCATTTCCTCGTATATACTAGGAGATGGTAATATTACTACTTTATGCAGATGATTTGCTTTTGTTTGCTCATTCTCCAGTAGACTTGCAGCAACTTGATGCATTAGCTGATTTTTGCTTGCAATTTGGTCTTACAGTCAACTTGAACAAAACTAGTATCTTGTGCTTTGGGAAGCAACAAACAATATTATACTACCAGGGTAAGCCAATTGAGACTGCATACTCCTATAATTAACTTGACCATGAGGTCTCGGTTGGACGTAAAGTATGGACTAAAGGCGTGGATCACCGGACGTCAACTGTCTTAAAAGCTCTTTATGCATTGGCAAATGTATGTAAGCATGCACATATCACCGTTTGGCCTTTGCGAAAAAAGCTCTTTGATGCATTGGTGCTACCAGTGGCTCTGTATGCGAGTGAGATATGGGGGCCTTATATCTGTAAATCCAAATGGAATGAACTGGAATCACTGCAGAAGACATGGATGCACCCGACTTTAAAGGTCAAGCGGGCTGTACCATATGAAATTATGTTGTTTGACAGTGGACCTTTCCCTCTAGAAATACATGCTATGTACAGGACAACAAAGTATTTGCAGAGAAAGAATGAGATGGATGATAACATCTTGGTGAAAAATGCTTTAGATGCTTCAAATCGAATTGCAGCAGAAGGTAAAGCATGCTGGTACCGAGACCTATGTAATTGATTTGGTAGATTCAGCCTGCCTATTAATGGTATGTGATGGGTTTAAAAAGAGAGCCTTTTTGGCTTACTATGATTTTACCAACAAGGCAAAGGTTGGCTATTATATCAAGGATTTTAACCCTACCAGAGAACACAGGATACAACCATATTTGTGCCATTATGGTGTGTCTCCTGGATTGGTTCGGGCCATTGCTTGCACACGCATGAGCTCTCGTCGATTGATGATAGAACAAGGTCGTTGGCTAAAAATTGATGTTGCTCAAAGAATTTGCTCCTGTGGCTCTGATGTTGAAACTGAAAAACACATCTATTTCTGTGTCAAACATGATAGCATTCGTGCTAAGTACCCTATGACAGATTGGAGTATCCCTCTAGACGACATGTTTAATCAGCACAATATGCTACCCTATATAGGCAAGTATATTCGTGAACTCCTAGAGAGTGTCAAATCTAGCTGATATGATTTGAATCTACCAATACTGTTGGTCCCATAGCCCAAGGACTTCTGTGGACGTTAATAAAATAATATTATTATTATTAATATTATTCTTACTCCCAAATTTGAAGTATTGAAAACATCTAATGGAATGGTTTTTATTTTTTTCTCAAATTTGATGGTTTCGCTATCCCGATTTCCTAGCCTTCATAATCATTTCTAATTTTAGCTCTTTTTTAAGTATATTTTTTTACAAAAACAAACCATGCACTTAATGTGGTGCCAAAATGCATGAAAAAATAATCTGAACCCTTGGAAATTTTCAAGTTCAGCCTAAAAAGTTCAGTTTTAAGAGCATGGTGTGTTTGAAAGGGAATCTTTGAAATGACCTTGTTTAAAGCAAATTAAGGAATGAAAAAATGTATTTACGGCCAACATTAATCTGGCTATGAAAGGCAGCTAGAAAAGATGTTGAATATGACAAAAGATGACTCGGAGAGTCGATTTTATATGCACAAAAAAGTGAGAATGAGAAATCTGAAATCAAAGGATCAAGTTGGTTAAAAGTTGTGGGATCCAGGGAAAGTTTCAGAAGCTTGAGTTCTTCGGGACGAGGAACACGATAGGAGAATAGGGATGAAAAGATTGAAAACGATGAAGATCAGAGAAATATCATAAAGATTTAATAATATTAAAGAAGTAGGCTAAGCCAAAGTTATTATACTGGTGAAAATATTATTGGCAAGTTGGAGCAAGAGGGCAAGGTGACAACGAGAACATATGGTGGATACATTTTGCAACATAGATTGGGTAACATCATAATCAAGATGAGGGACAAGCTATTGTTCAGGATCATAGAATAATTATATAAGTACGAGAAATTTATCGCATCGGCCTTGGCCCTCGCGAACATTTCTTTTTTCCTAAGTCTACTATGGGGGAATTTGTGTCAACTTGAAACCGGCGTGAAAATCATCTTCAACCTAATCTCAAACAACGATGATTTGCCTTTATATTGAAGAAAATAGTGTTATTTCGAGCATCTCAAAATGGGGTTCAAAAACCGAGATTCACATTGCAAGCATCAAGTTAGACAATGCTACACTATGTTGTGTTTAAGAGTAACATTTAAATAAACCCTTATTAAGTAAAGGAAGGAAGGAAGGAAGGAAGGAAGGTATTTTTATCGTCCACGGAGACCAATCGGTCTATGGGACCCAATACAAAAGCGCAGCAAGCGGATTACTACCCGGATTAAAAAGCCCCCGCCCCGAAGTGTTTTCGAGGGAAAAACCGTGGCAGCAATCAGCCTGCTGACAAACTGTTCAAATATACGAAATGCAAAAACACACAAATGTATACACTCATGTACCGTACCCATAGTGCCTGATCAGCGAGCAGCCAGGCGGGGGCAAAGGTGGGCTCGCAGATCCAGTACCTCCTGAATGTACGACCCTAGGGCACGTACTGACGGTGTCTTCATCAGCAAATGTAGGGGCAAGTCCGGCCGCACTAAGGGAATGTATCTGGCCCGGATCTGACTGAATCCTGGGCAACTCTGGAAAGTGTGAGACTCATCCTCAATGGCACCCGCTTTGACAACCTAACAGAGCTCAATCCCGGCGAGGGCTCCCCAATCCACCGCGCCCTCGGATGCGAGATGGGTGGGCACCTGTCTTGAATGGAGGCAATGAGTCCGCTTTTTTTGGGGCCGGGAACGCAGGTAGAGCTGAGGGCCCCGGGCCAACGCGGGTTGATGTGCTCCTTGTAATGGGCCGTTTTGACCTGCTCTAGAGCGCCGGGGTCCCAGAGCTTGCCAAGGAAACAAGCGTCCAGGTATTCCCGCAAGCTGCCACGATCGGCCTCTGTGTCCACCTGCACGCATCTGTGCTCCTGCACGTTCCATCTGGCGAACCACTGATCTCTCTTACCCCTCCAACAGGCCCTGAGCCGCTGGGCCCATTGCCACAAAGCGAAAGCCAGTCGCGGGGAGCCGAGCATTACCCATATTAACCACTTTCCTCGAAAAGTAGGCGATGTGTCTATCAAGGGGCTGCCCGGGCGGCAAGAATCCAGTTTCCTGCAGCAGAATTTGATAGGGGACTGAAGGTTTCACCCCAAGTGCCCGTGCCAAAAATGCCTTCTGCACCTGCTCCAAGTCATTCCAGGTCGCCAAAGAGACGATCGGGCCCCAAACCTCGACCGATCATGAAGGGCGAGGCTTCGACCCGGCACCAAACAGATGTGACTGATGGCCCCAATCATAGAGCTCTGCCTGGTGACTGTTGTTTTGCATGGCATAAAGCGCTTTCCAGCCTGCTGTCACCCGCAAGCGGATGGATGTCTCCCAACAGAGCGAGGAGGGGAACTCCACCCCTAGGTACTTGTAGGTGGGCGTACCTCCATAGGCTGTCCTCGATATGTGAGTGCAGGAGGCATGGGGTGGCGTGAAAAGGATATGAGAACCACCCTGGTCTTAGCCAGATTCACACGCATGTCCAGCCTTTGTCGAGGAATGTGTCTAGGGCATCCAGATGAGGCGCGCATAGCTTCGGGGTGTGAGCCGGAAGGTCAACATCGTCGCATAAATGAGTCGGGGATGACACAGTGCAAAAGCTGTATGCCATCCCCCCCATGCTCAGTAAGCCAGAGCTCCAACTGGTCAATGTAGAGGCCAAAAAGTGTTGGTGAGAGGGGGCAGCCCTGCCGGACCCCGATACTACTGGTGAATGCTTGGCCCGTCGGCTGCATCCTGCCAAAACAACTCTCATACAGCCTGTATATGGCATTCTGCACATGCAGCGGCAGCCCCAGTTGACGCAGTCTTGCCCACAACTTTTCCCGGGGGACCGTATCGAAAGCCTTCGCGAAGTCCACAAAGCAGCAATACAAGTCCTACCGATGGTTTTGGCTGTCTTCAATCAGTGCCCGCAGTGTAAAGATATGGTCAATCGTTGAGTGGCGGGGTCTAAAGCCTGCCTGTGTGAGGGCTCGCACATCTGCTGCCTCTGCCAAAATGCCATTTTAATGTTGAAGTTGTTAATTGGTTGGGTGAAGATAAAGTTAACCTGTTTTTGGTGATTCCACGGCAAAAATATCCCTTCCAGCGGAATCACCAAAATCGCGCAGTAACTGCGCAGTCAAGCTGACTGTGTCTTCCCCTTAACCATTTTTTTCTTAGATCTTTGAGCTTGAATACCTCGTCCGATCGAGCCCCAAATCCATTCGAATCACTTCTACGTGGGTCGGAATGAGACGGATTGGAGGAGGTCATCCATGCAATCCAAAAATCAAATCGAGCGCCTCCAGATTCAGCCAGTTTCAAAAGGGCAAAAAATTGTCCTCAAAATGCGTAATTGCTGCGTTACTACGCAGTTTGGGTGAGTGATTTCGCGGGGCGGAATTTTTTGGTGGTGATTCAGCCGGAAGGAATATCTCTGTCACAGAATCACAAAACCGGGATAACTTTATCTTCACCCTAATTGGTTAAGATTAGATCTTAATAATGATAGTCTAGAGGCTTATATTCGAAGCCCTTTTGATCTCGAATTGTGTAAGATCAAGGGCTACTTTTCGAGAATGATCAATTCCTTCACTAAATCGAGTTACAGAGATGTTGCCCAATGCCATTTTTGATGGTTTTGCAGTGCTGGAGTTCCAGACTTTTGGGGGTATTTTTGCATTTTTTACATTGGTCAACCCAAAAGCCCCATCAACTCACTTGTTTACTGGGTCAAATTAATCAATTTATGGTGAAAACCACTATGTTTCACCCAAAACCCAGCCATTCAATCCTTGAGCTACTATACAATTAGATTGCCCCTTCTCACAATAAAAAACCCATCCATTGTAAGTACTGTTCTTCAAATAGTGGCTAAATTAGTCATATATACATTTATTTTATGATATACACACAGATTAATGCGTTTAAGGAATCATTTCTCAACCACCTAGCAGATGATGCAATGCACCACATAAAAGCTTAACCAAATATCCAATTTATACCCATAGTATAGTTCATGAGTTTGTCCAAGAAGACACTGAGGCATGTAGCAATTATACATATTACTCTGCAAGTTATTTGTAGAAGTGTAAGCCGTTCATTATCTAGGAATTGCCCAAATTTTACCCATGCAACTTATTTTAAACTGGCCCATGGTTGGAGATCCAAGAATAGCCCAAAATTGGCCATGCAGATTTTGTTCTTCACTTCCTATGGAATGGCTTCCATTTCCTTGTCTATAAAGTTCTTTTCTCTAATCCTTTTGACAACCAAGTTAAGCATCCTTGTCGGCAGTTTCGAATTATCCTGATATAACCTCACTCCCTAGTTAGGATCCCTTGCCTATATTGCCCACTTTTCTGAAAGCCTCTTGCCTTACTCCCTTCCTCTGTGATTGGCATTAACTCACATGAAATCGCAATTGGCATTGGTTAAAGAAGTTGATACGTGACTGTTAGACGTATCGCTTTCTAAGCCTGCAAAGTATTTTGCTACTATGATCATATCTGAAATGTGGAGTATCCTGGATGTTTTACAATGACAGAACCACGGTATGAAAATTGGCATTGTTATACAAATTCTTAAATGACAATTATGCATACAACCATAAACCTTAACTTTTGTTGCTCCTTTGTTCCACGGTTTGCCTGCAATAATATATACACTTAGCAAATAAGTGGCTATAAATTAACTATCTTGCCTGTAATAATATATTGGTTAGCAAATAAGTGGCTATAAATTAAATGGCAGAAGACTATTGATTAGCAAGCATACTTGCTTAATGCTTTTTTTTTTTTTTTATAGATTATCTATTGTTGGAGTGATATCTCCAAGGTTATCAACATATAACTGCATAACCTCGTTAAAATTCCAATTCACAAGCTTTCTATCTATCGTAGAACATATCACGAAACAACCAATCACTCATAAAATACAGGCCATGGAGCGTCTAAACACAGAAGTAGATGTTTACCCGACTAAGCTGTCTGGTATCCTCTATTTGCAAATAAGCTGGTGACAGTAATCCATGGAGTTGTAAACATAATATCTTCCTTCAAGAGAACCTCTTAAGAACTTACAGAGATGCAACAGCGGAGTTTAGTTTGAACAACATCGATTTCCCAGTCACAAAAATTTCCCAAACTTTTCCAGCTCCAATATTTAAGCTTAAATAGAATCCAGCTAGTCAGATTAGAAAGAAAAATCCAATCGATCCATACCCCAGAACATTCTGGAGACTGCAACCCACAATCCATCTACCAGAATGCAAAGCTGACATAAAATCACACACCATCTTTTCCATTTTGCTGATCTTCTCTGTTCTCGCAAGCAAGAACAACGCGTTGGCAAATCCCTGGCCAGAAGATATGGCGATAACACTATGTTGGATGTCTACGATGGCAGAAGCACCTGCTGAAGAAGAATCCAGAAGTGCCCACCGCCATAACATTGCTTCTTACCATTCCTTTGAGAAGACAGCCTATAACACTAAAAAGCCTAAAACGAGATTCGTATTCCACAATTGACGGGTTGGCCACTGCATCGAGGATTCCATATCCGAGAATTTGGCTGTTAAGCTTTCTTTGCGACAACCAGGAAGTCCCGTGAGCCAGAAACAAAGGCATTTATGAATCCTTTCTTAGGAATCCCTGTGAGAATGAGACAATCAAATGATAACTAGAAAGACATTTGATTGATAAGAGAGAACACTACAACAGTGACAGTCTGCATGTGCAGATGAACAGAAGGAAAGACAGGAAAACACAACAAGAAGGAGACTGCTGGATGAGAAGCGCCTTCAGCCGATCAAGAAAACAGCGGGATCACTTGGGCTTTTATGGAGCAAAGCCCTAAACGGTCATGTCTATTTCTGGAAGGAGACATGCAGAAGCAGTTGAAGATTCCCCACGTCCGATTGTCTTCATGTGACTGAAATCATACCCGTAACACCCCACTCAGGAGCATGAAGAAGATAGAGGCAGCAGACCAATGCTAGTGAGAAATTGGTCATGTTTCAGACGAGCCAAGGCTTTGGTGAAGATATCAGCTGACATGGTTGCTGTGGGGCAGTATTTCAGACGAAGAATGCCAGCCTCAAGATGTTCTCGAATGAAATGATATTGAATATCAATATGTTTGACTCTTCGGTGAAGAACTGGATTGCGTGCAATGGCAATTGCACCTTGATTATCCACATGGATCAGCAGACCTGTTGAGGAAAGAATGCCCAGCTCAAGACACATTCGTTGAAGTCAAATTGCTTCCTTAGAAGCATGAGCCAATGCCACATATTCGGCTTCAGTACTAGAGAGAGCAACACAGCGCTTCTTAGAACTGCTCCAGCTTATGGAAGAATTGGCCAAAGTGAAGACAAATCCGGAAATGGATTTACGATCATGATGATCACCTGCCCAGTCGGCATCACAAAAGCCTTCAATCTGAGAGTTGCCAGTGGAGGAAAAACAAAGGCCATAGTGAGTTGTGCCTGCAATGTATCGAAGGACACGCTTGATGGAGGTACAATGAGAATGTTTTGGGTCAGTAGTGAATTGGCTAAGCTTACATAAGGCAAAGGCAAGATCTGGACGAGTTGCTACTGCTGCGAAGTTGATCATGCCGAGGATGCTGCTGTAATGATCATGAATGTAGGAGGTTGCAGCAGTACATGAAGCAAAGAGAGGCCAGCTTCAAGAGGGGTTGGAATTGGGTTGCAAGAGGCCATATTGAAACGGAGGAGAAGATCACGAAGATATTTGGACTGAGTGAGATGCAGATTGCCATGAATACGATCATATTTTGCTTCAATGCCAAGAAAGTAGTGAAAGGGGCCAAGGTCTTGCATGCGAAAGGTAGACATGAGATGCTGCTGGAGATTGACAAGATCAGGGAGATTGGCAGCCAACAAGAGAAGATCATCTATATAACAGAGAAGAAATAAGGGAGCAGGAGCATGTTTGAAGTAGACACTAGCATCTGCTTGGCTGCGAGTGAATCCAAAGTTGAGAAGAGTAGCATCCAATTTTTCATACCAAGCCCGGGGGGCTTGTTTCAGGCCGTAAAGAGCGTTGTGAAGCTTGCAAACCATGTCAGGAGGATCAGAAACAATAAAACCATCAGGTCGTTCTAAATATACCTCTTCTTTGAGTTCACCATGAAGAAATGCATTCTGGACATCCATCTGGTAGATGTGGCTTGTTTAAGGTAGCAAATGCTAGAATGGCTCGAATGGAGGCCATCTTGGCGACTGGGGCATAGGTCTCCTCATAATCTATCCCTGCAACCTGTGTGAAACCGCGAGCAACAAGGCGTGCTTTGTATCGAGATATAGTGCCATCAGATTGGTACTTCAGCTTGTAAACCCATCGACTGGTGATGACGGAACGATTGGAAGGCCTAGGAACAAGTGTCCAAGTGCCTGCTTCATGAATTGCATTCATCTCATGCTGCATTGCTTGAAACCATAGTTTCTGGTGCTCACTACGCATTGCTTGATTGTAGGTGCGAGGTTCAAAAGGAAGACTGTCAACAGAGAAGGAATAATCAGCAGCCCAAATGGGAGGTCGCCGATTACGTTGAGGACGAGTAGAGGCAGTGGGAGATGGAGGCAAAGGAATGGGAGATGTAGGCAAAAGGGGAGCAGGAGGCAACGGAGGAGCAGGAGATATGGGGACAGGTGTAGGATCAAGGGATGAAGGAGGAGTAGAAACAGATGGAATAAGAAGAACGGGATCATCAAGAAGAAGGCTGAAATTTGGTGGAAGAGGAGTATGATGACAAGGTGCAGTTTCGTTGAAGTTCACATGACAGCTAATAAGAAGCTGATGGGTATCCAAATTGAACAGTCTGTAGGCTTTTCGATCTTGACAGTAACCCAAGAACATACAGGAAATGCCTTTTGAGTCAAGTTTAAACTGGGCGGCAGGGGTAGGATGGGCAAAGGCCTGACAACCAAAGGTTCGAAGATGGGAAAGGGAGATGGGCTTGCCTTGCCACAATTCTTCAGGGATTTGTTGAGAGAGACTAGCATGGGGAGATCGATTGATCAGGTAAATGGCAGTAGACACGGCTTCTCCCCAAAAGTGATAAGGAACATGCATGGCCAGAAGTAAAGATCGGGTCATTTCTAAAATAGTTCTGTTGGCACGTTCAACACGGCCATTTTGTTCCGGAGTATAGGGTGTGGTCAATTCATGCTGAATCCCATGTTGTGCACAGTAACGAGAGAAGACATTGGAGCAGAATTCACCCCCACCATCAGTGCGGAGAGTGACAAGTTTTTCAGAAGTAGCACGTTCAATTTGGGTATGAAAGAGAACAAAATAAGAGAATACTTCAGATTTAGCCTGTAACAGATAGGAGAATAATTTGCGAGTGTGATCATCAAGAAAGACCAGAAGATATTTGGCTCCTCCAAGAGTGGGATGCTTAAATGGTCCACAGACGTCAGCATGAATAAGTTCAATCCGACGAGAGGCACGAGAAGAGGAGATGGGAAAGGAGCTGCGAGTTACTTTAGCTTGAAGACATGTGTTACAGGGCGGAGAGGAAGATGGGATCTTGGGAAGATGGCCAGAGGAAGCAAGAAGATGAAGACGGGCTGGAGCTATATGGCCAAGGCGATTATGCCATAAGGTGATAGCAGACGAAGAAGTGGTGGCAAGATTGGCACATTCTGGAGAAGAAATGCAAGAAGAAGAAGAATTAAGCAAACGATAGAGATTACCAGATCTGACACCTGTGAGCACCACTTTGTGAGCAACAGTTTGAATGAAGCATCTGCCTTTGCTGAAGGAAACATGTAGGCCATTATCTGTAATCTTGCTGACAGACAGAAGTTGCTTGTACAAACCAAGAACATGTAAAACATCTTTGATATAATTGAAAGATCCTGAAGATAAAGAGAGACGCACTGTACCAATTCCAATGCCAGCTTGATGATTGTTGTCTCCCATTCGAATGGAGCGTGGAACAGAAAGAATTTGATAAGAAATAAAGGAACTTTTATGCGGAGTCATATGGCTGGTGGCGCCAGAATCAAGATACCAATTCATATCTAGGCAGGCAGGTGGACAATCAGAGGCATGAAACAGGAATTCTGGTGGTGGATCGGATGCAAAGGAGGCAAGTTCAATGGGAGGATCAGAAGACAAGGAGGTCTCAGACATAGATACGGTTTCAGCAAGATTGCTATGCTCAACAGGAGAAACAGGAGATTGTGGAGTAGGAATTGGTTTGGGAGCATTGCATTCTCGAGCTAAATGGCATGTTTTTTGACACCTGTAACAGGTCAAATTATGGCGGTCAAGCTTGGGGCGCCTGGTGGACGATTTTGAGAGGCCAGCATGAGATTTTCAGAGGGATTTACACCCTTTGTCTGACCTTGACGAAGTGCTTCATGGCATACTCGAGAAATAGCGGAATCAAAGGTGTAATCCTGCAAACTGCCTTCAAGATTAATAACAAGACTTTCAAAGGATCTGGGCAGACTATTCAGCAACATGCAAACTTTCTCATCATTCGTGATGTCTACCCCTGTAGCATCCAAATCATCCACAAGTTCTTTCATTTGACAAATGTGAGCAGTAACATCACCTCCTTCTTGAAGACGTAAATCATATAATTGCTTACAAAGAGCAAGACTTGCTTGCATAATGATTCTCCAAAATTTTGAGGATCTCATAAGCAGTTTGGGCTCCTTTCACCAGGCGTGCAGGACTATCACCGAGGCTGGTACACATCAACAATCGAGCCTTGCGATCTTTCTCAGAGAAAGCAGCACCAAGATCTTCCAACACAACTTCAATGTTGCTGGAGGAACTGGTACAGGGAACAACAGGGGGAGAAGCAACAACATCCCAAAGATTTTTGTCTTCAAGGATCATTTTGCGGCGCCATTTCCACATCTGGAAATTGGAGCCCTCAAAACGTGGCAGCAAACGCCATTCCTGATTTGTTACAGAGGAGGAATCCATGGTAACCACAAGAGAATTCAAACAAGATATGCAGAGAAAAAACAAAGGCGACTTAGGCGAGATCAGAAACGAGCAGTGGGCCCATAACCTGTGAGAATGAGACAATCAAATAATAACTAGAAAGACATTTGATTGATAAGAGAGAACACTACAACAGTGACAGTCTGCATGTGCAGATGAACAGAAGGAAAGACAGGAAAACACAACAAGAAGGAGACTGCTGGATGAGAAGCGCCTTCAGCCGATGAAGAAAACAGCGGGATCACTTGGGCTTTTATGGAGCAAAGCCCTAAACGGTCATGTCTATTTCTGGAAGGAGACATGCAGAAGCAGTTGAAGACTCCCCACGTCCAATTGTCTTCATGTGACTGAAATCATACCCGTAACAATCCCTTTGTGATTTGTGATACCGGCAGTGACACTCAAACACGAATTTTCATCGCGATGGATTTCAGAACAAAATTAAAGAGAGTTGATTGAGGACGAGGAGAAAATAAGATTTTTTTTAAGCGGACTGAAAAAAACAAACTCCTTTATAAATGTTCAGATAAGGAAGACAAGAGGCAAGAAGAAAAATAAGAAAGATGGATGGATGGATGGAGAAATGAGAAGCATTGGATTAAAATTGTTGGACAAAATTAGTGGACAAAATAAGAAAAAATGTCAAAGCCAAAAAGTGTGAACCGTTGCAAAAATATAGCAGGTCGATTTGTGCATCAAAGGCGGACCTCCAGACTTTTCCATATTTTACCAACAAATATGACTTACCGGCAGAATTGTGAAGTTCTGAATGTCGGAGAAGAAGCAAGCCATTACAGAATTGTTGTTTTGACCTGCCTTTGAAGCTCTGTTTTGTTGCCTGAATCACAAAGCGGAGATCTAAATTGCTGATGACTTCTGCTAGACGAATTTGGCCACTTTAGTTGGTATTTGATTGAGGATGTGGCCTTCTCCACCAACATCGAATTATCAACCTGGTGCTTGGAATTGAATTTTAGAAAACCCAGGCAGGTTGACGGAATTTACTAAAAAAAAGGGAAATGGACCTTGATAATTCTTACAGGAATTGAACAGGAAAATCTTGCTTCTCTATTTCATTGCCCAGGTCACGGAGCATTATAGAAACACTTACTAGCCATGATGATGAGTTGGGCAAGGAAGATGTTGAGTCGGCAGATTCGGATGATGTGGCAGGGTATTATGATGCAGATATGATGTAGTGCAAGGTGGCAATTTTCATATTGGCAATCTGACTAGATGGCGATCTGCCTAGGGTTTGGGGCAAAGGCTCTACATTTGACTAGTTCCTACCGAAGCTCCAATGGTATACTAGCAGTTGAACTAGAAGTTGATGGTGGCGGTCGTGTGTTAGGTAACATGGCTGTTACTTGTTTTAGAGGTTCCACTTCTGCAGCAATGTTTGGATACGTCTTACTGTGTGGAGGAGCAGAAGCAGTTTCTGCTGGTGCTTTTTGCTATTCGTGTCATGACGAGTCTATTTTTTTTGTCTCAAATCCTCTACTGCATTCTGGAGTTCAAGAATGATAAGTAAAGCCGAATTGTCTGATCAGAACTGAACAAATTTGTTGTTGAATTGCTATGGGCACTGCCATGACCATGTTGGTAAGCGTGTGAGTCTGGGCACTATGGTGTGATTACCATAATATCTTTGCTGGCGTAGTCGAACCCAGTTGGATGACTGAACTAGTGGACGTTAGTCTAACAATCGTTGTTCTTGGTAGTGAACTTGAACTTTGGGGTTACAGGGCAATCCCTGCTAATATGTCCCCATTGCTGACAATGGTAACGTTGAGCTTGTAAGGATAAAAAATAGCGTGTAATTGAGACGATGATGTCTGCTATGAAGTACTGGGTTGTGTTTGGTTTTGATGGACAGGTTCCCTGTGAACATGGTATGCCAACTTCGTGCGAAAGAGCATTGGATTGGGTTACGTGCCTTGTTCCATGGAATGATTGACCATGATAAATTTTTTACAATGAGGTCAATTGATTGTGGAGTTGCATTCATACCCTTATGCCTGTAAATGGTACACCAAATGTTACTAACTTACCTTGTGGCTGCTGGTTATGTGGAGCAAAATTGTTTTGATCCAAAAGAACTGGTGGCATGGGGTTCCTTCGGATGTTGGTCGATTTGAAAGACCCATGATGGCAATATTGACTGAATGATTAGCCATTTGAATGGCCATTTCCAATGAGCGTGGTCATTGCGAGTCGTTGAAGGGTCTGATGGACCTTGCTAAAACTAGGCAAGGATTTGTCCTTGAGTCTGTAACAAGTAACGATCAGCATATTCACGGGTAGTTTCTGTGGACCATGACCTTTCTGTCTTATAAAAAACCTACCTGCAAGCTCCAATACAAAGGCCTGCATTCCTCTGGAAATACCAAGAAAACCTCTTATTCCTACTATTCCTAAGCTGTACATCTAATTTGAATTTTGTCTGGTAGGTTTCAAGAATTTTGGAAACCTCCTGAACCAAGCTGTGGACTGTTGTTTCATCTCTTATCTGACTTTCTGATGATGTTTTATGTGTTTCAGATATTTTACCACACTGCTTGCATACCCGTCTGTTCAGCGTCGTTTTTTATCTTAATGTGTGTAACAAGTTGTTCCTTTCCTCCTAACTTTTCCCATCCATGTTGCAGGAAGTCTTGATTGCTCGTACAGATTTGGCAGTTTGCCCCGTTCACCTCTTGCAGCGTTTATTCTTTGCCTGCTCCTTCCATGTGTCTGACCTTCCTGAGGATGGTCCTTTGTTTCAGTATAGCCTTAACATTTCTCAAGGTGCAGCCATGTGAAGTCCCTTTGCACTTTTATATTTCATGCTTAATTTGTTTTGTTTCTATTTGATAGCCATTTCGTATACATTAGTGTTTGATTGAGTTGGCTTAGGTTATGGTTGAACATTGCTTGTCATTTAGATTTAAATGGGCACTCATTCTTTTTCCTGTTTGAATTTGAGCTAGTTTTGTGAAATGTTGTTTTGGAGTTATATATGTTCGTTCATTGACTCAATGACTTGAAAATTGAAAAGCCCTATATCATCTAGGATTTTTGTTACCTTGGTAGCTTTCGTCAAACCATTATCATCTATATGCCTTCTATTAATCTCTAAAATGCGTATTGGTTTCTATGAATTTGTAGTAATTTTGTGAAATAACACTACACATTGTGAGATAACTACCTCAAGTGCAACTTGGAGATTTCAGTGACTCGGCATATTGCAAAATTGATGCAGCAGTACTTGCTTCTTCTGCCTGACGGTCTACAACTATTGTAGATGCTGGAGGTTGTGTCTCAGGAACATCCACTAATCTTTCCATTGTCTGCAGTTGCTCAAAGGGCGCCACCTGCACGAGTGATTAGAACTCAGGTAAGCATCATCTAATTTAACCCCTAGAACAATTCGTTTGCTGTACAATGTCCTTGTGATGATTGATTTTGTAATAGTAACATACAAAGTACCTGATTGAATCCATTTGGCCAGCTAATGGTTACAGCGTAATTCCCTAAGGGACGAATTGATTCTGGCTCAATATCTTCAAACACATCACTATATCTCAACTTCTGCTCCCCTGTCCATTCGTCCTAGTCAAAGATTGACGAAAGTAAGATTAGGTATTTCTAGCTCAAGTCACTTTCCAGGTGTCCAGTCTCATCCACACTCATCTATTTAATAAAATGTATAATGTATCATAGTTTTGGACATGAATGCCAACTCACAATGCTTCTGGCTGACTTGTCATTCCGCCGGACTGTTGCGGGATGTAGAAAAAATTCTTCTTCTGTACCAGGAACCTTCACTCTGATAGCCCTGATACTTCTGTCATAACTGACAGCTGTAGAAACTGCAAATATTCAAAGTTACAATAAGTTCTAACCTCTTTGGTAATCAGTCATTAAAAAGAAGAGTGAGTGCTACCTTGCTGGCGAATTTTAGCACATTGTTTGACAACAGAAATCCCAAGTTCGGAAAAGGTTTTTGCAACTTCGCCTTGAGGATCTTCTACAACTTCTGGTTTACCATTGTCTCCCGCTGCAGAAAGCTGAGAATGTGGACATTATATTCTTAAGTCAAATATTTAATGTAAACCTTGCAGAAGTGTAAATCAGGGTTTTCCTGCTTATGAATGTTAGTGAATTATTAATTATTCTACTGTTCTCAACATAGGCAAAATTTTCAGTTCTTTTTACCTCAGGTCTAATAGGTAACTCGAATAAATTTGGTATTCCAAACTGCTGAACCACCTGAAAAGTATGGTTGATAGTTAGCATCGTTGAGCCTTTATCAAGTGAGGGAGGCACAAAACGTCCTTCAATTTGTTACCTGTGCTCCAGATCCTTCTCCAAATGGATAATACCTTTTCCCATCTGCATCAAAATAGCACATATTCTCGACAACAGCTATACAGGGGACCTGAAGAACTTATAAAGTTTATCCATTTAATACCTGCTAAAAAACAAGACCATTCTATGCAAATGGGAGACAAAAAATAAAGCCTATTAATTACTGACCATAAGTTTTGAGAACATTCTAACTCCCTTTGCAACATCAATAAATGCGAGCTTTTGAGGTGTGGTTACAATGACTGCTGCTGTAATAGGTACAACCTGAAAATAATTCCTCCATGAGATGCATGAACATAGCATGTTCAACAGACTCATGTAGTTATACCTGGCAAAGAGTTAGTTGTATATCACCTGTACCAGGAGGCATATCCAGGACAAGATAATCAAGCTCCCCCCTGGCAAAATACGGTTTGTTATAATAGGCATAAAGACTTGATATAGAATACTCCTCTTGCAATTGTTTGAATCTATATCTCTACCATTCCTTAGTTGTCAGTCTACTGAGCATAAAATTCTTTCAGGATGTCTTTTGCAATTTAAAGCAGATGGAACATTTCAAATTGCATATCTCTACCATTCAGTTGTTGTCAAAAGCTGGTTAATAACTCCGGAAACCATAGGCCCACGCATGATTGCACTACCCTGCCCTGCGAATCCAAATGATACCAGTCTCACACCCAAATATTCTGTTGGAATGATTGTTCTTGTTTCTGGATCCTAAAGGCATTCAGAAAACCATCATTGGAGTGGGGATACATGACAGGCGCGTAAAATAGACAAATTCTCTTGCGTAATTACCTCACCATTTGCATCACACGATGTTCAGGTGAGACCATGGTGGGCAAGCTTGGCCCATATATATCTGCATCAAATATACCAACCTTTGCCCCCATGCCAGCAAGGGAATATGCCAAGTTTACAGCAACCGTTGACTTGCCAACTCCGCCCTATGTGAAATAGATATGTATGCAAGTTTAGGCAGCTAGAAGCAGACTATCATAGCTATAATGTAGTGAGCAAAGAGCTATCACAAATACCTTACAGCTTGATACGGCAATAATATTTGATACTTTTAATAAACAAGTAGGAACGTTCTCTGAAGCTAGTGCTTTTGATGCTTGTGCAGACATTGTCACTTTCACATCCTTTACCCATGATATAGCTGCAACGTTATCTCTTGCCTCTTGCTCAAACTACAAATAGAGCAATGTCACATGTGATTTATTGTCCGATGTTGAGTATAACTGGTGTCATAAGCCTAACCTTACAAAAAGCTACACAAAATGTCAATCTCAAATATGGTCTCTAACAGAAGAAAATTTAAGGTAATCTTGTTGCATTCAAAAGAAGCGCTTGGTGCCTTTTCTTTCTTTGCCCTTAAGATAGTTTTGTTGCTTTCAAAACGAAGCCTAAGTGCTTGGGGGGATTCGTGAAACCTGCAGGTTTCTGGAGGCCAGGCTTTCTGGAGGTCAGGTTTGGGACCTGCACAAAAAGTAATGCCTCACAATTACTTTGTTCTCAGGAACCTGGTTTGATAATCGGCTCAGATTTCATTCCTGGCTGAGATTTTGCAAAACAAAACCTTAAGGTCTTCTGATCATAGGAACTCAGAAACCTTCCTCCAAATTGAGCATTTAAGTTTCAGCTCCAGATCCCTTCGTGGAAAACTCCCCTTACAATTCGTCACTTAGACAAATGAGTTTGACCAACTTAACATAGAACGAAGATAGTCTGCAGTGACAATCAACGTGATAATTTTCCTCCTACTAACAAGATAAGATCGTAAGTTTAGCATTCTCGTAAAGGCCTCAGAGAAGTTAGACCAGTTAAGTTGTCAAAATACTGCTCGAAACTTTAACCTGGAATGGAATCTGGCTTTAAACATAAGTCCATAGCCGATATATCTGGCTGGCAGTGTTTATCGTATTCCTTTCCTAAGGCCTTAACTGGTGCGGAGAAGCGTTCTTTGCAAACATACCCTCCTTGAAATGATCCTGTACGTAAATTAGCCTTATTCACTTCTCAATTCACTCTACCACACAAATACTGACAGGTCCCAATTCAGTCAAGGGGGCTCAGGTAAGATACAAGTTTTGTACACTTCCAAGACTATTTGTGTATCTTCCAAGACTCTTCTGTAATTTCGGCATCCCTCAGAATGCAGATGGCATATCAAACCCGTTAAGTCAATCAGCGTGCCAATGCCTCATTGCCTTACTGATGCAAGGGAGAAAAATTCTCGTAGGTCCTTGGGCTTCGTTTAGTTGTTCCATATCATTCGATGATCAGGCTATAGTCAATTTTCAAATTAGTTGTGACAGCACTAAAGAATTAGGCTGAGCAATTGTAACCACATATCGCCAATAATGAAATGATGAAAAAATTATGGCAAGACTTCCTGAAATCGAACCTTATCTTTAACAGGGCAAGCTGGAGTGGTGAGTTCCAGACGAAAAGAAACCTGCAAAACAATAACCTTGCCATATTAGTAAGGATACGCGCACATGTTTTTAAAGAACGGGGATGGAAACATACCTTTCCAGATTCATCACAGGCTTCTAAATCTTTCACAAACCCGCACGACACTATATCAGTGCCAAAATCAGGATCTATAATCTTTGACAGTGCAGCCAATACCTCAGATGCAGCATTTGTTCGGGGTTTATTTACTACAAATTCAATGCCATAATTTAGTTACATAGAAGGCGTAAAATTTCAGCTCAAGTGGGAGTAATTTTGCTCACCAGTATTAGCCAAGGCTTGGCATACAATGCTTCGTGTACGAAAATAAGACTTCGTGATAGACACCGAGCTATTAATGTGGCCAAATATTCTTTTAAAAGATGTGGAATGGGTGAGATGCGGAATGATCCGATCAATAGGAGCCTCCACAAACATGCCTGCAAATCAAAGAATGCAAATAAATTATGCTGTGATGAGAGAAAGGGGAATAAGGAGGCATACCTGTGGCTAAATTGGCGGTCGTAAGGCCGGATACAGAGCACGCCATGGAACTCTGTTCTTGTTACAACAACGATTTGTGGATAAGAAATAGTTTAGATTTATTGTGGAGATATGGAGCCAATGCTCGCATTCTAGTGGCTTATCTATCTGTAGATACAATGCACATGTGGCCTGATATGTTTGCTTACTTGGCATAATGTTGCAATTTGTGAATAAACTTGTAATTTGGATCCGAGGGTGGCCACATGATCATGATTTTCCTGATTTTTTTTAAGACATACTAGATTTAAGGCATATTAGAAACGATGTAAGATACACTGGAAAAGATGCCTAGTGTTGTTGAACATAAGTTAGAAACTGTAAGTAATTGAGGAGCATTCGACCACTTTCCCCTTCCCCTCCCCTCTCCCTATTTTCCCATTTTTTTTCCCCCTTCGCAACTCAATGCCCATCCATGTTGGTCGCGTGCAAATAGGATTTGTGCATCTAAATGGTCTCCTAGAATCGTCGGTGCTTCCAATCCTATGGCAAAAGGGAGATAGTCTCAACTCCGTTGTTGCAGATATGGATCTCATCTTCCTTATGAAAACATAGGAACATGGAGAACACAAGTTACCCAACCTGCTAGGCTATCACTATTATTCAGTCTTCAATGAATGCGCATGAGAGTGTTGCCTAGTACTATCGAATAGCCTTGGCACAATCAGTCTCCCTACACAAGACAGACAGATATAATGGGCACCTATGGGTGTGAGTGCAGAGTTGCAGGGGCAACCCTCTCTTTATCGCGGAACGCTACTTCTCACATGCAAAAAGCCGTCCACCGTGATCACCATAGGGGATTCCCCTCCAGGATCCTGCAGTCACTAGGATTCCCTCCTCTGGCATCCCACAGTTAATTGCACAGTTTCTAGCCCATTTTTTGGCTGGATTGGGGCATTGCCATTGCAGGGGCACTCCTCCTGCTTCCTCCTCTGCTGCTACCTAGTCTTCTCCTCCAATCAATTTCGATCACTCACGAACAGATCCCATCCGATACCGTGGAGGATTGGACGAGAAAAGCCCACTACAAATTTGCCTTGGTTTTTCCTATAAGAGGCAAGATTTTTGCGCAGTTACTGCGCAGTAAGGGGGATCCCATCCTCTGAGATCATAGCTCCAAGGGATCCCGTTCTCTGAGATCACATCTTCGGAATCCCCCAAACTAGGGTAAAAGTATCCTACGCCCGATCGTATGTCGATCTATATGATGCATATAGCAATACAGGTATTTGGACAAGGTTATGCTTCTTGGAGATTTAATACATGCACCGGGGTGGAATAGCTCACGAAATCCGACCCCTTGACAGAGAATGTGTTGCAGCAACACCCCACGAAAGTGATTTGGCCATGAGCATCAGATGACAACCAGTTTACGCGCTATGGAAGGCAATTGCTTTTGCTATCTTTAAGCCTCTTCCAAAGCCACGTGCAAGAACAGAGGGGTTCATTTTTAGGGCTTTCACGTATGTATATATATAAGGAAAGAAACGCTAATTTCTTCATGATTCCTTGTACATAACAGTAGGGGTGCATAGTTGACGGGAATCATATGGACATGTGAAATTTCTTTGACAATCTAGTTGTACCTGAATTGAAATGTGTATGAAGAGGAACTTACTTTGATATAGGATCGAGTGTACGAATTGTATAAAGAAACATGGATGATTTTGGAAAAAGACATTAAACTAATGCATCATTACATAAATGCTTAGTTAATATGTAGAAATAATATCTTCATGGGATTGTATAGGAGGGATTTTCAACGATAAATGAAGTATAAAGTCGAGAGGGATTATGTCTAAAGCAACATTGAAATCTAGTATGCTAGGGGTTTTGCGTTTGAGAAAGGATGTACGTAGGGGTTTTTTGTAAACCTCTACATGTAGGTGGCAAATATCCCTTATCAACCGTTTGATTACTTGGGTGTCAAGAAAACAAATTATTATTAGTCTTAGTAGAACAGAGGCTTAGCTCAAAGCTCTCTATACTGGAACACAAGAGATGTTATAGTAGTTGTATTTCTATGTCAAGGTCTCCAGTATTCTATTAAGTTAGAACATATACTGGTTGATAATTCAGGTGCTACAAGTATGATCACGAAAACCAAGCACATGGATTTGAATGTTTACTTTGTTAGAGAGTAGTCATCTCTGTGCTTTAATTCTCCATCTTATGCAAATGTGAAAACGACTTGCAGAGGGTATGCCAACCCACTCGTTGGTTATCAATTCAAGAAGATGACGACTCTACTAGGTCTTCAATCACTCAAAACCTGATAAACTTCATATTCCTTAAGTTCTTTTATTTCTAGTTAGATTTCAATTTCAACAGGCATGTTAAAGTTAGAAACATCTACTCTAGGGCCCAAATTCCATCATTCGGGTAGTTCTTGTTGGGACGAATCAAGGGGCTACATCTATGCAATTGACAGTGTGCTTGAGATTCCACAAGAGGCTGGAAGTTCTTGACATGGCATCAAATTTTCAAATTTTTTTGTGACGGGGTAGAATGCCCAAGAGATGTGTTAAAGTTCTGTCATGTAAGTAACTACCAAGAACATGATGGAACGCCAGTTCCAACAGTTGGCTTTGATTTGTTTCCAAAAAAACATGGCAGTTGTTGTCAATGAGCGTCTAACATGTGCCTAACTTTGCCTAGATGATGCCACATCATCAATATTGACCATATATTAAATGTAATAATTACCATATATTTCGTCATAAATTCATTGTCATTGGTCCTCTTTCTATTCTTTCCCAAAATCTTTAAACTCGTTTAGTTTTCTGAGCATGGTAGCTGTTACTTAGAAACAAAATGCTAAACATGGGGGGATTGGATTGGCTATTTGCAAAGTGGTGTTCCTTTACTGTTCAAATTATAGTATAGTGAATTAAAATCCATGCTAATAAAAAATAGTAGCTCCCTTTCACCACTTGAATCTAGCCAATCTCTTCCATAATGAAAAGTATCATGATTCAATGGTATTGGTAGAATGGGATTGAGATGGCTTTATGTCATAGGCATCAAGAATCTTCAAGACTTGAAGGAGTGATCAGAATTTCAAAAATTGATACCTCTTGAAAACATTGGTCCATGTGAAAAAAAAGAAATGTAATGAGGACGCGATGAGAACCCCTCATGGTTGCTAGTTTGCACAAAAACTCTGATTGGGGGGCGGGGGTACCTACTCTTGTCAACCTACAAAATAATGTCCCTGAACTTGAGATTGATCTAATATAGACAGGCAACAGAAGGTGAAGCTTTAAACAGAAATATGGCCTAAGTTATTATTGGTTAAAGCTGTGTAGTGCAATTCGAACACAGTCTTACGCCCTAAACACAAAGAGGGCTGAAAAGGTCACTTCTTCAGGTTGTGCTCTCTTCATGCCCTATCTTCTGTAATCTACAACAAGGTCATCCAATCCATTTCATGTTCCGTCTTATTTGAACCCATTCATGCCCTAAACCTAAATCTCAGTGTTATGAAAGGTGGAAACTCATTCTGGTCATCTTTGTGTGGCTGCGGTAACAAGTTACAACCAATGGTCCAAACCAAGAAAATCCACATTCTGCACGTCCTCTTTAGAATCTTTTTGCATGAGAATAGTTCAATGGGCCTTAATATGTGATGTTGAAAGTGTCCTCTGGTTTTTCGTTGCTATTTAGCCATAATTGAACGATACTATGTTCTTAAATTCAAAACCAAATCATCCTGGTCGTTAAAGCACTCAGAATCAGGGTGCTAATGGCTACAAAAATTGATGGCGATTTTCACCCCCTGCTATATCACCGGCACATTTGTTTTTTCTCTATCCTGTGCCTTGAGCAAATAATTGGAACAATCGGAGTTGCCTGACATGAAAGAATCCATCATTCAATTTCTCCAGCTGGAAACTGATTCACAGACTTCATAAGCGGATAATTTGAATTATGCACAAGGAACTTTTCCATCTACAAATTCAAGCTGCAAGAGCAAAACCTGCATACACTTCAGATCAACTCTTCCAACAACTTTGTGACAGCTCAGCTTTGTGGTCATTGCAAATGGTCTGGAACTGCACTTTAACTAGTAGAAATCTCAGCCCAATAGAACCATTGAGAATACAAAATTATGATACACCCACGCGTGTGTCTCTGTCATTTCTGCTCACATGATCGGCATCATGTCGTATATCATCACTACTTTTACCATTGCTTTCCAAATAATTTTCTTCCTTTTGCGTTAAGGAAGCAGAAGTCTCGTCCGTGCCTTGCTCATTGCTGCTAATACGATCAGAATCGTGTTCAATACTATCACTACTTTCGGCATTGCGTCCCGCATGCTTTTCATGTTTTCCCGTTATGGAGGAAGAAATGTCTTTTATGTCCTTATCATCTGCGTTCACATCATCCCTATCATGTTCAATATTATCACTGTTTTTTCCTTTACTTCCTGGCTTTTCTTCCTCGTTCAATAAGGAGGAAGAAGTGTCTTGATTTCCCTTGCTGCTAAGAAGAGGTATATTTACATAATCAAATCCTCCAGCTTGCAGCAATTTAAGAATACTTTTCTTTGCATCTGCAATATCACTTACTCGGATGAATTTCCCACCATCATGCTTTTCATCTTTTCCCGTTATGGAGGAAGAAACGTCTTTTATGTCCTTGTCATTTGTGTTCATATCATTCCCATCATGTTCAATATTATCACTATTTTCTCCGTTACTTCCTTGCTTTTCTTCCTCGATCATTAAGGAGGAAGAAGTGTCTTGATTCTCCTTGCTGCTATGAAGAGGTATATTTACATAATCAAATCCTCCAGCTTGCAGCAATTCAAGAATACTTTTCTTTGCATCTGCAATATCACTCACTCGGATGAATTTTCCACCATTTGTATCTAGTAGTGACCGTAGACTTTTCTGGAGCATATCGTCACCCACCTTGAGGTCATGTTCACCATCCTCGCTGTCACTTTTGATGTCCACCTTGAGGCCATGTTCACCCTCTTCCCTAAACTTAACTGTCAATATTTGAACCTCATCAGCCCCCTTTTCAGTTGCAGAGACTAGCGGACCATCTTTGGCCACTGTCTTGATCTTCCTCCGATATTCGTTGAAAGGGTCTCCAATCAAATGCATCCCTAATTGCCTCCAACGGTTGATACTACATATGCCCTGAAACGTAATATTAGTTACACTGATGTGAGGACAAAGCTTAGAACTTTCAAATGTGCATATATCAAAGGTTCTAATACCTTAACTGGCCCGTGTGACGTGATTGAATTTGAATCATTTAGAGAATTTAAGCTATTTTTCATGTTAGAAGAACCAAAAGAACTGTTTCCTGGAACTTCATGCCTGCACTGACTATAATCAGCCCTTTTGCTGCAGAAACCCAATGAATATGCGCAGTGTTCTGAGGGCAAAGAAATCTCTGGGGTCAATGGGAAAATGTGCCCTTCAGTAGAAAATATATACCTGCCAGCATAAAAATAATCACAAACAACACAGAAAACTAAAGAATGAACTCAAAAACATTCGTAAAAAAAGGTCCTCACGGGTATGGGCCCTTCTCTATTAAGTTCTCTCCACCAACAGCCAGATCAAATAGTAGCCATAGATATTTTACCTGCAAACTAAAATTATCTTAAAAAGCCCAAGAAAAATGTTTGAGAGAACTTATAACATGTGGTGCTTACAGTCTCAGCGAGGAAGAAGCTCTCCATATGGTCATCCTGTTCGTGTGTTTCAACATCAGCAATGTGACAGTAACCACAGGGACAATATGCTCCACGCTGAATACTTGCAAGTATATCTCGGCCCACATCAAGGTATCTAGAAAAACATGCAACTCCAACTTTTAGGGACCAAATTGTGATATTGAAAACAAAATAAAAAAGTGTCACTGGAAATATATGTACTAATTGCAAATGCACTCCTCCGGACTCCTAAACCCCCTCTAAGGTAAAACTCAGTTTTAAATGAACCTCCCCAAGTTGATCTGGATATGACAAGCAGCAAGAATTAACAAGATGTAATCAATGGCCTTTGCCCATGATGCTTGCATGAGGTTGCTCCAAAATGCATCAGAGCATACAAAGTTACAGAAAATGGGTCAATATTAGATCTCATAAATCCTAAAATCCTAATCCTACCCCCACCCAAACGACCTGGAAACCCTTCACCCAGCCCATTCACCCGTTTGGCAGCAACATCATTTTCCTATTTCATCTGAGGTGCTTGTCAACTTTTGCTTGAGAATGCCGTCTGTAGAGTTTGCCATATAGCTATAAAGATCTCGACTATGTGTTCCTCAGGTGAGTCACATGGTTGGTTATCTATGGAATAAGACGAATGTTTTACTTGATATTCAAGTTGATCCATATGAATGTGTCTTTTGCTAGACAACAATTTGGCATTATCCTAAATTTGGATGCCAAAGCATTAAAGTCCTATCTGGAGGACACTTATGCCAGCCAACATTGAGGAATGGAAAAAGAAAAATGTATTAAAAACCCATAGAGTCTATGAGAAAAATATAGCATCTATGGAAGACCCATAGAGCCTATGAAGAGGGTGAAACACTAAAACAACTAATCAAAAATCACTGAAGGATTTCTAGAGAGATAATCCAATCACCATCCTGGCTGCTCCGCGGAATGTTCTGATATGAACCTATCTTTCTCTGAAAGAAATGCATATACTTCTGTTTTGCTGCCTGTTTCACTTTCTCTGAGGTCGCTAATGTCACTCCTTTAGTATCATGAAGTTTCGTCTTCTTTGGGGAGCCCTCAATCCATCCAACCTGTTGTGACACTTCGTCAACAAAGAAGAATGAAGAAATTTCTGTCTGCTTTAGGCCACTTGGGGCTGCTTTCTCTATTTTTGAAAATGCTCCTTTTTGGAATGAGGTCATGACATTTCAGGTCATAATAATTTAAAAGTTTCTAGGTTGTTGGATGCATGAAAAGACAAGGCAGGTAAAAAAGAAATGCTCTGCCAACTTCCCCTTGTCAAATTACATAAAGTACATTTCCTATCCTGTTGGCTAAGATGTTTAGCATGCCCAAGCTCAATTTCCAGCTGATGAGAGGATACCCTAAACTGCCCCATTGAGAATCTCACCTTATTTCAAAAGGAAGTGAAAGAACCACACACAGCATAGCGTCTAGCAAGGATGGACTTGAATGGAGACTAAAAACCACTAGCCAGTAGAGGAAATGGACTAAACGCAGAATCTATGATGAACTAAGTTGCAATATTGGATTGAATGTATCTGTTAAACCATCAGAGAAAACGCACATCGGGTCTCTTGTTGCCTTATATAACCAGTAGGTGCTTTCAATCAATTCTGGACGTAGTGGGTAGCTCTTTTGACCTGGCTGCAGTACAATTTGCAATCTTTAACAAATCGAAATGGCTTTTTAGACCTGACCAATCCTTTAGTAAAAGAAACACAAATTGAAGGGCATAATACCTGGACACTCAAAGAAGCCAAATTAAACCCTTCAGGAGTAAAACCGAACTTTTTCCACACTGAGAAAAAAGCTTTGTGTGTCCGAACAGCCGGCTCAATATCCCCAGCTAGAACCTACATAGAAGCATGTCAGATACTTAAACGTAGCATCACACAATGAACTTACTCCAGATTTAAATATAACCTGAAGGCCGGGCCAAAAAGCTTGTAAGCTGTTGAATAATGGCCACACAACAGCTGCGGAGTTCATGTTTACCTCCACATACCTGGAGAAATAGTCTCATGCATGTAAGTAATTAAGAAACCCTCATCCCTCACATATTTTGGTCTTATTCTGCATTGGTTCCCAGTGATGGATAAGCTGAGTAGCATCTGTTTTATCTTCCTTATCCTCCTTAATACCCATGCATTTCAGGTTGGTCTCAAAGCAAAGTGCAAGGGCAAACTACCATTTTGTCACAATGTATGAAGCATGTGCCACATTAAACAAGAAAGAATGCCAGTTGAAAAAAGGCACCTTGGACATGAACAGATCTCCCAACTTAAGCTCTTAATCTGTCGAATAATGGCCAATCAACAACTGCAGAACCTCAATAACTCGAAAAGTAGCTTCATTGTAAGCTAATGCTTAAGAAACCTTATCTCTCACATACTGCACTGCATGTGATTGATTGGTGTCTAGAAATGGATGGGCTGAGGATAGGAAGTGCTGTCGGCTAAAATATCAAGACTAGCAAGTGTTTTCAAAAGCTGCCAATTTTTCTTAATGCTAATTATGCCATGTCCCCTTGTCAATCAAATAACCATGCACTTTGTTGGCAGACTTGAACCAAAGAGCAACGGCAAACTAGCACTTCTCATAAATGCGACATCTGCCACACTAAACAGGAAAAAAATTGCCATTCCAACAATCTACTTTGGAACATGAACATGAATACCCGAGATCGTGCCTAGATTCTGAATTCTGATGCGCGTAATACCTCCAATGGGTTAATAATCAGGTCCATATGCTGAAGGGTAAGCTCAATGACACACAATCTTTATTGCAACTTGCAAGCTGCAATTTTGGCAGCCGCTCGGACCTGTAGTAACCAGACAGATAAAATTCATTTATCTGGTGGGAGAGTTCATGCAGTATTGCCCTCTGAACTTTAGTTTCAGCTTTTCATTAGTTATGCCTGTCTTAGAGAAAGAACTTAATCTATAAGGTCACAAGTAGGGACAACTTAAACTAAAATATGTCCAAGATAGGATGCATCTTACCAAGGATCGTTGAAGACGTGTTTCATCACTGCCTTGTATGCCTCTTTGAAGATAAAGAGATATTCCTCCTCCCCTAGCAAAATATATGCCTGCATACATGATGCAAAGTAATTAGTCAACCGTCCTTACAAAAAACTATATCTTTAGCAAACCTTTATTTATATGCATATATGTAACCATCTCGGATTGCCAATGTCACAATCTAATTCATTACCAAGCATTAAACTGGGACCGTAGGAAGAAAAGGGCCTCAACATGGGGCTGGCGGCAAGATCCAAGGATGGTAATAAAAGTTTCAGGACCTGTACCACTAAATCAGCACTGCCGTTCAGAATCTAACCAGCCTGCTCTGCATCTACAAATGAACGATAATACATCCTGCTATATAATATAGATGCAAGATCATAGATGGACATTTCTGGCAGCCACTCCTCATCAAGATGGAAGCCTTACTTATTTGGTATAAGGATTATCAAATAACTGGGAAAGCTATCCCAGTCAAACTAACTGGGAAAATGTACCTTAGTGTCCAGATCTCAATCCATTATAATGAAATGAGTGATATTATTAAGAATGCCCTGCAGGTCCATCACTAAGACTTGTGTTCAAGCTATTCTCATCCTTGAAGTTATACATATAAGCCCCAGCCCCAGCATCAGATGATACCACAACTCAAGTCATGCATTCATGAAGACCTGAATTCGAGGCCATTTGCTTGTTGTTTGATAGCATTCTAACTAAACCAGCCGGCTGAAAGGAACTCTTACTGTCCATACCTTAGTCCTGCCTTATGAGTACCAGAAATACCACTTAAATTGTAACAACCTTGGGTAACTTTTCATTCAAAGCTTGTTTTTTTCAATTATATTTCAGGTGCAGATTTTTGGAGCTGCAACAAGACATGTCTTGCCCAAGTTTGCCTCCCCTTAAAATTCTTCTTCATTGGAAGCTTATATGGATAACTAGATAACTAGATAACTAGAGGCCTGCAATTGAGAGAGAATATGCAAAATACAATGGCATCTATGAAGATTGATCCTAGAACAATGTACAAACAAATCATTATGACTTGAAGCATCAAGTTCAGACAAATTATAAACCGATATTACCTTCAGGAGATACTCGTAGAAGGAATCTATACTTGTGCCAATTCCAGCATCCTAAGAATTACCCATAAAGAATGAACGACTATCATGCAATGGGGAACTCTATAGCAACCAAAAATGTCCTACCTTATGTGTCCATTCACCTGAGAAGACATTGATATGGGCTCCAAGAAGTCCCAGTTGTGAACGTTGAGCCCAAAGCCCGCGCACAGAATTCCTTGAGACTTCCTCAAACACTGCATCAAGAAGTAGTTTTCTAAGTATTTTATGAAACTTCGTTCCTCCTTAATGCAGTATGTTGAACGACTAGTTTGTACCCCGTACCTGGATTTCCAGTCAGCCGACTCAAGATGCCAAATTCCAAAGTCAGAGTTCCTCCTCCCGCTGTTGATGTGATCTGAAATAAGGCTATTTAGACATCTTGGGGTGCGTAAAATGCACATATACAACAATCCGAAACTCACTTGACTTTCATGTTCCTCTACTCCTTCCACCAGGTTGATGGAACCATATGGAATACCTGCAAGTAGATCATGTCATCAACACGCAAAGAAATAAAGAGGAGTCATTAGGAGATCCATCCCTGTGACATATTTTGTGTGTTGATGTGTTTTAAATATATGGAGCCCTGCTGTGGGTGAGAATGATAATCCCCTTCCTTTCTTCCCATCCCAACAAAAAAGGGAAGGCAGTTTTAGTAAATACTTGTAGGGCCTGGCAGAAGTGTCTATATAACATTTTGATCCCGCCTAGCCATCTCATGTAATCTATTGCAAGAGAGAGAACTTGAATCCTAGAAGGGTGGCAAACATGTTTGCTACAAGGCTCACGTGTAGGAAAGAATTTGCTTCCACTAAACAGGCAAAGCGCATCCAAGGGATTGACTATGTATCCAAAGACAGACCAAATTCTCTCCACGGATCGGCCAGCATCATGAACAAAATATTAAATTGATTGTAAGACTTTGGAGTACCTGTAGGAGTTTTGAAGGCGGGGAGGAGCCTGTGGCCCAAATCCTCTGCAAGTGTAAGAAGCTCGCCATTGTAGCCATTCACATTCAAACCCTGAGACATATCAATTTCAAAGGACTGACTGGATCAACTGTTATTATATTCAAATCTGTAAAAGGGGGCAAGGCACTCAGTGTTGCCATTGACTGAACATGTCCTACCCAAAAGCCAGTTCATTCTTGGCCTAAGTTAATGAAAAAGCAAAATGGTGCTAATTAGAATGGTATTACAATTTCTTGGAGCATAATACAGAGAAGTCAGACTTCAAATCCTAAAATACAACTTTCCTTTTCCAGAATTAGTTTTACAATACACATAATATTCCTCCCGTTTACTTATAGAAAATTATGGATCTTCCTTTCTCCTTTTATTTCAAACATCCTCCTTAGATACCATCTCTATGTAAACAAAAACGCAGTAGGGGGCAACCGGGAACAACCAGTTGCAGGATTCTTGTTTACTGGATAAAATAAGTGCACTTTTTCTCTCTCAAGATGAACCCAGCAAAATCTCATTAGGCAACAGTCAACTGCATTAGAAATCAAAGTTTGAAGTTCTTAGTATCATCAACAACTAAGTCATACAAAGAACCAAGTTTTTCCAGCTAAAGTTAATCCTCAAAGCTGTGATTACAGGTGGAATAATCTGCAGTTATTGGACCTGTGGTATGAATAGGAGAAAAAGGATTGATGCTTTTCGATATTAGCAATATAATATGTTAGACCACTATCTCTTATGGTCCAAATTATCACAGGTTTCCTCTCAAAAAAGCAAAGGACATTATAATACTGGATATAACAACATAGTAGTATTTACAGTTTGAATAAAGAAGTAAATACCGTTGCAGGGTCGCTGGCAATTAGATGGGCAGAAAGCAGCCCTCCAAGAACACGAATGGTAGTTTCAAACACTGAGACTGTTTTATTCTGTAAAAAAGTGCATGCAGCATTTTAGATATTCAGTTGATAGAGATATATTTATATACAATCTTGGAATGTTGTTAGAAATAATTCCATTCTTACATCCATAAAGTTTGAACATTTTGGACATAAGCATGGTAGAGATACATTCATACACAACCTCATAAAGTCCATAAAATATTCCATTCAAGATTATTGGTATGCTATAAGGGGTGCATGAGTAGCACATTTATAAGCCTACTCATGCATGCTGTAAATTTTTCACAATAAGATAGTCGCCCGGCACAATATGTCAATCAAATTGCTAAACAAAGTGATGATGTCTAACACACTCTTTATAGTACAATTTAGAGGACCTTATTGGTTTCTGGGTTTGCATGTTCGATAAAAAAGGAATCCTTTGCTTTGAAAGAAGAAGATGCAGTAATGAAGCAGCAAGACTATCAGATGTTGAGTCGTCAGAATGGCCTCAGAAAATGGGTCTATTTACATTCAAAGGAGGTTCTTGTAGGATGTCCATGTGATGTGGTAATGTTTGAGTGTTTTACCTCACTTCAACTTCTTCTGCCTGTCCTATTTTTTTTCTGTATTTCTAATTGAAATTATCCTGTTGCCATTCTTTTCATCTTCTTTCCGATTAGACAAATAGCCCCATGTCATCAAACACATGAATTAAGACTGGGCATAGTGGAGCTTTCTAAAACAACTGAATGTTTAAAAAAAAAGTTCTTCAGATTTTAACTCATTGGTGATAATTAGTCCGTCAAATGAGACCCAATCATTCCATCACAAACCTGGCTCCTGGGCTTCTTTGTCCATTTAATAGGTTTGACATGCCTGGTTCCTTCCTAGATTGTCTTATTAGAACCTTTTGTTATTTGAGTGCAGAAATTTAGATGGCCTGGTGGTAAAGACCTCTGACCACAGGTGATCATTGTAAAGTTGCCTTCTGGTAGAAAAACTCTGTAGAAGCATAATAATGGCCCAAATCATATGGCATAGTTGATCTATATGATACTAAAAAAGGTGGTAGCAGATCCTAGAACAGCATACTAACACTAGGGCAGCTTCAGCTGGAAGCTAATCTTTACTTGGTCTTTAGCTCCCAAACCTGCACTTCATAAGCTGAAGGATATCATTGGTAAAGAATGCTTGTTTTCCTTGTGAGTTCTCTGAAAACTTGTTTCTCTACCTAGATTTGGCCACCAAGAAGGATATTTTTGGCGGGCCTCAAATAAACTCCATATCAAGTTGATCTCTTGTCTTTGTGGACACAGATTCTGCACCAACATGTGTGTTCTTAGGCTTTCTCAACATAACCTGCCCACCCCCAATGCCACCCTGGGAATCAAAGTTCTCCAGCAGATTGGGCGTACATTTTGCCATGATATATTGGCCCCACACTAATGAGCTTTTCCAGGTAGAACATTTACAAACAAATACCATTTTTCTCTGACACTATAAAGTCAAGCCCAACATGTTTCAATTTCCTAAAGCATGAACTAGCTTTCACGATGTGCACAACTAACTAGCATTGGATCATGATAGGGATTTTATAGCAAGAATCTATGGATGCAGAAATAACCTTCGTTAAGGAGATAATTAGGCTAATTCAGAAAAAAACATCATCTTCCTTTACAATGTTGAAAAACTAAAAATTAGAGTGTAGTCCTGCTTTGTAAATTTGTAAAAGGCCTTGGAAATTAAGTGTTTCTTCTTCAAGTGAGTGTAATTGTCAAAAAAGTGTGGTGCTTGGAGGCTAACAATCAAAATGAACATCGAGCTACATTATGCATCATCCAGCCCTCTATGTTTATCATCTACATCATGCAAAGATACCTTTCTGAAGTGAAGGTTTGACCAATCCATGAAACAGCTTGTCCAAATTTGTCTCCATCCCCCTAGTAGGGCTAACATATCAGAGTGAATCGACCTAAAAGGAACAGGTCCGTTGTGATAGATAATACAAAAAGAAAATGCAAGCTACCTATTCTACAAACCTCACCAATGTCAATGAATACCCTCAAGAGAATCTTCTCAGAACAGCAATGGCCTTAGCTCGTCCAATGGAAAATATGCTCCATGTAATTATTGAAAGCGTGATAGAACATGTCTCGCTTTTACCTGCAATGGCCATCTCAAATATATATACAACAAATGCAAAAATAAATTCGGTTGCATTAAGCTGAAAATTAACCACACATGACTATGATATACAGATCCGACTAATCTAGAAATTCATATGAGCTGCCTACAAACAGAAGCATAATCTGTTTGCAGGAATTGAGCGGCATTATCATCCCAATTACACAAATTTCCAGGGATGTCAATGATGGCTCGACTGTTAAGTATATGGCTCCTCAGTTCAACCTCAATAGCATCAATTCTCTAAGAGCTTGATTAGAGAACTGCAATCTGTAGATCTCATTTCGAAATGAAGACATATCAAACCTGTGGTCCTTTTAGGTGGAGAGCTTCAAATAGAAACATGGGATGTCGAAGTTGGGACAATGGCCAACAACGTGGATATCCGCGATCGCCATAGTCATAGCTGCCGACCATGAACGAAGCTAAATTTTTGGGACATGGGACTGTGCATATATATATCGGTACCAAAATTATGGACTTCTTAAAGATAAAATGGTGACTTCCTTTCCAAACTAATTAATGAAAATCTGAAACAAAAAAGCCTTGTCAAATGCAGGCTTGAGACAAAAGTTTTTTTTGTTGAAGGGGCGTCGGACTTTATTAATCGAAAGAAAGTCGAATCTGATATAAATACGACGAGGAATAAAATCTGACGGATAAGCAGAGACCACAGAATTAACGGCGCAACTTTTGTCTAGCGTAAGGTGCCTATCAAAATACCGCCTCAATGATACAGCCTCTTGCGAGGGCAAAGTGAGCAAAAGTTTTGAACAAATTTTCCATCAAGACCAATAGGCCACAGGGCCATGGCAATAGAAAAAACAATACGTTGGAGGAGGAAAAAGGAAGGGTTGTGTATATAAAAAACATATGTGGAATAATTTATATTGAGTGGCGTTGATGCTTTATATATCAGTTATTTTGAACCCCAATAGTTGAATGAATCCAATAATTGAATGTCCATTGGGACAATTGATAAAATTGAGTGTCACAAAAGAAATTAGCAAAAGGATGACACATTTAAATCTAGAAATGTTTCAATCTTTTAAAATAGTTGGTTATCCTTTTTCTACAAGCTTACTATACTTTCATGAAAGACAAAAGGGAAATTTACCATAATAACCTTAATTGTTGACTTAATTCCCAAAAAGCCCTTTGGATTTTTGAAATTCTAAAATGCCCTTAATTCTTAGATATTTTCCCCGAATAGCCCTTTTGCATTTTTTAGAATCACGGAAAGCATGTCCTTACAATAGATGATCATTCTTTGCGGGACTTTAAATTCTTGGCTTTCTTGAAGCTAGAGATAAACTATCATCTCAATGTAGAAGTTATTAGATACAATTAGTAAATGCTTTACAAGAATGTCGTGTTGAAGGAGAAGCTTTGTAGGCATCCCGATTGGAGAAGATGCTACATACCACACTCCTAGTGAAGATTAAACGAGCCTAGAAGATACATGGTAACTTCAGCTTTTGATGCATTTGTGTTAGGAAGTACAAAGTCCAAAGCGTCGGTGTGGTTAATATTGAGTCCTAAAAACATGTTTGTGCTTGGAGTGCAAATGTTAAAGATTGCTTGTGGTCGTAATGCAATTGTGGCTATTTTTTGGCGACAAAGTCCTGACTTTATCCCCATCAAGTTGGAAATTTGCAGCAAAATATAATACATTTGCAAAAACCTTTTTTGGCTGATTTTAAAATACAAAGAGGCTATTTGGGAATTTCAAAAATATGAGCTTTTGGGAATTCGTCAACAATTAAGGCTATTACGGTAAATTTCCCCAAAATAAAAATATCTTTTAATATTGTCACTCCGGCCACTTTTCTAGAAAAACAAAGTTGTCTTTTTAACATCAAGGGTAGCATTTATAAGATCCATTGGTAATCCCATAGATTGTATAGCGGAAATGCTAATGCTAAACCCAAAATGTGGGAACATGCACGACCCACATTTTGAAGTCATCAGAATCTAAAATTTTCCTAATTCAATCAAATTACAGCACATACAGAACATGGAATTGTCATTACACGGCTTAAAGGCTGATTCACCTTTAAATTGTCATTCACCTTTAATCCCAAAGAAGCTAAGAATGCATGACTTCTTAGCTTTCGAGATCCATCATCTTTTTAAATAGTAGGTTAACACTTCAAGTCAAAGGTAAAACTCACATGACAACTCACACGATCCAATATGAGAGAATAGATTACAAAGGAAAGATGGATTCCATTGAAATGGATTTAAGTAACTCTCAATAAACATACTCTCTCGTGGATAAGTGATCCCTCCACGAGAGAAAAGTGAAGAAAAGAGGAAGCGAGCATGAGCAAATCCTCCACAATACACGGGGGTGCACCTAATGTAAAGTCTACTTATATATGGCATGTCGTGCAAAGAGGGTTAGAAAATTATCATTGAAATTTCCTGAAAATATACCTCATATTTTTATATACCTACCCATATTTCTCTCTTATATATATATGGAATTCAAACAGAAAAAATACCCCTCCCATATGGATACGGTTTGGCTAAAAACTCCCCTAAGAGTACACTCACATGTTTTCACCGGTTTTCTTGAGGTGCACCCGGGGCTTCTATGCTGGCAACTATATAAATGCTCCAGCCTCACAACTGGTATTTGTCTTTGCAAGAGCTTGATAGATAGGCTCTAGGACCCTTTTATGCCTTGCAAATATATTTCTCTCTTGAATAATATTCCTACTTCAACATTAAAACACAAGCCATCAAAATGGTATAAACTGAGAATAGCAAAAGACTACCATCAAAACCATGCACTATCGTGACAATGCAAATCTGAGAAAAGAAAACTCTTCACATAATTACGTCCAAGAGAGCAAGAGGGTAAGGAAAATAGTCCTTTGCACGAAAAATGAAAAAAATACTTGCGATAGAGTGAAATTTCCAAACAACGACTTTCCAAAGAAAAGCGAAATTTGATGATGGCCCGATTGGCAAAACGGGGTTTGTGACATATATAGCATAAATATATTGACAATGTCAATTTAGAACTCACGGCGAAGATGCATATAAAAGAACATATCGAGCCTTTTTGTAGGTTAACCACGGAAACAAAGCGCTAATAAAAACCTCATAAAGTGGTTGACCATTGACAAGCATCAAAGGCGTCTTAAGTGATGTAGGTACGCAGCGATACGCCTTTGATTTGAATTCTCTTGATCTAAAAAATACTCACGAATTATTGGCTATGCTCCCAAAACAAAGTACGCGTAAAACCAACCGGAATTGACACCACTATAAAAATGGTGCAATACAATCATTTTGCATGTTGAACTAAAGCTATTGGCGGGAACTTATTTTTTTTCGGAAAAGAGTCTTTCACTTCTTAGGTACACTAAAATAAGCTTTTGTTATCTACATTTCTATATTGACATAATAGGTTTTAGAAATCATCTTAAACAGAAACTGGATGAGGACAAGTTAGTTGTAATATATTGGCATATTTATTTTAAAAATACCATCAACATAACATCTGATATTAGGCATAATATTCCATTAGAACATTGATGCTAACAAATTACCACTACAATCTTAATACATCCATTTAATACTTCCATAATAATTAAATACTAGAAACGTTACCTTCCCATAGTGGTCCTTCATAACGCACTTCTTAATAGGATCAAGGCCAAGACGAGATTGTTCAATACGGTTAGATCAAGTTGCATTGCGGTAGGAGCTATGGCGGTGACTCCAGCAATGAACAAGCGGAAAATATTATACGCGGCATGTAATGATAAGCTTTATCAATGCAACTCATATTTTTTGTGACTATAGACAGCATCTAGTGCAAGTTCCTTCCCCTTCTTGCTCTAGTAATAGGAACTATATATCACGAAGTCCCAAGGACACATTTGTCAAAGGATTTATTAGCCAATTTCTTTCTATATGTTATAATTAGCTATGATTTCATGCTGATTTGGTCAGAATCTAAAACGTAATCCTCGAGCATATTTTCAATCAAAAATCAAATAGAGACTTTTTATAGTCTAAACTAATAGCTATATCTAAATTTTACAAATTTGGGCCATACCACGATGACTGAGGAACTTGATAGCGCAAAGGCTGTGGCCACATGTAGTTTACATTCACGGACCATCGCATTTAATGAAGTCATTAAATGATGAATAGGCTAAGCCATAAATTACATCCAAACGTGAATTGATTCAATGCCTTTGAGATTAAATAGCATCAAAACATGATTGAATGCAAATATATTAACGACAAATGATTGTTCCATTTGAACCAACATGGGCATTACTATATATATGAAACTATATACAAACCCTTTACAATTTTTAATAAGCACATTTTACAAAGAAACCATGAACCAATCACCAATAAATCTTGAAACAATATGGGCATAATGACTCACGAATACAGCTGGTGACTTGAACATTCAATATGAGATTGAGGGGAACATAAATTGGCCTTGTACCGCACTTACCTGCAGATGTAGGTCAAGTGTATGACGCTGATTTGGAAGGTCTAACACAAAAAAATGAATGAACTCAAGGGGCTAATTGGCAAGCAAAGAGGGAGCACACATGGATTGGGATAGCAAATCACAAGGTTAAAATCCACAAATCAAAACCTCATGGCACGACCCAACGCTGCAAACTTCGACCGCCAGAGTTTGAAGCGTAGAGAGCCACAGCCAGAAGGGATGGTGGAAGAGTATATGAAAAGGATCTGATTAATCGGTAGGAATTCTACGGCGGCAAAGGGAGAATCTGCCATGCGAGGGAACTAACAGAATGGAAGCGGATCATAGCAAACTTTCACGGAATTGTCGAGCGGTACGGAATGGCATGGAAAAGACCAAAATTGGTTTTTATGGCCGATTTGGGTAATAGGAGGCCAAAGCGGGCAGTTGGAAGCTTTGGCTACTAGAATGGGGCACCTTGAGATACATATACACGCTTGAATCTGACCTAGAATAGTGGAGAACGAGGCCAGCACAAGATGGCCTGCTAGGCCTGACTAGAAGGATTCAAAAGCTGTTGCACGGATCGAAGATGATTAGGGCAGCGGATGTTGTGAAAACGGCTGTCGACTTCTTGGAAAGGAATTACACGGATTTTCCATAGGTTTTTATATTTTTCTTAGTAGTGGATTATAAATTATGAGATCTAGCAGGTTGGAAATGGAAATAAAAGAGTGATGTGACATGACCATTAGCATAGTTAAATTCTTTGACAAAGTGTGCACGGGGATTAGGCAACCACAACAAAAACATTTTGTACAAACCTTTGTGAACCATCTGTCCTCCTCAAATAGCATGCAGCCAAGCTTTC